>CM056380.1:104182587-104579107 GCA_029718625.1 Synaphobranchus kaupii
GGATTCACTGCTTGGAGGGAAATTACCCCTGGTAGAGGGAAAAGTGACCAGGGTGCATTTCATCAGACATGAAGCCTACACTTAACGAAAAGGGATGCATGTCTGAAATGGCTTTAAACTCAACAGTTAACGTTAAATGCGGTAACGTTAAACAGACCTGTGGCTGTGTAATGTTAACATATCGGCTGTGGATGAGACACACGGCGGGCGGCACCTCTGTTAAATTACGTTTAGTTAAATACAAGTTTTAATATATTGTTTCGTTTTTATTCCAAAGTTTTATGGCACTTAACTTACAGTAACCTGCATTTCAGTCGTCACTTCATGTGTCGACGGAGTTTCCCCTCCTCCGCCTCGCTCTGCAGCCAGCTCCGTTTGTGTGTGTGTGTGTGTGTGTGTGTGTGTGTGTGTGTGCGCGCGCGCGCGCCCAGAAGTGCCCCCCCCAACAATATCCATCTGCAGACTGCAGGCGCTCACGGAACGCCCCTTCTCACGGAACGCCCCTTCTTCGGGAACGCCTCTTCTATGGGAACGCCTTTTCATACGTCACGTCACTCAGGGGTCGTCCTCAGACAACTTTATTGTCTAGATTAGTGGTGTGTCGTTCGCGAACGAGTCGGCTCTTTGAGCCGGCTCTTTTAGGTGAACGTTGGGAGCCGACTCGCATATCTGAAGAGCCGATTTGTGCTTGTGGTCTTGGTGGAACTTTTATTCGTTTTTTTCTTCAAGTTCCACCTGTAATCAAAGAGAATAATTTTTTAGGCCAAAAATAAATAAAACCACTATAAGAAAATAACATTAATAATAATTTAAAAACCAGTTTAATTGTTGGCCAGTTTAATTGTTCTGATGCTGCAGTTTTGCACATTTATGTTTTTATGCATTTGTTCATTTTTCTTTGTTATGACGCAATATTATGTTCTATTTTATGAGTGTCTATTTTGTTTTGAAATGTTCAACTACACACTGTGTTTATTGTGCAATTTATTTCAAGACATAAAAATGCCCTACTTTCAATGCACATGTATAATAGCGTCTTACTGTTTTTACATTTATTTAAATAGTTTTTTAACAAACAAAATGCAAAATAATGTTATTTTGGTAATTAGAAGGTAGAGTAAGATTCCTTTGAACAATTTAAGTGATAGATGTGCACAAACACCAATCATAGGTCAAAATATCGCTAACTTTGGCCGATTTTGAAAAACCGGAAATGCTACTGAATGAAGAGCCGTTTGGGAGCCGAAAGAGCCGGCTCTTATTGGTGAGCTGAGCCAAATGATCTGACTCACTGAAAAGAGCCGGAATGGCCATCACTAGTCTAGATGTGCTGTTCATGATTGCGTTAGAGCAAATCAGTATAAAAGTGTTGTTTTAATGTTCAAGTAAACCTTGTAGGAGTGCAGGGAAACAAAAACGGAGCAAGTCATTTTGTTTGTTGCAAAGCTATTTCAGAACTCCTTTGTAATACTGTTACAAACAGACGGTTAAAATATTATTTCCATGGCTCCGTGTGTTAACGTTACAAACGATTGACAACTCGGGTGCAGCCGAGTTACGTCACACACGCGACTCTTTTTAAATAGAATTTAAAGTGTAAGTGTATTAAATAGACGTACTTCAACTAAGGTTTAAGGATGTATGGTTAATGTTAGTTGTCAACGTTAACAAAGTATCCAATTAACCTTTCATTAGTTACCAGTAGTAGTACAAATCTATTCTTAATGTATTTTATCCAAACAGGCTAATACCAAATACACGACCTAACAAATAGCAGGCTAATAAAATTATCAAAACAGAAGTTAAGTATTTTTTTGTGTTCTTATATTGGCATTAAATAATGCAGCTGTTATTAATTGCTTGTAGATTCAAGTTACCATTAATTAATTATTTCTAAATATTACAGCATGAGCTAAACTGAACAATACAGTACTTTAATGGTTCATCATTTCAACAACGGTAGAGAATTGACTCAACCTTGAGTAGGGTATAACTGGGCACCAAAATGGGAGAGAGAAAAAAAAACAGGAAGCTGAGGCTAGAGGCAGGGAGGAACCACCACGGCGAGGCACGGCTGGTTAGGGTGGCAAAGTGATCTTTCACTCGCAAGGCAGATTTTTCATCTTTTAATCAGCCACTCTCATGTGGAAGCGATTAGCTGGACCAGGGGTCGTAACAAATAGATTTTATATATATATATACACTACTCACAAAAAGTTAGGGATATTTGGCTTTCGGGTGAAATTTATGGAAAATGTAAGTTCACGCTACAGTGATATTATACGTATCATGAAAGTAGGGCATTTAAGTAGAAGCATGCAATGGTGATTTCCTCATCTCAAACAATTTATTGAAACAAAAGCCAACAACAGTGGTGGGTATACCACAACAAAAATGTCAATGTCTCAATAACTTGTCATGTGCCCTTGAGCATCAATTACAGCTTGACAACGACGTCTCATGCTGTTCACAAGTCGACTTATTGTCTGCTGAGGCATGGCATCCCACTCTTCTTGAAGGGCGGCCCTCAGGTCATTGAGGTTCTGGGGTACAGAGTTACGAGCCTCTACACGGTGAGTCAGCTGATCCCATAGGTTTTCTATGGGATTCAGGTCTGGAGAAAGTGCAGGCCACTCCATTTGAGGTACCCCAGTCTCCAGCAGCCTTTCCCTAATGATGCGACCTCGATGAGCTGGAGCATTGTCGTCCATGAAGATGAAATTAGGCCTGTGTTGTTCATGCAGGGGCACAATGACTGGATTAATGATGTTATTCAGGTAGTATGGGCTTGTCACTGTACCATTCACAAAGTGTAGGGCAGTTCTGTATTGACTAGACACACCTGCCCACTCTGTAACACCGCCACCACCAAAGGGTCGTCTGGTGACAACAGTGACTGATGCATAGCGCTCTCCTTGACGTCTCCAACATCGTTGGCGGCCATCATTTCTGCTCAACGTGAATCGACTTTCATCAGAGAACAGCACTGAGGCCCACTGGTCCCTCGTCCAGCGTAAATGCTCCCTGGCCCATGCAAGACGATGACGCCTGTGCCTGGTGGTGTGGTCAGGTACCCTTGCAGGTCGTCTAGCACGCAGACCACGCTGATGTAAACGGTTTCGAATGGTCTGACGTGACACTTGGGTGCCTCTCACCTCCCTTAAATGTGCCTGGAGTTGAGTGGCATTCATCATCCGGTTCCGCAGGGCACTGTTCACAATGAAGCGGTCATCAGTGTGGGATGTGGCCAAAGGACGTCCACTTCTATGCCTTTCTGTGACTCTTCCAGTCTCTCTGTATCTCTGTTGCAACCTGCTGATGACACTCTGTGACACTCTAAGCTCAGTGGCCACTTCCCTCTGAGAACATCCTGTTTGAAGCCTCGCAATGGCGAGGTACTGTTGATCAATTGTTAGGTGTCGTCTTGGTCTCATGATGTCAAAATGTGAACAGCATGATGAAGAGGACTGTTTAAATACCAATTCTAATTGAACCAGGAAATTTATTGGTCGATTCATGGATCAAACACCTGTTGTGAATTTTGCCGTTCAGCTCCTTGTTAGAGAACAGCAAGTTGTGCAAAAAGTACTGAAACATTGAATAGTTGGACATGTGCATTCAAAAGTTTAGAGAAGGTCAAATTAATTTCACCTGTAAAGGTTATAGTGCATTTTAGGTTCATCCTGAAATTTCACCCGAAAGCCGAATATCCCTAACTTTTTGTGAGTAGTGTATATATATATATATAAAATACACACACACACACACACACAGAGCAAATCTCTTTTCAAGTTGTATGACATGTTTGATAATAAAATGTTTTCTTGTATCATAACAAGAAAACAAAGTGCTTCAGCAAACAAACAAAACAGAATTATTTACAGTGAATGGATAACAATATACAAAACATCAAAACATAGCAAGTTATTATTACTATAATATAAAAATTGTAATAACAGATTACAAAACAAAATTAAAAAAATAGAGAGTGGATCTCTTTTCAAGTACTATAGCACAACGTGATACTATATATATAAGATTTATTTAGTGAATGGATAACAATATACAACATAAAAAGAATCAGAACATAGTAAGTTATTATTATTATAAAGATTGTAATAACAGAAAAAATATAAACAGACAGGATGTTTTTTTTGTTTTTTTTAAAGATTTTATTATTATTTTTTTGACAACAAAGCAGGTTGTCCTGGTGTTGGTGGAGAGGCACAACGTCACTTGCCACTTGCCACTTGCCACAGTCTGGGGGGGGGGGGGGGCAAAAGGAACAGAAGAGAATAAAAACAGTTAATAATGGGTGAGCAAACAGTTTGGGTCCAACAAATGCACAGTAAAGTAGTGGACAGCACTGCTATTGATAGCACAGTGAACTAGGAAATAGAGAAATGTGTGAGTGAAGACAATATCAAGTAAGCAAATAGTAGAAAACCTCGCCTTCTTGGAGCTTTATGTAGCCCACTCCTCCATGCAGGACTGTGAGCACAGCCCTGCATATTTTGGCTCAGAGTAGAACCCCTGGCAAATCCCTCTTCTTCCGTCACCGAAATATCCTACAAGTCAGACATAAAACAAAGGGATGCACAAAAATACTAGTGTCAATTCTTAATTAAAGGCTTTAAACTCAACTGGGACTGGTTACAGCCCATATCTGATGATTTTAAAACATACTGTAACTCTATTAATCTAATTCAGTTGATAAATTTGCCTACTCGCCCTAATCTTAAACATACAGAGAGATCTACACTAATTGATTTGATTTTGACTAATGTTCCTTATACATACTCTGCTACTGGTGTCTTCTGTAATGATTAAAGTGACCACGGTGCTGTTGTTGCTATTAGAAATACTAAGATCCCTAAGACAAAACCATGCTTTTTTTTTGCACCGGATTTGAAGATGAATGTTTTCGCTTTATGTGCATTTTAAGGTTTTTTTTATTCAAACGCAAATTGCAAAAACAGCAGGTGGCTTGGGTTTGCCTTGATCAGAGCACCTTTAAAGTAGAAGAATGGCTTGGGGTTGCAGGCAGGTTGATGGTTGGAGGCAAGGTTACTGTAGCGGGGCTTGGGGTTGCCGGACGGCAGGAGGTTGGAGGCAAGGTTACTGTAGAGCGGCTTGGGGTTGCAGGCAGGTTGAAGGGCTGGTGACTGTAGGAGGGCTGGAGAGGCATTTATCAAGATGTGCAATGAAACCTTTCTTGGTGATAATTATTTTGGGGCAATAACAGCAGTGGTAGTGGCTGCTGCCCACACAGCTTAGACTGCACTTCTATATGGAATAGCCTTAAAAACAAAAACAAAAACAAAATATCACATATACATGAACAGAATACATATACAATTATACATATCACATATACATGAAGAATGCATGAATATTAGAAGATAAATAAAATAAACAAAACTAAATCAAATAGGCACAATAAGTGCCAATTCAGCAGTATTGAAGAAAATAAAATAAGCATATTGGCATTGGTTTGCATAGCACATTCACCTAGATATAGGGACATTGTTGCACACAAATAATGTCTATGAGCTGTTAAGTGATTGTGTGACATCATAGTAATAGTTGTAGCAAAAACAATTACACATTCCTATGGTAACGACAAGGTTTCTACACAATCTATAAAAGAGGACTAACTAATTATAAACTTTTTCCGAGACCTGATATTGTTATGTTTAAGCTCTTCTAATGGCAATAATAAAAGCACATCCTTAACCCAGTCTATGAAGGAGGGGGGCAGGGGTGAGGGGGGGATATCTGTTCCTCCCATGAACTACTCAGAGAACGTGTGTCCTAGAGCAGGGGTTCTCAATCCTGGTCCTGGGGGACCCCTGTGTATGCTGGCTTTCGTTGCAACCGCAGTTGCAATCCCAGAATTTTAACAAGCTGTTAATTTTTCTTAATTAGGTGCTTTTCATGTTTGGAGGAATTATTCGCCCACTTAAGACACATTATGTCAGAAATAGCTATGCATGCCATGTAGAACAAACTCCCCATGTTCACATTGTGCTTATTGTGCTATATTGCAACAACTACATAAGAAAAGGTTACAAAATAATGTATTTTCACTCAAATGAAAGAGTGAAGTGAATCAATAGGCTCCTAATTAGGTTGTTGAACACATGTGTTTAACTCAATTTGTTCTTTAAGCTTAAGACAATGCAGGTTTGGCTCGTTATCATTTGCTTTGTGTTTGAATTCTTCATTATCTACGAAATGGTTAATTTTAGTGGCCATGTGTCCACACTTTCACCAATTAGGAGCCTATTGATTCAAATCAGTCTTTAAATGGATCTGTTAAATAATTTTCTTATCTTTTTTAAATAATATAGCACAATGTGAACATGGGGTGTTTATTCTACATGGCATCCATAGCTATTTCTGATATAATGTGGCTTAAGAGGGTGAATAATTCCTCCAAACATGACAAGCACCTAATTAAGAAAAATTAACAGCTTGTTAAAATTCTGGGATTGCAACTGCGGTTGCAACGAAAGCCAGCATACACAGGGGTCCCCCAGGACCAGGATTGAGAACCCCTGTCCTAGAGTGTAAAATATCACTTCTATAAATTAATGCTATGGTTAAACTGACAATAAGCCATTTCCTCCTCAACACTTCAACAAGTAGCCCATCAAATGCAGTGATTTGTTGACTTTATTATAATATTAGAAATCTAATTAGATATACAACACTCTTATTTAATACTGTTAATACACAAAATATTAAGGTTACCTCCATGTTTGACTGAAGACTTGTGGGTCTGTAGGTGGGCCACCATATTGGGGTATTCCCCCACCCTTGGACAAAAAGGGCATTTGTAGCCATGATCCGTCTTCAGCAGTTGACATGCAGTGACATGGGGCTACGGAGCAAAAGTAGCAATAGCATAATAACGTTATCAAATCAATTACATGTTACATTAGCTAGTTATACATATAACATAATCCTACTATAAAATGAGCAAAACTCTGTCCCATGTCAATAAGTTGTTACATCAAACACGAAGTATCAAACGGATTCTCCACCATTAACTAACGTTAACGTTAGGCTAACGAGTTGTTCGCCATTATCTAGGCTAACAGCTAGTTAACAAGACCAATGTACACGGTCAGTTAGCAAAAATCAATAACATCAAACTGACGGTTTTGTAAAACTTTTGTACACCAAGTCGCTTACCGTTTCACGCTGCACCATTTTTTATTTTTCTGAGTGACGAGTTAGGCCTTCTCATATAAGGGGCGTTCCCAAAGAAGGGGCGTTCCCGAAGAAGAGGCGTTCCCGAAGAGCCTGCAGTCTGCAGTAGTGATGGGCAAAACAGTTCACTTCAGTGACACGAATCACTAGAATCAGTTCATTAAAAAGATTCGTTCAAAAGATTCGTTCACCGAATCGTTCAGTGCTTGGGCGGAGCTCCGACTGCGTAGCTACTGCGTAGTCCGACTCACTCAGTGAACTGACGGCCGAACAGTTCATGCGGAAGTGCTGTCGCTTTGACAAATGCGCCAAACTCCGTTTACAAATCTTGATATTTTAAAAGTTTCCTCGTTGAATATCAATATTGGAGGTGAACGCTGGTTTTCAATGACTTTTAAGTCTTAACTTGCTGGGCCTGATTCTGGCAGTTTGAGCCGCTGATTATCACTCAGGATCACGTCACGTTAACTCACTGTGTCTAGTAGCTTCAGTGAACGGATCACTGAACTTGCACCGTTACGTCACAGTTCGTTCACTCAGTGAACTGACGGCCGAACAGTTCATGCGGAAGTGCTGTCGCTTTGACAAATGCGCCAAACTCCGTTTACAAATCTTGATATTTTAAAAGTTTCCTCGTTGAATATCAATATTGGAGGTGAACGCTGGTTTTCAATGACTTTTAAGTCTTAACTTGCTGGGCCTGATTCTGGCAGTTTGAGCCGCTGATTATCACTCAGGATCACGTCACGTCACGCAGTGAACGAATCAGTCCACTCTGCACGCTCGCTGCCTCGCTCGGCGCCCGCCCGCGAATTTTTTTTATAATTTTTTTTTTTAATATAAACTTTATTTCGAACAATTTAGGAAACAAATTAGAGAAAAAAAGAAAAAAAAACTTTCTAGTATACAACACGCAAACACGGTACTCATTTCGGCTATACAATACTTAGAACAATACGTCCGAAATGGAATAGGAAGAAGCAAATGCGAATAATTCGTTCAGCACAGCAGAACTGGTTCGCAAGGGACGAATCACGTTCGCTCGCGGCAGTCCCTCCCCCTCCCTGCACGGTGCACGCTCGCTGCTGGTCAGATCCGTTCGTGAACTGAACTGAACTGAGAAATGAACGGATCTTTTCAGTAAGTGATTCAGTTCAGTTCGTTCACCCAAAAGATTCGTTCTTTTGAACGAATCGTTCGCGAACGACACAACACTAGTCTGCAGATGGACCCTTCTCTGTGTGGCGGAGGAGCTCAGCCCCCAGTGCCCCCACCCTCGGACAAAAACATGCCCAGGCAGAGAGCGGGAAGGCCCGCTTTATTCAAGCACTGTAGAAAAACGAGCATTATCATTAACCATTAACGTTACTTTTTCCTTATGTGACAGCAAAATAACATTAGCAACAATATTAACGTTGCACTTGTCAAACGGAGGCAACGAAAGCATCAACATTTACATGAGAAATTAATGCAAAAGACCTAGCGTTAGCTAACACGCTCGCAAAATATAAAGACAGTCTGAAAGTAGTTGTCCATCCTGCCACTAACCATAAATGTGCATGGAAAACACACATTCCCCGTAAAACAAGACAATTTTGAATTCTTACCTTGTTTAAAGGAGTTTTCCTGTACAACAGACGGTCTTCACTGCCTAAGCGAGGTAATGGCGGACGTCAAAACTCCACAGGAAACTACCTGTTGTGACGTCATGTGGTCACGTGACATGAAAACCTCTGATTTGAAGTGAAAAATACAATTTAAGTAAAATTGTTGCTTTTAATTTGATCTATGGGGAGTGTTATCTGCTTTAAGGCAAACTGAACAAAACAGGTTTAAACCGGAAACCATGATTTTGGATTAGACCAATGTAAAAATGCACTTTAAATGAATGACACAGTCGTTTCACTTTTTTCAGTGTACATACAATTAAGTAATTTATAAGTGGTATACTTACTGTTTCTCCAGATAATTGTATTAACTGAAAGCATATTTGGATATTTGTTTCAGATATATACGTAAATGCTCAATACAGAGATTTACAGGTCTATACCGAGGCTTGTGTCATGGATCTGGGCTGGGCTGTGCTGCAGGTACAGCACAATTTTAACTTTTAACCTTAAGATGCAGTGCAGCCCAGCCCAGCTTTTTGTGCTGTTGATGGGTAATACAGGAGGACTGGTGTGATGCATGAAACACAGGCATGCAGGATAATAACCGTTACAGCTAAAAAAATATTTAAAGGGCTCTATTTTCCGGCTGGCGGGTGGCGAGCCAGTGCATTGGCGAAGTAACATTTTCGGCATGTATTTTCATGCTTCTTAGGCCTCACCAAATCCGGCGAGGTGCATCGGTTGGACGCATTCTATTCATTTTCTATGGAGAGGATGCGATGCGATCGCGTAGTACATGTCATGATGGATGTGGAGTGGCGACTGTAGGTGGATTCTCACCAAATCTGATTGGTTAGACGTATTTTGCCTGCGTTTTTAAACCAGAACAATATGGCGGCCTGTTAATAAACTTTCTTTTATACCACTTAAACGGTCGACTAAAATACGTTTCTGAAAACATTTGAGGCGAGAAATAGTCTATGCAGTTGTTAAATCTTGATTCATATTTGATCTAAGACGCCTACTTTGACCGTTTGATCCGAGTTTCGCGAGCAATGGCGGACGCATTAATTTGCCTAAAGTAGGTTTGGAATCTATCCTATTCAAATTCAGATCCGGCGAACGTACCACACAGTCGCCGCGCCGTGTGGTCGCATCGCATCCTCTCCATAGAAAATGAGTAGAATGTGTCCGATCGATGTACCTCGCCGGATTTGGTGAGAATGCACCTTGTCCCCGTTTGGTAATTTGGTGACTCGCCGTGCGCTGAAGTGGGAGGGAAGCCGCTGTTGTGGGGTGTGTCCGTCAAGAGGGAGAAGCCCAGTTCAATTTTACTGCAGCGGATTGCAATTTTGGGATACGAATAGGGTTGGGTATCAAAAAAGAAATACGTCTGTCCGACCGTGTATCAAAACATTTTGGAAAAAACGGCACCAAATTTCGATAGGCTACTTTACGGTAGGCTACTTCTGGACGTGCATGCTATTTTCGCAGCCAGCGGACAATCCATTGCATCAAATGCAATCATTGCGAAACTACTATTAACCCTTCTATTGTGTTAGGGTCAAATTTGACCCGTTTTCAAGTTAAGATATGTAATAAATACCATCTAGTTTTTTTTATTGGAACAAGGCTTCATGATATCCTCAAAAACAGCTGTATAAACATAACAAAACCAATTGTCACCATTTTAGTCAATTCTGAAGGTCTCTAAAAAAAAAAGTTACATCTGTGGTGTTATGGGTCAAATATGACCCGGCTGAGAATATTGGCTATTGATAGTATGGCATGCATCATTGAAAAGTTGTGGGTAGCTCTGTGCATCAAATTAGGCTCAAACAAGATTCATCTTTGACTCTAGACACCCCACCCCTCCCCTTCCTCCCTGGGAACAATTATTTTCTCGCAGTATGGACTTGTACTCCCAATCCCTCTGGCACCCCTCCCCCCACGGGAACTCAACCTTTCTCACAGAATATGGACACTGACACTGAAATTGAACTTGAACATGAAAACACACACACACACACACACACACACACACCATCTTGTTCATGTACAATGTTCAATTTGAATGTGTTATTTTGAACACACACACATACACACACACACACACACACGCGCACACTATGGAGACCCATCAATGTCAAAAATAACGAACACATGCGCAGCAACGTGTGTGTGCCTGCGTGATTAACTTGGTAAATTTTGGTACGCGTGCGTGCGTGTGTGCGTTGTTACGTGCGCATTGTATTTCACGCGTGACAAGATGATGCGTACTGCACTCAAAGCATGTACACGTTCGTCTGTCACTGTTAGAGAAATTTTGTTATGCGTTCACACACACACCCGTTCGCATTTTTGATGCTACGCAACCGGAAGTTTTATGGAGACCCATACGTCTCATAATGCGCAGCATCCGCGTACATGAACGCCTCGCATAGTTCGCTTCCATTTGATTATATTCTATGATCCAGCAGAGACACTTGGACACACAGGAATTTTGTTCCACTTTTCATTAGATGTAATTCAAAAGACGGACACAAAGTTAGTAGCCTAGATACACTTTACATTTATTCATTTTTTTGTATTCTGGAAGAAAGTATTTACGTGAAATATTTGTAGTAGTGGGACTACAACTATAATATATAAAGGGGTGGAAAAGGAATTATAGCATTTTGATTGACTATTACAAGCAGGGCAAACATTAGCTAACCAGATGTCAATATAAATGTATGACGTTATGACACCTGCTGAATAGATCTAATATTTACACATTTCCCTGAGGAATGTAAGGTGGGAGTAGTTACTGTACCTACTAACTATTTTCCATAACAGCACGGAAGTTACCATATATAGTTATTCGCCCTATTAAGCCCCTCCATAACATTAACTGACGTTAAAAAAAACTTAACTATGCGAGGCGTTCATGTACGCGGATGCTGCGCATTATGAGACGTATGGGTCTCCATAAAACTTCCGGTTGCGTAGCATCAAAAATGCGAACGGGTGTGTGTGTGAACGCATAACAAAATTTCTCTAACAGTGACAGACGAACATGTACACGCTTTGAGTGCAGTACGCATCATCTTGTCACGCGTGATGTAGTTTGCGCACGTCATAGTGCGGGTGCGCGTGAACGTGTGACAAAAATGTTCTACTATCTTAATGCGTGCGTTTATGCGTGCGTTTGCGAAAAATGCATGCATGTTACACGTAGTCACTCCGTGTCATGTGATTACGCGGTGCGCAACAGTCATTAAGCGTGAACGTGCGCATGCACGCGTGACCGTTATAAGTCAATGGGGAAATTACATGACAGGTCAGTCATTGCTTTGCTGCACAGGCATCAAAGCAGGTGTGATAGTTGCGCACGCATTATGAGACGTATGGGTCTCCATACGCACACACACACACATGCGTGCACACACACACACACACACACACACACACAGAAACACTCTTGTTCATGTTCATGTTCAATTTGCATCTGCTATTTTTAACAAAATAAAGTTTGGTTTATAAAAAATAAAGGACTTTCTACCTTTTTTCTAACATAGATATACAGATCCTTTCCAAAAAATTAGAATATCATGGAAAAGTTGTTTTTTTTCCATAATTCCATTCAAAAAGTGAAACTTTCATAGATTATAGATTCATTACACACAAAGTGAAATATTTCTAGCCTTTGTTTCATTTTTCATAATTTTGGCTTACAGCTCCAGAAAACCCCCAAAACAGTATTTCAAGAAATTAGAATAGTGTGTCGAAAATTTACTTCAGTTATTTCAGAGAATGAGTGGAGTGGCTTGACTCGAGGAATCCGACAGTTGTAGCCCATGTCCCGGATACGTCTGTACGTGGTGGTTTTTGAAGCATTGACTCCAGCCTCTGTCCACTCCCTCTGCATCTCCGTCAAATTTTGGAATCGTCTTTGCTTGATAATCCGCTGAAGCCTACGGTCATCTCTTTTGCTTGTGCACCTTCTCCTGCCACATTTTTCCCTTCCACTAAACTTTCTATTGATATGCTTGGACACTGCACTCTGTGCAATGCCAGCCTCCTTAGCGATGACCTTTTGTGGCTTACCCATCTTCTGGAGGGTGTCAATGATGGTCTTCTGGCCAATTGTCAAGTCTGCAGTCTTCCCCATACTGAACCAAACTGAGATAAACTTTGCAGGTGTTTTGAGTAAATTAGATGATAGTGTGACACTCAGTCTAAAACATTAATTCTCTGAAATAACTGAAGTAAATGCTGATTTTCGACACACTATTCTAATTTCTTGAAATACTGTTTTGGGGGTTTTCTGGAGCTGTAAGCCAAAATTATGAATAATTAAACAAATAAAGGCTAGAAATATTTCACTTTGTGTGTAATGAATCTATAATCTATGAAAGTTTCACTTTTTGAATGGAATTATGGAAAAAAAAAAACTTTTCCATGATATTCTAATTTTTTGGAAAGGATCTGTATACGGGTCAATTTTGACCCGTAACACCACAGATGTCACTATGGTTAATAATATAAAGTTCTAAAAAACCCACAAGCAATTTATTCTAGAAAGTGTGTTCTAATATTAGTCTATTATAGTCAGATAACATAATTAACCGTTGGCTTACCTCCTATCTTTGAAGCTATCATAAATAAACGTTTGCAGTAGACAGTTGTGAAATTATTCAATTTCATTTCATACTAAGATCCCTCTGTGAAAGTTAGTGTAGCTGATTGCACCCCTTCCCTAACTCCCTTTACTGTGGCAGCAAGTAGAACTAAGCTGAAGAATGAAAAAAGAGATGAACGGCACCGTGCTGTAACCACAGAATATAGTTTGATGGCTGTAACCCACTTTGTAGTAAAGGGGTTGCATCCTTTCAATACAGTTGAATCTCCAAAATGGATGTCCTGACAGTTTTGGAATTGCACTTTATTTTCTTCTGTTCCTATTCTATAATTTCACAAAATGACATGATTGAAATTGCACTTTATTTTCTTATGTTGCGCTTATTCTGCCATTTTACAATGACATACTTTTCACAGAATAATACTTACTTACTTTAATAGTACAGAGCCAAAACATCATTCTTGAGATCTGAGACAAAACTGGATCTGCCCCATTGGAACGTGTTTTTAAACCCACTGTGAAGCTGCGGTTAAACAGTCATTTTCTCGATAATACAAAAATATAGCATTATGTTCATTGTGTGTTTACTATTTAATCCCAACAAATTAGGAAAAATCATACAGTGTCAAAATGAAAAAATAAGGTTAACTGGTTTTTAAGAGGCGTCAAACATTGAATCGGGTCAAATTGACCTAGAACACAATAAGAGGGTTAAACTGTCATTGAAGTAATGCTATACTCAATTATAATGATGGGAAACAACATTCAAATAAGGTTTGGATTTAAAAAAATAAATATTAAGGTTCACTGTCCAAGGAATCCAACAAAGAAAGTTTGTTTCTTTGAAAGTCCAAATCAAACAAAAAACACATAGGACTAGTTTGCAAAAGTATGTTTTTCAGAAAATTTAAAATAAGCGCAACAACTAAGGGATCTAAAAGTGTAAGAAAATACACCACAAATCGGACAGCTCTGCAGTAGGAAGGAAATAAATTAAAACAATGGGAATGAAAACCTCCCGGCGTAAGCCAACACAAAAACAACCCCAAAAGAGGGCAAACCCGGTGATAGCGAGTAATAAAACAACAAAAGAACCTCACGCACTCACACAAGAAGCGTATAACTAGAGGTCAGAGAAAAACAAAAGAAAGCCCACATAAAAAGGGCGAAAGAAACAAAATAGAAATAGAACCTGTTACCTACAGCTCTAGGTGCGAAAGAGCTGAACAAAAGGTAACAGGTAGAGGAGTATAAAGGAATAACAAGAGATAACTAAATAAATCTTTACTCTAACTCTAACCGGACTGCTTACATTTCTTATTTGTAACAACCAGAAACGTAGAGACCGCAATCCTATACCTTACCGACTTTGATGTCAAATAGCAAAGACCATATCAAAGCACAGGAAAGCAGAAACCCTGAGCTTATATAGCCGACAGGAAACTCAAAACAGGTGAGAGAAATCACCGCCGAGCGACAGCGAAGCACCGGGATGGAAGAAAGTAAATCCGATAGATTGCCCCGACGTCGCCAAAAGAAAGAATGACCGCAGAAACAACCGCAGAAACAACCACAGGCTGCCAGAAACCATGACACTGCAGGCCCAGCTGCATCTTCTTTTTGTCCTGATGGTGGCACTAGATGCATGCCGATCAAGCCGAAATTGGGGGAAAGGGATAAGGGCTTGGACATCTATCAGTTTGCTAAGTTAAAAAAAAGAAGCAACCAAGCCAAATGGATGCTGCCATAGACACCCACTATGGAATAATAATAATAATAATAATAATAATAATAATAATAATAATAACAATAGGGTGTTTTGCTTGGCATCCTAATAATAAACAGGGTGCTTGGGAGTGTACCAGACAGAACTGAGACAGTGTTGGATGCTCTATAGCAAAAAAGCCTGTCCTTCCAATTAAACTTTTTAGTTTAGTTTTTAAGTTCTTAAGTTTCGTATATCAGTCTGGCTCAGACTCACAAACTTCATTGTGCACTCTAGAAGTTGGGGCAAATTGAACAAAAGGTTGCAATATTCACTGCTATATTTGCAAATTACATGTGTTGTTTGGTTTTTGTAGTGTAGTTTTTATGGAAGTGTAGTAGAATTACAGTGCCCCCCTGCCCCCCAGGTGTTCAATGACCCCATCCATGGTCACATCGAGATGGACCCCCTACTGGTCAAATTCATCGACACACTCCAGTTCCAGAGGCTGCGCAACATCAAGCAGCTGTCTGGGGTCTACTACGTCTACCCTGGCGCCTCCCACAACCGCTTTGAACACTCCATTGGGTAAGACAGGGCCACCTACACTAAGGCTTATTACAGGCAGCACTGCTTTGGGTAAGCCATTGCCACCCACACTGGGGCTGAATACAGACTGCTTTCTATCAAGCAGGGAGCCCACACTGGGGCTTATTATGCACAGGACTGCATTGTCATCCTATGGACAGGGCTGCAGCAATCGTTTCTTTATATGTCCTGGAGCCTGGCAACTCACTGGATTGGCAATTTTTTTATTTTAGTTTCTTTTACAATTTCTGTATTAACTCATCATCTCTCATTTGCAGTTTGAGTCTGCAGTATCCACAAGGCAACAGTCATTTGCGAATTACTTACTTTTAGACAGCAGAAGCTATTGGATATATATTATAAACAGGAAGTTTTACCACTGGGCTACCGAGAAAGATGCCTATTCTGTGGAATAGGCCTGTCATAAGTTGTAATGCTCGATCGGTTTTGCTCATTCAAATTTTTTAACAAATTTTCAACGTGGAAATGAAATCAGTGGACTGCAATTAATTAGAAACTAGGGTTTTTAGTTTTAATGGGTTAAAATGACAATAAATTTGCCAGTTATGAATATCTTAGCCACGGTGGTCCCCTAGTGGTAGTTGTCGATGTCCCAATTACATGTTTCTCTGAAATTATTTACAAAATTCCGCCGCAACCTTCATCTTCATCTTTCCCTACAAAATCCGTGATGTAAACACATGTTAAGAACCAAATATCCTGTCTGGCACTACAAGTGTTTTCTTATTAGGCTAACCCTCAATAGTTCATCTTAGGCTATTACAGTTCGCCAATTTCCAGCAAAGTTGACATTTCCACAGCGACCACCTATCGCACTTGCTCCTGGAGGCTAATACATTTCTGTTGTTGTAAAACATAGGCCTACCTTTAAACGTAGGCCTTTTTAGCCTACATAGCTAAAGTTGAAGTCAAAAGTTTACATACACCTTAGACAAATCCATTTGAACTTAGTTTTGCACAATTCCTGACATTTAATCCTAGTAAACATTCCCTGTCTTAGGTCAGTTAGGATCACAAGTTTATTTTAAGAATGTGAAATGTCAGAATAATAGTAGAGAGAATGATTTATTTCAGCTTTTATTTCTTTCATCACATTCCCAGTGGGTCAGAAGTTTCCATAGACTTAGTATTAGTATTCATTAGTATTGCCTTTAAATTGTTTCATCGTTTAATTGATCAAATGTTTCGGATAGCCTTCCACAAGCTTCTCACAATAAGTTGCTTCCTCATGATGCCATCTATTTTATGAAGTGCACCAGTCCCTCCTGCAGCAAAGCACCCCCACAACATGATGCTGCCACCCCCGTGCTTCACGGTTGGGATGGTGTTCTTCAGCTTGCAAGCCTCACCCTTTTTCCTCCAAACATAACGATGATCATTATGGCCAAACAGTTAAATTTTTGTTTCATCAGACCAGAGGAAATTTCTCCAAAAAGTAAGATCTTTGTCCCCATGTGCAGTTGCAAACTGTAGTCTGGCTTTTTTATGGCGGTTTTGGAGTAGTGGCTTCTTCATTGCTAAGCAGTCTTTCAGGTTATGTCGATATGGGACTGGTTTTACAGTGGCTATAGATACTTTTGTATCTGTTCCCTCCAGCATCTTCACAAGGTCCTTTGCTGTTGTTCTGGGATTGATTTGCACTTTTCGCACCAAAGAACATTCATCTCTAGGAGACAGAATGCATCTCCTTCCTGAGCGGTATGACGGCTGCGTGGTCCCCATGGTGTTTATACTTACGTACTATTGTTTGTACAGAGGAACGTGGTACCTTCAGGTGTTTGGAAATGGCTCCCAAGGATGAACCAGACTTGTGAAGGTCCACAATTTTCTTTCTGAGGTCTTGGCTGATTTCTTTTGATTTTCCCATGATGTCAAGCAAAGAGGCACTGAGTTTGAAGGTAGGCTTTAAAATACATCCACAGGTACACCTCCAATTGACTCAAATAATGTCAATTAGCCTATCAGAAGTTTCTAAAGCCATGACATCATTTTCTGGAATTTTCCAAGGTGTTTAAAGGCACAGTCAACCTAGTGTATGTAAACTTCTGACCCACTGGAATTGTGTTATAGTGAATTAAAAGTGAAATAATCTGTATGTAAACAATTGTTGGAAAAATTACTTGTGTCATGCACAAAGTAGATGTCCTAACTGACTTGCCAAAACTATAATTTGCTAACATGAAATCTGTGGAGTGGTTAAAAATTTATTTTAATGACTTCAACCTAAGTGTATGTAAACTTCCCACTTCAACTGTACATACAAACATTTGATTACGCAGTTTTATGGGTTGCCTATATTATGCAGCCTATATCAAGGCTACTGTATGTGATGATCCTGTCATAACCTACATTTATTCTGTTGTAAATTTCTGAATGGTAGCCTACAGCCTCTTGTTCAATTCAAACTTTAAAACATGGATGTGCAGTGAATAGGTTTTGAGATATGACACTTAAAGGGCCTAGATGAAAATTGCTTCTAGTGGGCCAAATTTATTAGGGTTAACTGATTTCTGAAGTCCTGAAGTTAACTGAAGTCCTTCACTTGAATTGAACAACTGTTGGCTTGTGGATACTACAGACTCAAACTGCAAATGAGACATAAGTAAAAAATCGCCAATCCACCCAGCTAACGGAATTAGGTCCCCGGAACATCTCGAAATGTCATCAGGACGCCTTGACGTCTTTTTGTAGGTTTTTCTAAATGTTATGTGGACGTCACAGAGAATGTTCCAATGTTCCAGTGTTCCAATGTTCCCCAGACATTCATTACATAACGTTATCTTGTAACCAGTGACAGACGTTGTAGGAACGTCCCTGGATGTCGCATGAATGTTGTGAGTCATATCAAAGGGACGTTGCTTTAACATCCCTGAAAAATGAGAATTAAATGTCATATTGTAACCAAAGAATGGCCTTCCTAGGACTTTAATAACATCATAGTTATGTTTTTAGGACATGCCTAGGGAATGTTGCATCATAATTTTGAGGGGACTAAAAGAGGACGTCCCTGGGACGTCCACTGTTTTGTGGGCAGTGGGTTGCCAGGCTAGGTAGCCTACGTGAGTAACCAGCTAATGACCAGCCAATTCAGTTGTGAATCCAGTGGGTAGCTATGCAGTTACCAGCCTCGGCGACTCAAGCCGGCTTTTCATTCACCACTGCCGGACTCTCATTTAAATTAGTTTTATAGGATACCTCATAAAATAAAAAAATAAAAAAACCTTATAGGCCTACAGCATGAATCTCAAGTAATCGATTCACTTGCAAGATACTGTAGCTTTGGCTACCCACACACACTAAACCGAGGACAATGGACTTCTTCGCACTGTTTCTGAACTCCCATTTTCTTTGAAGAACTAAGTAAGCAGAACTAAGCTACCGGAAGAAAGTTATCACCCCTTCTGGTATGCCTACCCAGAAATGTGAGATAGGCCTATCCCTGGTTTTAGAATGCATAATGTGAGGGTATAAACACAGTGTATGGTGCTGGATTTCTCTCACAGCAGTTCTTTCAATAATTGCTACCAACTAAGCATGACCGTTCCCCTGATATTATTTTTTTTAAAGTTTTGTAGGTACTCCAGCTTCCTCATATTATAATACAATGTTAAAAAGTACATTGCTGTAGCTAGTTTACCAGACTGTTTGTTCCTGAACACAGTGTCTCAGAATGTTATCATGGTTGTGGTTGTACATTGGTTGTGTTGGGGGCGGGGTGGGTGCTGATTGGTTGTGTTGGGCACAAGGTGGGTGCTGATTGTGTTGGGTGCTGATTGGTTGTCTTGGGTGCATGGATAGTATTGGTTGGTTGTATGGGGTGCAGGATGGGTGCTGATTGGTGGTGTTGGGCACTGGTGGGTGCTGATTGGTGGAATTGGGCGCATGTGGGTGCTGATTTGTTAAGTTGGGCGCAGGGTATGCCACCTGGCAGGCCAACTGGTCAGCTTGCTGAGTGACCGGCAGCCAGACCTTCAGATCACTCAGAGAGACATCCTGTGCGTCAAGATCGCAGGGCTGTGCCACGACCTGGGTAAGCTCCAGTACCACCCACCCCCCTGAACCGCAGACTACCCAAAACAATATGGATTTTAACGTACTGTACATGCAATTTGAATCTTGCATTGTTGGAATAAGTACAAAGTGATTGGGGTGTCCCGTCTCTCCCATTCCGTAAGCTTCAGTCCTGTCTTTCCACTTTTTTGTTCCTTTTTTTTATCCTTTGCCATACGTCCAGGTCACGGGCCTTTCTCCCACCTGTTCGATGGGAAGTTCATCCCTGAAGTGCTCCCTGGGACAAAATGGAAGGTAAAGAGTTTACTTTACCCTTTCCAAATGTCATATTTCATATTCTACAGTACACGCTATAGGCAGTAATCCAATTGTGTGCATGCATTTGCGTGTGTTTGCATTTATGTGTATGTGTGTGTTTGTGTTTCAGCATGAGGAGGCCTCTGTGCAGATGTTTGATCACATGGTAAATGTGAACTCTCTGAGGCCAGTGATGGAGTCGCATGGGCTGGTTTGCGCAGAGGACCTCCTTTTCATTAAAGAGCTGATTGCTGGCCCGCAGCACCAGGAACAGGAAGCAGTACGAAACCATGACAACCCCCCCAACACACACGCACACGCACACACACACACACAAGTGCACACACACACAGACAAGTGCACACACACACACACACACACACACACAAGTGCACACACACACACACACACACACACACGCACACACACACACACACACACACACACACACACACACACACACACATATACACAAGTGCACATACCGCTTAGGTGGTTTTGCCCAGTCGACCATCTATTTAACAATGTTTTTTGGTTGTTTCATTGTTTAAAAGTCACAACCAAAAATAACAAGTTTCCACAACATCTGAATCCTGACAATGCATGAACTTGAACAAAAAGACGTAGCTGCATTGTCACTTGGTAACGTTATCTGTAAACTCTGATTGGTTTATTGCATTTTACGCCCAAGACACACCTATAATTAATGAAGAGGCTAAGTTCAGCCCTTTTGAACCTTGCGCCTTACTTTGTGTTCAAAATATGAACCCTCTAACTAGCAAAAGTGGAGTTGGACATGCCCTAAATGAACATAGAACGCTCATTGCAAATGAGTATTGCTAAGGACTAAACATCCGCATTATTTCATGGGCCAAATTTAATTATCTGGAATGATATGCAGGCCAGATCAAAATTTGTTGGGGGCTGGACAAGTCCCCCTCAATGTTGTAAGGTGGGTTAATTGTCACCCTCAATGATTTGTGCTTTACATAATATATATTTTACTCACTCTAACATTAGCCTTTTGACGCGTATTTGAAAGCTGACAGTATGACGTGACAGGACATGCTGTGATAGGCTACTCTCTTACGTCATTGGCACGCACCTAGCGGAAATATTCCAAACCTCCCTCTTCAAAAACAATTGATGTATCGACCGTCGGAGATGTGATGTTAGATGTGGTAATGTTAAATGCTGTCGAAATTGTACCGGAAAGCTATAACACATAACGTGAGTTTGGTGCATCATAGTGTAGTTCTCTGCTCTCTTCAATTCACCCGAAAACTTGACTTGAGTACCACATATGGATTGAAGCTAATCTTGTAATCTTATAGTCAAATGCTAACGTTAACGTTACATAGGCTAGGTAAGGGCCGAAACATAGCCTACCTCATGGAAATATGCGAATGTGGACGCTTCATGCTACACAGTTTTCCTTTTGCTGTGACATTTGTGAAAAACAAAGCACAGATCGAACAAGAACGTTGTTTACTGTTGTTGCTTGCTAGCGTCCCTCACTGCTACTCTCTGGTTTGTCTTTCTCAAATGTCATTGCAAAAGAAAAACTGTTCACATAGTTCGAAGCGTCCACATTCATGTAGCCATTTGCGTGAGGTAGCTATGTTTCAGCCCCCTCCCCCCCAAAGTAGAAATTAAACCTACACCCTTGCACTATAATATAGCTACAACATACTACATTTGTATGTGCACTATAATATAACTACAACAAACTATATTTGTATGTGCGTGAATGTGTTTGCAAACATATGTGTGTTTGCAAACATGTGTGTGTGTGTGTGTGTGTGTGTGTGTGTGTGTGTGTGTGTTTCTGTCCTCGTGTCTGTTCTCCCCACAGTGGCCATATAAAGGCAGGACAGAAGAAAAGAGCTTTCTGTATGAGATTGTGGCTAACAAGAGGACTGGCATTGATGTGGACAAGTGGGACTATTTTGCCAGGTATGAGTGAGACTCTTCTTCCAGTTATGAGCGAGACTATTCCTACAGGTATGAGTGAAATTGTTCCTCCATAAGTCAGACTGTTCCTCCAGGTATGAGTTAACCTGTTCCTTCATGTATGTGTGAGACTGTTCTCCCAGGTGAGACAGAGGAGTCTTGGATGAGAATAAAATCTTTGTCACACTGCAGTATTTTGTTCCGTGATCAGGCTGTTGGTGGTCTGTGAAGTTCTAGGTATGAAGGGACATAAGTTTGTTGTTTTTTCAACTTCTTGGTCACGTCTCCTATTGTCAGGGACTGCTACCACCTGGGGATCCAGAACAACTTTGACTACCAGCGCTCGCTTAAGTTTGCACGTGTGTGTGAAGTGAATGGGAAGATGCTGATCTGCACCAGAGATAAGGTACCAGCAAACCAGGGAACAGTCCCCAGAACCGGAGACAGCAGGCCAGAATCCAGCCATTAGATCCAGAGAGAGAGTTGACCAGAACCCAGCCGTTTAGAGCCAGAGACAATTGGCGACAAATCAGCTGTTAGATCCCCCTCTCGTCAAAAAGCTGCAGTATCTATTTTGGGCCAATGAGAAATAATGCTGTTGTGATAATGTTATGATGTGTTAGAGATTTAAAACCACAGCAAACCCCCAACAAAGAATTACCCTGGATTTGTTTTGTTGTTTTTTTAAAACAAAATATGTTTACTTGTTGTGTCCAGGAAGTATTCAACCTGTACAACATGTTCCACACACGGTACTCGCTCCATCGCATGGCCTACCAACACAGAGTCACCAACGCCATTGGGAACATGTGAGTACACACACCCCCCCCCCCCCTCTTCTTTATGAACCACACTAATGACTAGGAGGCCACACCCCATACAGGAGATAACATGACGAGTCACACAGAAGGGCCTATTCTTCTATTGACCCAAAAATATTACCAGTCTAAAATCAGGAGAAATAATAAAAAAGAAAATAAACAGATTATTATTTTTTGTGAGTAAAAAAATTATAATATTTCTCACACTGTCTCTGTGGTATTACAAAATCATAGTTTCCCATCTATGTTTGTTTTTTTTTACTTTTTTGAAATAAAAAAAGTAATTGAAGCGGCTTAAATTCCTTTCTTCATAATATTTCAGTTAATAGTCACAGCAACTCTAGTGGCAGCTGCTGACCAGAAATTTTGGTGAAGCAAACCCACCATCACTCCTGGTATTTTTTCCCCTGTGAAAATCAAACCCCTGTTAGTGCCATGCTTTACCTGTTGAACTTTTTTGAGGCGTTAAACATTGCACGTCACATGGCCAGCTGTAGGCAAAAAAGAGCTGGTGGCCCATTTAAAACAGGTTTAAATTGCTTGACAACTCATCAATATGGCTGTGACATTCTTCTCTCAAAGGATTAACACCAAATAGAATACAAGTCCCCCCCATTTTCGGGCATCAAAACATATTGGACAGTTTAACATAATGTAGAAAGTAATAATTTTTTATATTTGGTCGCATATCCTTTGCATGCCATGACTTGCTGATATCTGTGACCCAACAACATCAAAAGACTCTTGGGGCCCTATCTTACATGGGCATGTTGCTCTTAAGATGAGGTGTGGCCAGGATTATTTTTGGCGTATTGCTATCTTGATCCAGCAGAAACCACCAAAAACCTGGGCTGTGTCCGAATACGACCAAAGTGAGGGGACAGGGCGCATAGTAGACAGGGGTCTGAGTGGACAGGGGACAGTGGACAGGGAACAGGGGTCGTATGCGGACACAGCCCTGGTCTAAAGTCATGTCGCAGTTGTTTACATGTTATTTTAACGGCGCATATAAGTGCGTCTACATAGGCGTGTGCACAACGCACGTACACCCTCCTGTCTAACACACAGGGGCATGCACAAGCATAACTAAAAATATCAAGATTACAATGTGAAATATTATTATTGTGTAGGCTATATAAAAAAATGCATAATAATAAAAGGGTCAATAAAAATGTCACGTTAACTGAATTTGAACCTTATTCTTCGTCTTTCATATTTTTTTAATTACAGTAACAAGGTTTCCATACTCTCAGCTTATTAAAACCCCGCTGATTTCACCTGTTAATCCATAACAGAACAAAACGATTTTCAAGAGAACTAAGCATCTAATTAGAAACAAAAACAAACTTGCAACACATTACACAATGAATTCACAATGAATTTCAATGCCATTCTCTGCATGTGCGCTTTAACTTCATGCAGGAGCAGGTCTGTTTCCCCTGCTGTAAAACACAATTTTCGCGGTCTTCCTGGGAAAGTGGATTGTTTTAAAGCATTAATTTACGCTACCAGTAAAACAGGTTGGTCACATTTCCATAAGCAGGACATTATAAAACAAGGGAAAATATGTGTGAACCTATGGGTAGGCAACCTGGCAGTTTTATTGTATTTAATGTCATCATTAAGGAAAAATAACGGTATTTATGTTATTAATCAATATTAGAATGCAAGTAATGAACTTTGGATGAAGCTTGAACTTGAGAACTCCATGAGAACATCCTCATGGAATTGATGCTTGACAATGCGTAATCAAACGAAATTTGTTAAACAAGCAGGCTAATTTGCCGTTTCCTAAGGTGAGACGGAAGCCATTGGTAGCTTATTGTCAGCTGTTGCAGGTGCTTTTAATGAAATTTAACCGCATATATTTTGTAAAATAACAGCACTGTCGGGAATTACCGGGAATAATGGTTAGTCCAAATAATATTGATCATACTGTTGATCCATATAGCATATTCTTTGATTGCACTAAACACGCACGAGCATGTCTATTTCACCATCATATAAGCAATCTGCCAAGGTGGAAAAGCAGGCTTTTAAAGGGAATGGGATATGACATTTTGATTGTTTTTTTGAGGCGTAGACACACCTATAATTAATGAAGAGACTAGGTTCAGCCCATTTGCACATTGCCCCGTGCTTAGCGCTCAAAAAACATGCCGTCAAACTAGCAAAAGTGGACTTGGACATGTCCCTAAATGCACTTTACGCCATGTGCTTAGACAAAGTGCTAAGATCGCCAAGATAGAGCCCTTGATATCTTATTTTCTGGTACTCTTACAAGCAATACTATAACTTCTATGCATTTGAATGGATCTCTATGGGAATTGGGGGGTGGGACTAAATTTAGCTGTAAATTATGCTGGAACAGTATGGAATACATGGTTGAATGTAAGTCATCAAGGGTCTGAGGTATCAAACGAGCCTCAAACCACTCTGCTGCCAGATATGCAGTAGATATGGATGAATCACTTTAAGGGTTGTATCTGCTGACAAATTTTCCTATTGAACTCTATGGAAAAATACTTGAAGAAACCCTTCAAGTTATCCATCCTGTTGAGCAGAGGAATTTCTCTCCTTATAATGACCAGGCACGAGTCACGACCAGGTAGATCCAAGAAGAAAAGGATTTATTTTCCTGCAGAAAGAGTCGAGTACCTACACACACAAGGTGGTCAAGCATGAACTGGCAGTCTTCGCCATATTTAATCAAACTAATAAATAGATTATCTTACTTCTGATTGGTGCATAGTTAATACATAGGCATAGAGTGGAATATAACAATATACATAATTCTATCGCTGATTGGTACATGATTACACATTAGCATATAGTAAAATATACAAATCAATGATTGGTTAGATCTTATCATATAGCATGCATATTGGATGAGCACACAGTGACCCTTAGCCCTTAACGTCACACAAACAGTTTTCAATAACTATTTGGTCTCCCAGAGTTGTCTTGTTTTCAGGAGTGTCTCTTCTGGCTCTCTAGCGATAAGATGAGGGGTCAGCGGGTCAGAGGCCACGGGCCTGCAGTGTCATAGAGAGGAAGAGAGACAGAAAAATGCACGTACACACAAGCTATAAGCTATATATATTTTGTCTCTGGTTCGCGTTGGCTGACTGAGAGATAAACCTTCCAGATAAGAGGCTGCAGACCGCTATTTCTCTGTCTCTTGAGCATTTAGAGAATTTAATATAAGTTTCAATTGGAATGATTGCACAATGAATATATATGTATAGAGATCTTTTCTCTATTACTGTGATTATACTAGTGTGAAAATATCCTTCTGAAAACACCCTTCTCTTGAATCCATATCTACTGCATATCTGGCAGCAGAGTGATGGTTTAAGGCTTGTTTGATACATCAGACCCTTGATGACTGAGAGCCATTTAGCCAACCATGTGTTCATTCGCACTGCAGAAGATGAAAAAATCCAACGCACCGAAAGCCTCGGTCGGACACAAAAATACCTGCATCGCATCCACCATAATGATCCAATCATGTCTTATAAAGTAACCATTGATGGCCATTGTCTAGCGAAACAGACAAAAGCTTTGCCCCACTGAAGTTCCTTTTAAAAGTCTGAGGGTGGCGCTGTTTTGCATGATACGAGGCATGTTTTTTAGTTTCACAAGGGATATAGTCGTCGTGGTGATAATTAAACAATAAAGAAAGATATGTTGTGTGTGAGTACTGCTTCACTAGTTGTCTTAGAGAAACCTCCTCTGCATTCTCCTGTAGAGAGTTCCTGTTTTGGTGGTTTAGAGCAGAGTGTGACTTTTGCTTCCTTTAGGATAACAGATGCTTTGGTGAAGGCTAACCCACACATTAACATCAAAGGCTCAAACGACAGGCTGTTTACCATCTCCTCAGCAATCGAAGACATGGAGGCTTACACCAACCTCACTGGTGAGAAAACAAACACACTGATCAAACTGACAGGTCAGGTATCCAGAACCGAACAAACTGACAGGTCAGTTACCCAATTCAATCAAACTCACAGGCCAGTCACCAAACAGTCAAGACACAAAAATCACTGTCCAAAATTCACTAGTCAAACACTACACTCACCAATTAGAAACCAAACTCACTGGTCAGACACCAAATTCCTTGATTAGATGTGCAGATTTTGCACCCCTCATCCTTTCTGTCGAAGAGGTATGATTCTCCCAGTCTGACATGCAGTGGAGAGTAATATCACTGTGCCAAGGCCTTGACCTAAAGGAATAATAATAATAATTACACATTGTTGTGTATTAGTTTGTGTAATTTGAAAATGCGTATTTTGAGTGTGATTGCCATCGTTTATGATTGATATGACTCTGGGCCTTCATCTTGGACTGTTTCAGACTCAATCTTTGAGCAGATCCTGCACTCAACACAACCAGAGCTGGACGAGGCGCGCAAAATCCTCCACAACATCCTCTGCCGGAAACTTTACAAGTATGTGGGCCACACCTACACCAAAAAGATCAGAGAGGTGAGTGGGGCGCTGGGTGTAGTCTGATAGGACAGGTGAGATGGATAGAACAGCTAGATGGAGGAGAGATTTTGGAAAACTGAGGTTTCTGATTATGATTAGCACATGCTAATGGATTGCATTGCCCATCTTTAATTCTTATGTAAGTCATTATATGGGGATTGGGACACCTTTTAAGCAAGACTGAAACAAATGAAGACTGTTTAGTTAACAGCTGAATAGCATGAGGCCTATGGTTGCCAAAGTGATGTTTCTCCAGTTAGGATCTGCTTACAGTTGATTCAGCTAAGTACACATCTACATTAGTGCCAGTATAAAGCAGCTGATTTAACTGAGTACATGTCTACATTAGTACCAATGTAAAGGATATAGCTCAACAATTAATTTCGGTATTAGAATTGTCCGACGTTCGGTACTTTAAAAAAAAAAATATATATTATTCTTTTTTTTAATATAATCTTTTTTTTCTTTTTCTTTTATGTAGCTGCAATATTTCCCTTACCGCAGAATGCTGGAATGATCAAAATAGCATCTGGAAAAACCCTTGCCAAAACAGCTTCGGTTTCCCGTTAGGCCTAATTAAAATGTTCAATGGCAGCGCTGATATTATGAGGGTGTAATTATAGTTTACGCCTCTACGCAAAATGGCGCACTTTCGTCCGTTTCGCTATCTGACCAGAACTCTTACATTTTAGTGTAGAGTAAAAGCTAATACTGCAGAGGCAGGAGTTTGATTCTGCCTGTTTTTAAGGACTGATTATGGATCAGCACTATGGAGGCGTCTCAAAAGCAGCTCTACAGTGCTGCAAAGATAGCTGATCCAGAAACAGTCCTTAAAAACCGGTAGAAACAAACTCCTTGTCCTGGATTTAAGTTGTATAGTTCTGAATATCATTTGTGAAGCTAAGGGGGGTTTATTGTATATAAGTTCTGTTTTAAGTTTATTAATATTATAAATAACTAATATTTATTTACCATACGCCTTTGTGAGCAAATGTTATTTTAGCTCAGAATGGAGAAATGCACCACTTTGTTACCAACACCCTCCCCATCTGTGCGACGACTCTCCGTACCCCCAACCTGCGCGATGATACTACCTCGGCCCCGCACGCGCGTTTGATGACACCGTGTACACGCAACAACACTGGTAGTTTCGAGGGACCTACCACCCGGCCTGAAAAAAAATCTAGGGGAAACACTGTACTGTATGTGACTATTCTGAAATAAATGTATTCTGTAGCAAATTTCTGAATGATACAGCTTCTTCTTCAGTTCGAACTTAAAACCATGGATGTGCAGGGAATATTTTTTTAGATATTGACATTTAAATAAAACTAGTAGAAACGAGGAGGAAATTGCCTCTGAAGGGCCAAAGTAAATAGGGTTAAGGTCATTTCAGTAGAGGTACCGACTATCGAATCGGTATCGTTTCAGTTTCAAGTACCGTTTCAGTATCGAGTATCATGATACTAAACCTGGTATCGGTATCGAAGTCAAAATTTTGGTATCGTGACAACACTAGAGGATACATTGATGGACAAGAGAAGAGTCTGTAGAGAGGAGACTTAGGGATTGATGAGATTTGTCGTGTTACTGTTTCTCTGCAGTAAATTATTTTGTCCTCATTGGTTGTTTGTCCCAGGACCCACCCAATGACCCACTTGAATTGGATGACCGTGAATTGGCTCGCATTGTTGCCAAGAATGTTGCCGAGGCCTGCCCAGAGAATCCGAATGTGATCCTGAGTGCAGACAACTTTGTTGTCAATGTGAGTGTGCAATTATCACCCATCACCATCTCCCTCATCCATCACCTTCTCAACCTCACTCATCACCATCTCCCTCATCCATCACCTTCTCCACCTCACTCATCACCATCTCCCTCATCCATCACCTTCTCCACCTCACTCATCACCATCTCCCTCATCCATCACCTTCTCCACCTCACTCATCACCATCTCCCTCATCCATCACCTTCTCCACCTCACTCATCACCATCTCCCTCATCCATCACCTTCTCCACCTCACTCATCACCATCTCCCTCATCCATCACCTTCTCCACCTCACTCATCACCATCTCCCTCATCCATCACCTTCTCCACCTAACCTATCACCATCTCCCTCATCCATCACCTTCTCCACCTCACCTATCACCATCTCCCTCATCCATCACCTTCTCCACCTCACTCATCACCATCTCCCTCATCCATCACCTTCTCCACCTCACCTATCACCATATCCCTCATCCATCACCTTCTCCACCTCACCTATCACCATCTCCCTCATCCATCACCTTCTCCACCTCACCTATCACCATCTCCCTCATCCATCACCTTCTCCACCTTACCTATCACCATCTCCCTCATCCATCACCTTCTCCACCTAACCCATATCCCTCATCCATCACCTTCTCCACCTTACCTATCACCATCTCCCTCATCCATCACCTTCTCCACCTCACCTATCACCATCTCCCTCATCCATCACCTTCTCCACCTAACCCATCACCATCTCCCTCATCCATCACCTTCTCCACCTCACCCATCTCCCTCATCCATCACATTCTCCACCTCACCTATCACCATCTCCCTCATCCATCACCTTCTCCACCTCACCCATCTCCCTCATCCATCACCTTCTCCACCTTACCTATCACCATCTCCCTCATCCATCACCGTCTCCACCTCACCTATCACCATCTCCCTCATCCATCACCTTCTCCACCTAACCCATCACCATCTCCCTCATCCATCACCTTCTCCACCTAACCCATCACCATCTCCCTCATCCATCACCTTCTCCACCTCAGCTATCACCATCTCCCTCATCCATCACCTTCTCCACCTAACCTATCACCATCTCCCTCATCCATCACCTTCTCCACCTCACCTATCACCATCTCCCTCATCCATCACCTTCTCCACCTCACCTATCACCATCTCCCTCATCCATCACCTTCTCCACCTCACCTATCACCATCTCCCTCATCCATCACCTTCTCCACCTCACCTATCACCATCTCCCTCATCCATCACCTTCTCCACCTCACCTATCACCATCTCCCTCATCCATCACCTTCTCCACCTCACCTATCACCATCTCCCTCATCCATCACCTTCTCCACCTCAATCATCACCATCTCCCTCATCCATCACCTTCTCCACCTCACCTATCACCATCTCCCTCATCCATCACCTTCTCCACCTCACTCATCACCAGCTCCCTCATCCATCACCTTCTCCACCTAACCTATCACCATCCCCCTCATCCATCACATTCTCCACCTCACCTATCACCATCTCCCTCATCCATCACCTACTCCACCTCACCAACACCATCTCCCTCATCCATCACCTTCTCCACCTCACCAACACCATCTCCCTCATCCATCACCTTCTCCACCTTACCTATCACCATCTCCCTCATCCATCACCTTCTCCACCTCACCTATCACCATCTCCCTCATCCATCACCTTCTCCACCTCACCTATCACCATCTCCCTCATCCATCACCTTCTCCACCTCAATCATCACCATCTCCCTCATCCATCACCTTCTCCACCTCACCTATCACCATCTCCCTCATCCATCACCTTCTCCACCTCACTCATCACCAGCTCCCTCATCCATCACCTTCTCCACCTAACCTATCACCATCCCCCTCATCCATCACATTCTCCACCTCACCTATCACCATCTCCCTCATCCATCACCTACTCCACCTCACCAACACCATCTCCCTCATCCATCACCTTCTCCACCTCACCAACACCATCTCCCTCATCCATCACCTTCTCCACCTTACCTATCACCATCTCCCTCATCCATCACCTTCTCCACCTCACCTATCACCATCTCCCTCATCCATCACCTTCTCGACCTCGACCATCACCATCTCTGCCTCGTTTTTCAGCATGTCCTCCTTGTCCGTCACCTTTTGCATCTCGTTTGTCACTGTCTCCACCTTGTCCGTCACTATCTAGAGTTGAGTTGGATAAAGTTGTCAAGCATTTTTATTGAGGTTTTAAGAGGCCTTGACTTTTTTTTCCATTAGGTGGTGTGCATGGACTATGGGATGAAAAAGAAGAATCCCATCGATAACATGCATTTCTACTCCAAGGATGACCCCACCAGAGCCTTTAAGATCAACCAAAGCGAGGTACAATTTATCCTGTTTACTGAGTACTGAGCAGTGACGTACCGTCAGCTGTAAAACTATGGAAGATGTTTAGTGACTTAATTAAATGCAATCGCTTTACCGACACATCGGGAAATGTAATACATATCTGCGTTTGCTTTTACGTAAGGATGCACATTTATCATGCCATAATTAAAAACAAAACGCATACTGCATTGCATTTCATTGTGTGTTCTCTAAAAACACTCTGAAAATACAATACGGGGTGTATTACTTTTCAACGGCAGCTGCATGATTTTCGTGCCAAAATTGAAATGCAAACGAGCCCATTGCATTTAGCTTTGTCAGCATAGCGTGGCGCATGGTACGTGACACAATTCAAAGCATCCTCATGATTGTATTTATTTGACCTGCAGAGCGGTCTGTGATTGCATTTAATTGTGTCACTGACAAGGTGGAGCACTTCGATAAATGCAATCAACTGTCCAATCATAGTCCATGGGGCGGGGCGAGGTGGGGCGACGAAACTATCATCCTCGGTTTAGTGTGTGTGGCAGTGGCGTAGCCACGGGTAGGCCTGGATATGCCCAGGCCTATCTGCAGTTGAAGTCGGATGTTTACATACACTTAGGTTGAAGTAATTAAAACTCATTTTATGAGTGAATGTGTCTCCATGGTGACGACCACAAACAAAACTATCCCGAATATACAATTTGTCAATATTATCGAAATGAGCAGCAAGAGTGCCCTGAACAATCTCAAGCTCGCTTCCCCATCCCACAACAGACACACAGCGCATGAAAAAAAACTAAAGACAAAAGCCCGACACAACAAAATACATTTAAATTAACAAACATGAACACGAGAGAAAGCTGGACTACATGTCGTCATTACAGCGCCACGTGACGTCACACATACATACGTTAATACTCATACTAATTCAAATTTCAAATATCAACCACAAAGTAATAGAAAGACATTACAGTAATATATAAGTAAATGCTGACATTTGCATAGTATTAAATTTAATTATATGAACGTATCTCTATGGCAGTATGTCTGTATACATATATACTGGAGTGCAACTCAAGTGCAACGGAATAACGAAATAGCACCATGCTGCCCTCTACCGGGCGAGCCTAACTAGATTCAGTTAGTTTGTAATTGAGTTAGTTAGCAATGGCGGCTGCCAATTCTGTAGACCAAACAAAGGCTTGTCGATTCCAGGTAACGTCCGTCTAAATTAGGGTGACCATATATTGGATTTTAAAAAAAGAGGACAGGGTTAGGTGGGTGTTATGAACATAATATTTGTTTGTTTATATATGGTCTATGGAACAAGGAAATCCTAAACAGACATTTTAGGAATTTAGAAATCCCGGAAATGGACGGATATTTTTGGTCCCAAAAAGAAGAAATGTCCGGGAAAAAGAGGACATCTGGTCAGCCTATCTAAATACACTGTTAAACAATTACTGGATACACAGAAAACAATGGCATTACTTACGTTAGGTCATGAACGCACAAACATTGCATGTATATCAAGCTCAACTAATACGAGAAGAAGGCACTTTAAAATAATGTCAGCCACCACTTTCCTAACTTCTCTCTCGCCACAGAATGCACTGCGCGCTAGAGGCCGGGCTCAACATAGCTGCATCATCTTATTGGCCAAATCGTCATAGCCTTTCAAACATGCTGTAAATCATGTACTGTTTCCATTGTTAAAGCTGTCAAAATCACGTTGTTTGTACCTACCTAGCAACAGCAACTACGGGGGCGGGGCTTAGCGAAGGGTCTACTGGAGAGTCTACGTTATCATCGGGGTATGAATGTGGGAGTGAATGGTGAATGGGCCCCCCTGGATTAATGACCTGTCTAGGATGTATTCCTGCCTTTCACCCAGTGTAAGTTGGGAGACAGTCAATCAGTGGGTTAGCCAGTGACCGCTCTCTGCCTTTCCAAAAGGTCTCCCAGATGCTGCCTGCGGTATTTTCAGAGAAGCTGATCCAAGTCTTCTGCAAGAAGACTGACGCCGAGAGTCAGAATGTGGCCAAGGAGCACTTTCAGAAGTGGGACGAAAAGCCTCAGGTACCCGCTTCCTCTTTTCTGCCCACACACATAGCCCCTCCCGCTGGAGGAACCTCCTGCCTCCGCCTCTCTCCTCCTCGATTGAAATATTTATTTTCAATAAAAAGAGAAAGACCTTCTTTTTTGTATATAAGATGATGCTGGGTGTGGCACCTAAACCCCTCACCATACCACTAACTTACCAGAAATTAAGAGTCTCAAAATCCTCCTTCAAAATAGTCGCACTGATGTCTCCAGCAGTGGCCTTTAACCCCTTTGCGTAGAAGGGAATGCCGGCGGGACCTTTTTGCTCAACTGAGACATTCGTTGCCACTGCAGCCAAACTATTAGTGGAAATCACAAACTTTGTGTTTTAACTTTAGTGGTAGACGGTTCTTGACGATTTCTGCCAAATACAGAGTTTCTAAGTGTCCCTATTTCCCCGTAGCAAGTCCATTTAACAAGCAACCCCCACCTAGTCTATACCTACCCATGCGTGACATAGTGGACAATAGGACAATAAATGTTTGAGTTCATAAATATATTTATTCATCATATAAAATTAGAATAACGTCATAGCAACAAGATAAACCCAACTATAGCCTGATCATATGCCTGAAAAGCCCTCCTCACTCAAATGCAAAATAAACTGAAAGTACTGTCTCATTCTACCATGTATTCTACTAGCAATATATGCTACTAAATATGAAATCAATATACAATCCTATGATTAAAAATAGCCCCCGCTGTCCCGAGATTTCCAGTGTCATTATTAAGCAGTCCAACACACAAACTCCACCTCCACGACTTTCCTCCATACACGCAGTGTTGCGGTCTCTGTACACTGTCGAAACGGAGCACCGAACTGCGTCAGCATTCCCAGTCGTCGCCTCACTCCTCCCTCGCATTATCTTCTCCTTTCTCTTCCCTGGTGGCCTTTTGAAGATTGCCTGCAGTCCTAGATCAGTCCCGAGTCCCAACATCTTCAACTCCGATGAAGAACGATGGTAAACGTTGTGGCTGCAGATCCAAGGGATATTCGCTAGCATATATGTTGTGAATGTGTCTCCATGGTGACGACCACAAACAAAACTATCCCGAATATACAATTTGTCAATATTATCAACCATTTGTTTTACACATCGAGATGTTCCTTTCAAAATTCAGTGGTCATTTATTGTCTGGTACAATCGGTTTGAGAAATATACAACACTTTATACCGCTATTACACTATCCGAAACGTTGACGCGTAATACCCCCATGCCCTGTAAGCCTGTCTCATTCATTACAGTTCATTCTGGTTTAATTGTTTTTTATCCAATAGAGTACATTATAACCTTAGCAACAGTATATATGCCATGTCTTTTTGGGTGCTTTGAACAATTTACTACAGCCCAGCGTAACGGCAGTTTTCGTTTTAACGGTCTCGTATTACACCAGCTCTATAGAAAACGCATTAGTGAGGGGAGTTTCCCTTTTCCGATACGTAAGTATTTTGTGGCACTTTATTTTGACTTAGATTTGTTTATTTTCATAATTTAAGTTTGTATTGTAAATTGTACACCTGTCTTGTTTCATTTAAGCCAGAAATCCTGACCTCCCGTTGGAGTTTACTAGCTAGTAGCCTACAGCAGAACTATTTGTAACGCAGTATTTGCCTCGGCAGCGACTTCGGATAACATTACCTGCGCAACTTCAGCCTCTCTCTCTTCTCTTGCTCTCTTATCATCCATCTCTTGTAGTTCCGTGTCCGTGTATTCTGGTTCAAATCTGTAGCCAGTAACGTCAAAGTCAAAATCAAATTCTTCGTCTTCGTAATCATTATAGTAATCCATCATCCAAGTTTTTTTGTGCAAATTGTAGCCTACGTTGCTGCAGGTAAACAAACGCAGACTGCTCACCTAGATAGTTTCGTAAACGGCCGGCACACCTTCCCGCTCCCCCACCCCCGACACATAGTACTCCGCGGGAGCAGCGAAAACAAGCAACAGAGAAATGCTTACGTCCAGGCCATGCCAAGCACGTAAAAATGTTCGGATTGAGATACATTTCACAGGAGAGCATACTGAGACCGGTAACAATACACCCTGAGCTTCCCGTCTCATTTATCGTACATGAAAGCACATTTATCGTTGTTTTTCCATAACATTTAGAATTGCTCCGTTGACTTCTATTGTAGCCCAGTGAGAGCCTACAGGAAATCTGTAGCGAGCTCAATACTGGACCGATCAGCGAAAATATGGTCTCAATGTGTCAGGTTCATGGAAGACGGACTGCAAATAGGGTCCAAGGTCCAAAATAGCAAACTTATCCTTTAAGCTTCCCATTGTGGCTGGCCAAAACAATCTGTGAACGCAAATATTGACTGCTAAAGTTACACATTCGGTACCCTTCCTCCAAAAACTAGAATGCCCATGCACTAAATCATGCTGAAGGAGGCGTGACCAAACTCACGGAAAGGGAGAGAGAGGCTATGTCCGAATCAGAGCCCTAGTTGTGTCCTGTGTAGCCTACTAGCATACTGTATAGCTACTGCTCACTGTTTTGTCACATACTTTTTTAAAAAGTTACTCAACTGGCATACTCAATATAGTAGGCAAGTGCACTGATTTGGACACGGCCAGAGAGGCTGTGAACCTGTTGTTGCAACTGTAAACAGTATTGCGAGCTTGCTCAAAGAGTTAGCTAAGTTACCAATTCCATGCACTGGATGACAACACCTTACGAGAAATTTTACTTCAATCGGAGACGGAACGCTACCGTTTTGAGCCCAAATACATGGTTGAGGAGATTAGCCGAAGTCGCAAAGCGGCTGCCGAAGCTCCTGCTACGTGCAGCCTTGGGTAAAACTGACTGGTCGTGGACTGGAAGTAGAAATGAGTAACGAGTAAATGTCGCAGGCAGACTTGGCTAGGCTAGATAATGTTTTCACTATACCAAAAGTAGATAAATGAAGTTTTTCTCTGGAGACTCCAGCTAATAGCGGTGACATTTTTTCAGTAGAACTGTGAGTGACGTTAGTCCCTCAGTTTGTATTCTGTAGGAGTGGCAACCTGTGACTGGTGTTGTCTGACACCCGCCCATAAACTGTAAACCCCTGGCCATTGTAGTCTACAGTAAAACACGTACCTGGAGCATGCACAGATTATATCTCTGCTCTCACTACAGGAAGAGAGTTGGCAAAAATCTCATTTTAATCAGGAGGACAGCTACTCTTCTATAAATCAAACATCATTTTTCAAAATAATGTAGGGACGCCCAATTTTGTTTATTAATACAGGCTAACCCGCAAAACATTTTAAATCCATGTATCTTTCCCATTTTAACACGCAGTCGTCTTTGCACCTCGTCACCTTGGACGATTTTTTGCAGGTGGTAACAGTTTTACATGCAAACCTTTAGTAAATCTACCCCCAAGTATTCAGTATTTTAAACTGCTTTGGCTGTTTTTCATAATTTTCATTGTATGAAACACTTCAGGTCCAAACATTTTGTTGGAAGATGAAAGAAGACAATGAAGATAAGGAAGAACAGATGGTGGTGTGATCCAAATCCAAAGCTCTTCTAAAATGTCAGGGCCTCAGGAGGGTGGCAGGGGAAGAGTTATATCTTTAAAGATAGTTATATGAGAAATACAAATAAGTGATTGCTGTTAGAGAGATGTTGGGCCCTATCTTACACCCGGCGCTAACCCAAATGCAAGTGTCTTTGCTATCTTACACCCGGCGCATGGTTCATTATAACACCTTGCATTCACGTCGTTTAAATACCATGTATTCTTGCGCCCATTACAAGTGAACTGGGCGTGATGGTCTTAAAATAAGGAGTGGCCAGGATTATTAGTCCGAATAATATTGATCATACTGTTGATCCATTTAGCCTATTCCTTGATCGCACTAAACACGCACAAGCATGTCTGTTTCGCCATCAAGCAATCCGCCAAGGTGGAAAAGCAGGCTTTTAAAGGGAATGGGATATGACATTTTAATTAAGTTTTATTGCATGTCACGCCCAAGACACACCTATAATTAATGAAGAGACTAGGTTCAGCCCATTTGCACGTTGCACCGTGCTTAGTGCCCAAAAAACACGCATTAAAATAGCAAAAGTGGACTTGGACACGCCCTAAATGGACTTTATGCCATGCACTAGAAACATACTGCATACTGGAAAGAACTCGCTCTCTCAATAAAGTCCTGCTATTCTGTCCCTCCCAGGGGTTTATTGTTGTGGCATGTGACAGTTATGTGACAGTTACACTCTCCTTTTTAAATGGTGTGCAGCACCCCCTGCTTCCATGGAGTGTGTTAGTTCTTATACAGTTCTATGGTTGGTACACTGAAACCTTCTGCTTAGATTTCAGAGCTGAATCAACAAATAACCATATTCTTTAATGCCGTGGAATATGGTAAACAGCCATATGCATTAACACATTTCCATATGCAGTAACACTTTGCACATTAATAACCTTATGCCTTATACTAAGGCCCCATGTATTGAACATTGGGAGGACCAAATGTGACCTTGGGTGGAGCATGAGGGTGTATTTATTTTTTTTTTTAAAAGGTGAAATACATTTTTAGAAGTTTTAGGTGAATCTGAGTGGTGGTAAGCACATAATGTCTACAGTAATACGATAAGAATATTTATTTCAGAACCTCTATTGATTTAAATTTATTCCTTGTTGCCAAAAATATATTTTTTTCTTTTGAAAAGCTGATTATGATGGTAGCCATAGCAACTACTTGTTCGATATTGAGACAGTAAGTCTAGGATCAACAGGAGCATAGGTAGCCTACTGGTAATTATGGCTCTGCTCTAAGCCTGAAATTAAGCAGCATGTCACCCACAGAAATCTATGTATTGGAACATGAAGACTACGGGCTCTATTTTAATAAACTAAACGCAATGGTGAACGCAAGAGTAATCGCTTGGCGGTATCGCTCTGAGGGCGTGTCGGCGAGAAATTTGGTAATTTCATGACGGCAATCTTGGCGCACCTTATGGCGGTATTGCTAAAAGGCTGGGTTTAAATGTCCAAGGTGTGTCTCTATGGTAGCCAATCAAATTGTTGTTCTCATGCTTTAAAAAAAAGCCAGTTGGAACGCAATCGCTCCATGCAATTTCATAATGAGCAACCCAAACGCACTGGACCGTCAACGACAAGAGCGATTTTCCGCACAGGAATCAGACATACTTGCAACAGAAGTACAGGCTAGGACTAGTAATTTATGGATCACAATCCACACCACCTCGTCTCCCAGAAGTTCGGAAGGCACGGGAGGAGGTGGCGAATGCATTAATTAGCCTACATGAGGTGATGCAGGCATAATTATGATTCAAATGGTAGGCTTATGATTCAACTGTGTCAATGTGTAATTTATATATTATAGGCTATTGGCCTACATGATCGCAAGTTTCTTGTAAGCTGTCCTGTTTTATTCTAGTAGTTTACATTAAAATTAATTAATTAATAATAATTATAGGCTATTTGTTCATTAAATGGAAGTGTAATGTTGGCATCACCTATAGACACTACATAGAACTACATGACTAACAAGTTGCCAAATTGCCAGAGTCTATTGCGTTGCCGCTAAGAGGTGGTTACAGCTGATCATAACGCAATGGGTTTTCGTTGGTTCAAATTGTCACTGAGCCGAAAGTATTTTAGAACACGCCCCAGACAGCGCCACCCATTGCACTGCAGCGCAAGCGAAAGGATGTTATGTTGAGAATTTGTTGATCCTAGCGGTATTGCTGAGAAACGCCATAGCGCCAGTTTTAAGACGTTGATGCTGTCAACAAGCTTGTGTTTGACTATACCGTCCCCTTGCGCTGGTTTGAAAATACAGCCCTACATGTTGAGTCCATGGTTCAGTGAATAGTTTATTTACAAATCTACAGTATTTAAAGATGATTATTAAATACTTATTGAAAATAAGTATTATTGAAAGCATAGATTCCAGTTTTTTTGGTCTTATACTTTCATGGTAAGAGACAATCATGTAAAATTGTGTGACTATCCCATTAACTTTCAAAAGTTTCTCCTTTCACACTCACCTCCATGTCACTTGCCCCTTGCATCAGGCTTTGGAATACCTGTGTGTGTTAATGTGTGTGTGTTAATGTGTGTGTATTAATGTGTGTGTGTTAATGTGTGTGTGTTAATGTGTGTGTGTTAATGTGTGTATTAATGTGTGTGTATTAATTTGTGTGTGTTAATGTGTGTGTATTAATGTGTGTGTGTTAATGTGTGTGTGTGTTAATGTGTGTGTTAATGTGTGTGTGTTAATGTGTGTGTGTTTGTCTATCCTTATTTTGCAGACTAGGGACCTCCTGCGTCGCCTTCAGTGATACTCAGAACTAAAGGAGGCTCACCAGATCTGACTGATCACCGCTGTCAGAGCCAATCAGACCACCGCAAAATGTCCCTCGCTTGAGATAACACTTACACTGACACCTACACAACCACGCTCTAATCGACCCTGGAGCTGAACACACAGCGCTTCAGGCAAGAAACTCTGGGCATATAGCCATCATCATGTGTGTTTACTTATTTGATTAAGTTACTTTATGCATTATATAATCATATAATTATATATACCTATAATCCTTTAATATCTTTATTTTATATTTTAAATCATCTGTAGAAAGTAGTAGAAAGAACACAGTAAAAGAAGGAAATTATTCTGTACTATGTGTGTGATTTGTTATTTGCAAGTTGAATTACTTGAATCTTTAAAATAGGTAAATTGTTGCTTCTGATTCACTTCTTTGATTAAGTTACTTTATGCATTAGATAATTATATATACCTATAATCCTTTAATATCTTTATTTTATATTTTAAATAATCTGTAAGTAGAAAGAACCCAGTAAAAGAAGGAAATTATTCTGTAGTATGTGTGTGATTTGTTATTTGCAAGTTGAATTACTTGAATCATTAAATTGTTTCTTGAACTTTAGTCTGATTCACTTCTAATTCATATGAGGGCATAATGAATGTTTGTTCTCCTGGGACTGAGAGTAGGTGGGGGAGAGGAGAAAATCCCCCCAATTCCTCTAATCACTCCTGTGGGCAAAGTTGTGGCTCATGACATGATATAATATTCTTAGTTCATCAATACCCTGTGACCAATGAACTGATGATTCTACATATTCCTCCTCCTTGTTTGTGCTAGTATAAAGACTTCACTCACAACAAGTTTTGAGAACCTTCACGGAATGCTTATAGAGCTGACACGTTGCTTCTCCCAGTGCTGTTGTTATTCATTTTATTTATTTTTCTTCTTTAATAAAATGTGCCCTTTTTCAGCTCAGTCTGGAATTTATTTTGATGTAGTTGATTGATGGAAACCATTTTCAGCTAATTCCATGCTGTCCTTCTTTTGGACATACACACATTGCTAATGCTAGCGCAACTCTATGGTAACCGGTAGCATCCAGTACCAAACGCACTTAAACACTCCACAGTGCACCCAAAGCAAATAAAATACGACGACAGTCTATCGGGGTTATTTTGAGTGTTTATACCATCATTTTTGAAGTCAAACTATCGTTGAATTCTTTCATTTGTGCTGACCTATATTCTCTGTGGAAGTATGGCGGCGGATTCTATTTGCTTTGGGTGCACTGTGGAGTGTTTAAGTGCGTTTGGTAGTGGATGCTACCGCTTACCATAGAGTTGCGCTAGCATTAGCAATGTGTGTATGTCCAAAAGAAGGACAGCATGGAATTAGCTGAAAATGGTTTCCATCAATCAACTATCTCATGGGTAAGTCGTAATTGAGACATTATGTCCAAAATTCCAAACTATCCTTTTAATCCCTTTGTTCAGGCCCCCTAGTGGCATAGACCCTGGGGTCTACATCACAAACATCCTACTGTACCACATCAGAACTGCATATCATCTTCATCAGTGCCATTTGGGCTATTATCGGGCAAAATATGAAGTTTCTACATGCCACCGTTCTTCCGTATTTCATAAAAGTATCTCAACCACTCTAAAGTGTGATTTACATGGGCGTGCATCTGGTTGAAGATACTGGACATTATTTAGAAGTTGGCTACATTTCTTTCACCACCAAAACATTTTATAGATCACAGCAATGGTAAATATTGGCAGTTAATATCATGAAACTAATTGTAATTGACCGCCTTATCATCCAAAAAGAACACATTCTAAGCTTTCCAAAGAGGCACAAGATGAGTCTTTGGACAGTTGTGACTGATTGTCAGAGTTGTGCGTGTCACGAGCGTATTATCAGAGCAGCATTATCAATAAGCGTCTGCGTCTCTTATTTTGCGCAGGAAAGCGCGTGATAAATATTTTTTGTACAATGGCGAAGCGTCTAAAGGATTTTCCATGCTTGAGTTGTGTGCTGCTGCTGAATTGTGTAGTCGTCCTCTGGATTCAGATGAGGAGATTGACATCCATGACTTCCTCTGAACCAGAAACCATGGATTCCATAGCATGTGTGTACAAAGTGTGTTTGCGTGTTGTATTTTTTATATGTACTATCAATACAACACGTATGTTTTTCCGGTGTTGTATTGATAGTAGTATAGCAAGCTAGCCACAGAAAGGTGGCTAGGTTGTGTTATATTGTTTATGATGTCACATAGTTTTAGTAGTGGCGCCGAGTTCAGAATTAATACAATTTCATAAACTTTTGACTGCAATATTACATACAATGTTTTCACCGAACTTGGAAGAACCTGATGATAATGAGGATGGCCTCCCTTTAGTCATATCAGACTTTTATCTATCAGCGAATCTGATCAATTTTAAATCTGCCAGTATACAGTATAGACCTGCAGCTAAAATTAACCACCAGTGATGTAGATCAGCACGACACAACGCATCTGAAAACAAGCTGGAAACAAGGAAGGGTAAGCTTCAAGACTCACATTAAACATATAAAATCGATATAGAAGTTTAAGAAATAACCTGCCGTTCCCCTTTAAAGGACCTGTAGTCTTATTCAGGTTTAGCTTAGTTTATACTTAGTTAGCTAGTTACCTATTAGGTATTAGCTATAAGCTAAGCTAAACCCAAATAAGGCTCAATGATAAAGTATGGGGAGTCTGGAAAAAAGTCCCTGTCTGAGGCAACTTGGATTTCTATACCATAAGTAATGACAATGGTGGTGAACTTTCAATCTATTACAGCTGAACTGTAATCTTACTAGGAATTTATACTACACTAAATTAGAAGCTTCCATGTGTGTCCTAGGCATTCATTATGTTGGGTGCACCAGCATAGTTAATGTGACATAAAGGAATGACATGGCAGCAATGACATGACATGGCAGTTTCATAGTAATCCACGGACTGGCTTATGTTTACATAGTAGATTTATTTATTTGTAATTTATTTGACCCTGTAAATTGTGTGCATGTTCTCATACATTGTCTGACTGATGCATACATTACCTTTCATGACCAGAATGGGGCTGTGGTGGACATTTTTGGCACTGGAAACTAAACTGTGACAAATAAATTAGTAATTCCCCCTTAATTGTCTCCACATAGGACGTAATAGCTTATGTGCTTCAAATGTACAATAAAGCTGTGTTTGTGTTTATATTTGGGTAGCTTTGGATAGGTTTGGGTAGATTTGGATAGGTTTAGATAGGTACCATTATTTTCATATGGTTTCATAGATTTGGATAGGTTTCAGTATGTTTTTGGACACCGATATCCATTCCCCAAATCTTTTACAAAAGTTGGAAATCCTGTAATGTTATGGATGCAAATATATTTCAAATGTGTCAAAAGAGTTTATCTGTTGAAAGTTTTTGTGTATCTCCTGAATTACTGCGATGCACAATTATCCATTTAGGGTATTTGTGGACCCCAAGGTACACTGTTTCAAATTGCCTCATGGGACATCAGCAGTAATACATTTCCATTTCTTATTTTGTACACGTGCAGACAGGAGGTTTGTAAACCAGAAAATGTAAAGTTTTACCTTGTTCACATCATTGACTCTCAGGGGTTCACCGTAACCTAGAGTGGTAGCACTTCCTTCTTCACCAGGGGTTGTGTATTCACTGCCCATAATTGACACATTAAAGGGATAGTTCAGAATTTTGGACATAATGTCTAAATTATGACTTACCTATGATGTAGTTGATTGATGGAAACCATTTTCAGATAATTATAATAATAATAATAATAATAATAATGCATTCAATTTCTATAGCGCTTTTCTAGGTACTCAAAGTGCTTTACAGTTTAAAATTACACACAGTAAAATTATTTAATAAGTAGTTAATAAAAATAATAATAATAAAAAATAAAAAAAAAATAAAAAAAAATTCCATGCTGTCCCTTCTTTTGGACATACACACATTGCTAATGCTAGCGCAACTCTAAGGTGACTGGTAGCATCCACTACCAAATGCACTTAAACACTCCACAGTACACCCAAAGCAAATAAAATATGACGGCAGTCTATCGGGGTTGTTTTCAGTGATTATACCATCATTTTTTAAGTCAAACTATCGTTGAATCCTTTACTTTGTGCTGACCTATATTCTCTGTGGAAGTACGGCGGCAGAGCTATACTTTACGTTACCTACGAATGTACTTTACGCTACCTACTAACGTAAAGTATCGCTCCGCCGCCGTACTTCCACAGAGAATTTAGGTGAGCACAAAGTACCGATACCGATATCGATTTTAGGGGGGGGATTCACAGATTACCGATATGGCAGCCGATATAGTGAACTTTTGAGCTTGCATGAAAATAGACCTTTTCTACGTGGATTGTGCACAGATTTAGCACCAATATAACTACGCAAAAGTACTCAGAAGACTGTTTTCTAAAACAAATAACTTTTTTTTTTTTTTTTTTATTACAAAAAAGTTTACATTATTAAATTATTATAATATTCACACGATTAACATCATCAAGCAATTTTAGAAATTAACACTGTGATCAAATAAAGAATAGAAATGAAATACATAGCAAAATAAACATCAGTACTTTAAGTAACTTATTGACCATTTCAATAAAGAATAAATAAAAATAAAATAAATAAATGCAGCTTTCTGTCTGGTCACATAATGTTGGCTAACAAGCGGAAAAAAGAGCCAAACTAAATGGCTCGTTCACTGAAGGATGCATCAATTTAAAACCCCTCAGAGCTAGGATCGGAAAAGTTTAGAAAACCCTTAACTGGTTTTAGCCGTGAGTGTGTACAGGATCGGTTACCGAAATCTACCATCATCTTACTTGGGTCATAAATAAAGAATGGTGCTCCCAAGTTTCGTCGGAATTTCAAACATCTTGGCAGTTAATTTGACAGTTGAACGTGTGTTTATTTTATTGTTATTATCATGTTATCTCTACATTATGGCTACTGATTGTGGCTTAACTTAGACGGAGGAGGAGATGTGTTGCATCTCCGTAAACACTTGGAAAGCGGCAATGATGACTGGTAATAGATTCCATACCAATAAGGCTTTTCCTCTCCTCTCGCCCTAAAGTTAGCTGAGCAGAGGCTGTTTCACAAAGCAAAATTACTGAGTTAGTTTGAAAACCTGCACTGAGTAAAACCCAGAGAAGCTCTTTTTCTTCAGTCCATGTTCCAGATTTGGGAGGGTTCCGGGGTTTACTCAGTGCAGTTATTCAGCGGCAGTTTGCAAACATTTATTATGACTGCAATTAAAGAATGACTAACATACTGTTGTGTTAATACACTATTATTATTGACAATATTCAATTAGCTAGCAAGAGAAACATACATTTTTATTCCTTCCTTTCATTCAGTGAGTCTTCCTCCAGCGGCAGCGCTGCTCTCTGACTGAATGAATATTCCCTGTCACATGATATGTTGTGGGAGAACCACTAGATGGAGTGCTAGGAGCACCCACGTCTCAGTGTAAAAAAATAGCCAGCCTATATCGGTCGTTCATATCGGCCACATGTCATCCTTGACCGCCGATACAGTATGGTCCAGAAATGCAAATATCGACCCTGGACAGCCTCCCACTGGGCCTTGACCCTAATGCTACCATCACCTTATATTCCCTCCCTGCTCCCAGCCCACCCTGCTCCAACCCTTATTCTGACAGATGACTGATGCTAATATTTTCCTAAAAAAATAGATATAATAATAAAATGTATGCACATAAAAGATGTACTGCCTGTATGAATATTTTTTGTCATTAGAAAACAATTGCCCTTGTTGCTCATAACTGGAGAAAAGTATGATCTTGGCAAACTAAAACAAACAGATAAAAATTATTGTACAAAAAAAAAGGGGGTATCATCTGGTGACATTGGTTATGTTGTACCAGAGTGGTGAAGGAAATCAGCAAGTCATCCACAGTGAGCCCTATATGTATATTTAAGGACAGTGCAACATATCTTATGTCTCAAAAGGGTAAAAGTGTGTAGATATAGTAGATTTTCTTTAGCGCCAATGAATTGTCCAATTGAACTCAGCAGGACAAACAATGGCTAGTTATCGCTCTTTGTCTATGAGATGGTTTAAGACTGACTTGAAACCCAAGACTCTTGATACTTTTTACCCATTTAGTAGTCAACCATACACTCACTGACCACTTTAATAGGTACACCTGCTTTTCACCATTAGAATCCACTATATCCATTGTCATATATGTACAATACACGTTGCCACATTGACAAATTTAACATTCCCTGAAACCTTTTGGCACTGGAAACTAAACTGTGACAAATAAATTAGTAATTCCCCCTTAATTGTCTCCACATAGGACGTAATAGCTTATGTGCTTCAAATGTACAATAAAGCTGTGTTTGTGTTTATATTTGGGTAGCTTTGGATAGGTTTGGGTAGATTTGGATAGGTTTAGATAGGTACCATTATTTTCATATGGTTTCATAGATTTGGATAGGTTTCAGTATGTTTTTGGACACCGATATCCATTCCCCAAATCTTTTACAAAAGTTGGAAATCCTGTAATGTTATGGATGCAAATATATTTCAAATGTGTCAAAAGAGTTTATCTGTTGAAAGTTTTTGTGTATCTCCTGAATTACTGCGATGCACAATTATCCATTTAGGGTATTTGTGGACCCCAAGGTACACTGTTTCAAATTGCCTCATGGGACATCAGCAGTAATACATTTCCATTTCTTATTTTGTACACGTGCAGACAGGAGGTTTGTAAACCAGAAAATGTAAAGTTTTACCTTGTTCACATCATTGACTCTCAGGGGTTCACCGTAACCTAGAGTGGTAGCACTTCCTTCTTCACCAGGGGTTGTGTATTCACTGCCCATAATTGACACATTAAAGGGATAGTTCAGAATTTTGGACATAATGTCTAAATTATGACTTACCTATGATGTAGTTGATTGATGGAAACCATTTTCAGATAATTCCATGCTGTCCCTTCTTTTGGACATACACACATTGCTAATGCTAGCGCAACTCTAAGGTGACTGGTAGCATCCACTACCAAATGCACTTAAACACTCCACAGTACACCCAAAGCAAATAAAATATGACGGCAGTCTATCGGGGTTGTTTTCAGTGATTATACCATCATTTTTTAAGTCAAACTATCGTTGAATCCTTTACTTTGTGCTGACCTATATTCTCTGTGGAAGTACGGCGGCAGAGCTATACTTTACGTTACCTACGAATGTACTTTACGCTACCTACTAACGTAAAGTATCGCTCCGCCGCCGTACTTCCACAGAGAATTTAGGTGAGCACAAAGTACCGATACCGATATCGATTTTAGGGGGGGGATTCACAGATTACCGATATGGCAGCCGATATAGTGAACTTTTGAGCTTGCATGAAAATAGACCTTTTCTACGTGGATTGTGCACAGATTTAGCACCAATATAACTACGCAAAAGTACTCAGAAGACTGTTTTCTAAAACAAATAACTTTTTTTTTTTTTTTTTATTACAAAAAAGTTTACATTATTAAATTATTATAATATTAACACGATTAACATCATCAAGCAATTTTAGAAATTAACACTGTGATCAAATAAAGAATAGAAATGAAATACATAGCAAAATAAACATCAGTACTTTAAGTAACTTATTGACCATTTCAATAAAGAATAAATAAAAATAAAATAAATAAATGCAGCTTTCTGTCTGGTCACATAATGTTGGCTAACAAGCGGAAAAAAGAGCCAAACTAAATGGCTCGTTCACTGAAGGATGCATCAATTTAAAACCCCTCAGAGCTAGGATCGGAAAAGTTTAGAAAACCCTTAACTGGTTTTAGCCGTGAGTGTGTACAGGATCGGTTACCGAAATCTACCATCATCTTACTTGGGTCATAAATAAAGAATGGTGCTCCCAAGTTTCGTCGGAATTTCAAACATCTTGGCAGTTAATTTGACAGTTGAACGTGTGTTTATTTTATTGTTATTATCATGTTATCTCTACATTATGGCTACTGATTGTGGCTTAACTTGGACGGAGGAGGAGATGTGTTGCATCTCCGTAAACACTTGGAAAGCGGCAATGATGACTGGTAATAGATTCCATACCAATAAGGCTTTTCCTCTCCTCTCGCCCTAAAGTTAGCTGAGCAGAGGCTGTTTCACAAAGCAAAATTACTGAGTTAGTTTGAAAACCTGCACTGAGTAAAACCCAGAGAAGCTCTTTTTCTTCAGTCCATGTTCCAGATTTGGGAGGGTTCCGGGGTTTACTCAGTGCAGTTATTCAGCGGCAGTTTGCAAACATTTATTATGACTGCAATTAAAGAATGACTAACATACTGTTGTGTTAATACACTATTATTATTGACAATATTCAATTAGCTAGCAAGAGAAACATACATTTTTATTCCTTCCTTTCATTCAGTGAGTCTTCCTCCAGCGGCAGCGCTGCTCTCTGACTGAATGAAGATTCCCTGTCACATGATATGTTGTGGGAGAACCACTAGATGGAGTGCTAGGAGCACCCACGTCTCAGTGTAAAAAAATAGCCAGCCTATATCGGTCGTTCATATCGGCCACATGTCATCCTTGACCGCCGATACAGTATGGTCCAGAAATGCAAATATCGACCCTGGACAGCCTCCCACTGGGCCTTGACCCTAATGCTACCATCACCTTATATTCCCTCCCTGCTCCCAGCCCACCCTGCTCCAACCCTTATTCTGACAGATGACTGATGCTAATATTTTCCTAAAAAAATAGATATAATAATAAAATGTATGCACATAAAAGATGTACTGCCTGTATGAATATTTTTTGTCATTAGAAAACAATTGCCCTTGTTGCTCATAACTGGAGAAAAGTATGATCTTGGCAAACTAAAACAAACAGATAAAAATTATTGTACAAAAAAAAAGGGGGTATCATCTGGTGACATTGGTTATGTTGTACCAGAGTGGTGAAGGAAATCAGCAAGTCATCCACAGTGAGCCCTATATGTATATTTAAGGACAGTGCAACATATCTTATGTCTCAAAAGGGTAAAAGTGTGTAGATATAGTAGATTTTCTTTAGCGCCAATGAATTGTCCAATTGAACTCAGCAGGACAAACAATGGCTAGTTATCGCTCTTTGTCTATGAGATGGTTTAAGACTGACTTGAAACCCAAGACTCTTGATACTTTTTACCCATTTAGTAGTCAACCATACACTCACTGACCACTTTAATAGGTACACCTGCTTTTCACCATTAGAATCCACTATATCCATTGTCATATATGTACAATACACGTTGCCACATTGACAAATTTAACATTCCCTGAAACCTTTTGGCACTGGAAACTAAACTGTGACAAATAAATTAGTAATTCCCCCTTAATTGTCTCCACATAGGACGTAATAGCTTATGTGCTTCAAATGTACAATAAAGCTGTGTTTGTGTTTATATTTGGGTAGCTTTGGATAGGTTTGGGTAGATTTGGATAGGTTTAGATAGGTACCATTATTTTCATATGGTTTCATAGATTTGGATAGGTTTCAGTATGTTTTTGGACACCGATATCCATTCCCCAAATCTTTTACAAAAGTTGGAAATCCTGTAATGTTATGGATGCAAATATATTTCAAATGTGTCAAAAGAGTTTATCTGTTGAAAGTTTTTGTGTATCTCCTGAATTACTGTGATGCACAATTATCCATTTAGGGTATTTGTGGACCCCAAGGTACACTGTTTCAAATTTTGTACACGTGCAGACAGGAGGTTTGTAAACCAGAAAATGTAAAGTTTTACCTTGTTCACATCATTGACTCTCAGGGGTTCACCGTAACCTAGAGTGGTAGCACTTCCTTCTTCACCAGGGGTTGTGTATTCACTGCCCATAATTGACACATTAAAGGGATAGTTCAGAATTTTGGACATAATGTCTAAATTATGACTTACCTATGATGTAGTTGATTGATGGGAACCATTTTCAGATAATTCCATGCTGTCCCTTCTTTTGGACATACACACATTGCTAATGCTAGCGCAACTCTAAGGTGACTGGTAGCATCCACTACCAAACACACTTAAACACTCCACAGTGCACCCAAAGCAAATAACCCCGATAGACTGTTGTCGTATTTTATTTTCAGTGATTATACCATCATTTTTGAAGTCAAACTATCGTTGAATCCTTTACTTTGTGCTGACCTATATTCTCTGTGGAAGTACGGCGGCAGAGCTATACTTTACGTTACCTACGAATGTACTTTACGTTACCTACTAACGTAAAGTATCACTCCGCCGCCGTACTTCCACAGAGAATTTAGGTGAGCACAAAGTAAAGGATTCAACGATAGTTTGACTTCAAAAATGATGGTATAATCACTGAAAATAAAATACGACAACAGTCTATCGGGGTTATTTGCTTTGGGTGCACTGTGGAGTGTTTAAGTGTGTTTGGTAGTGGATGCTACCAGTTACCTTAGAGTTGCGCTAGCATTAGCAATGTGTGTATGTCCAAAAGAAGGGACAGCATGGAATTATCTGAAAATGGTTCCCATCAATCAACTACATCATAGGTAAGTCATAATTTAGACATTATGTCCAAAATTCCGAACTATCCCTTTAATTATGAAAATACATTAATTTAAGGCATGATCATAAAAGGTACACGGGTCTTTGTAGAAAACAACTATTTCTCTTCTTTAGTTGTGACCTCAGGTCGGTTCAGTCGGGTCTAGAGAATTCTAGGTATCCTGAACTAAAACAGATTCAAGACTGAAACCAAAGAATCTTCAACTGAATAGGCCTTTATTAACAGAGTTTGTTGGAGTCAATTATTCAGCATGCGTGGACAAACAAGTTCACCCAGGACATGCAGCAATGAACTCTGGGATGGGCAGGGGCACAACACCTGAACACAATAACTAACACCCCTTGAAACAACGCAGTAAATTCACAGCAAAATTTCCAGTGTTAATTCAACTCTAACAGTGTCGATTCAACTCTAGCAGTGTACATATGAGCTGCTCTGGCCAGATTAGGCTCATATGTACACTGTTAGAGTTAAATTAACACTGGACATTTTACTGTGAAGTATCATCTGTCTTTGGTCTCACGTCACTCACTCTTAATAAGAAGACAGCTGTGGGCCCCTTTTTCAAAGAAAGAGAGAAGTGAGGACACTTCCATTTAAACATTGGAATGCTAACTCATAATACAATGAAAGGGAGTAAACCTAATGTATTAAGGCATATATTCAATAAACTTGTATAAAACACACACATTAGTATTCCATGTGTCAATCATGTATTGGTTAGTATGTAAACTTATCATTGGTCTATGTATTGGTTAAAATACAAAAGATAAAGCACTGTGTTCCTTTAATCAATATTGCAGTCTGACTACAAAGAAGACTATAGATAATTGTGACTGTGTCACACAGTCTGACATGCAACAATCGTAAAGGACGGCAAAAATCGTGTATACCAGCCTTAAGCTAAACGCAAGTTCGACAGTTCTGAAAGCTGTGCTTCACCTTTGGCCTAGTTAACATAAAATCTGAATTTCAGAAATTTGAATCAGAGACATTTGTATTTATGGATCTGAATTTTTAAAACCTGAATTTCAAACATTTGTATCCGAGAGATTTATATTTATGGGTCTGAATTAAAAAAATCTGAATTTTTGATATTTGAAAAAAACATCATTGTTTAAAAATGCTAATTTAAGAAATACACCACACACCGCTCTCCTCCGGGAGCCGCATTGATTGCATTTGCATAATGACTGCATTAGTGAACTAAGACAGTGATCATGTATATAAACTGTTATTTTATATACCCAAAATGAAAAATATTTAAATTGATTAAAATGTGTTTTATTTTCCTAGAGGAAATGTGTTACACTCCAACAGTAGTTTCATAGTTTTAGCCTACATACAGTACGCTACTGTTTACTAGAGCCCGACCGATATGGGATTTTTGATACCGATACCGATATCGATTTTAGGGGGGGGGGGGGGGGGGGGGGGGATTCACAGATTACCGATATGGCAGCCGATATAGTGAACTTTTGAGCTTGCATGAAAATAGACCTTTTCTACGTGGATTGTGCACAAATTTAGCACCAATATAACTGCAAAAGTACTCAGAAGACTGCTTTCTAAAACAGATAACTTTATTACAAAAAAGTTTACATTATTAAATTATTATAATATTAACACGATTAACATCATCAAGCAATTTTTTTAATTAACACTGTGATCAAATAAAGAATAGAAATGAAATACATAGCAAAATAAACATCAGTACTTTAAGTAACTTACTGACCATTTCAATAAAGAATAAATAAAAATAAAATAAATAAATGCAGCTTTCTGTCTGGTCACATAATGTTGGCTAACAAGGGGGAAAAAGAGCCAAACTAAATGGCCCGTTCACCGAAGGATGCATCAATTTAAAACCCCTCAGAGCTAGGATCGGAAAAGTTTAGAAAACCCTTAACTGGTTTTAGCCGTGAGTGTGTACAGGATCGGTTACCGAAACCTACCATCATCTTACTTGGGTCATGAATAAAGAATGGTGCTTTTGTCGGAATTTCAAACATCTTCGCAGTTAATTTGACAGTTGAGTTGTGTTTATTTTATTATTATTATCATGTTATCTCTACATTATGGCTACTGATTGTGACTTAACTTGGACGGAGGAGGAGATGCGTTGCATCTCCGTAAACACTTGGAAAGCGGCAATGATGACTGGTAATAGATTCCATACCAATAAGGCTTTTCCTCTCCTCTCACCCTAAAGTTAGCTGAGCAGGGGCTGTTTCACAAAGCAGAATTACTGAGTTAGTTTGAAAACCTGCACTGAGTAAAACCCAGAAAAGCTTTTTCTTCAGTCCATGTTCCAGATTTGGGAGGGTTCCGGGGTTTACTCAGTGCAGTTATTCAGCGGCAGTTTGCAAACATTTATTATGACTGCAATTAAAGAATGACTAACATACTGTTGTGTTAATACACTATTATTATTGACAATATTCAATTAGCTAGCAAGAGAAACATAAATTTTTATTCCTTCCTTTCATTCAGTGAGTCTTCCTCCAGCGCCAGCGCTGCTCTCTGACTGAGTGAAGATTCCCTGTCACATGATATGTTGTGGGAGAACCACTAGATGGAGTGCTAGGAGCACCCACGTGTCAGTGTAAAAAAATAAATAGCCTATATCGGTCGTTCATATCGGCCACATGTCATCCTTGACCACCGATACAGTATGGTCCAGCAATGCAAATATCGACCCTGGACAGCCTCCCACTGGGCCTTGACCCTAATGCTACCATCACCTTATATTCCCTTCCTGCTCCCAGCCCACCCTGCTCCAACCCTTATTCTGTTAGATGACTGATGCTAATATTTTCCTAAAAGAATAGATATAATAATAAAATGTATGCACATAAAAGATGTACTGCCTGTATGAATATTTTTTGTCATTAGAAAACAATTGCCCTTGTTGCTCATACCTGGAGAAGTATGATCTTGGCAAACTAAAACAAACAGATAAAAATTATTGTACAAAAAAAAAGGGGGTATCATCTGGTGACATTGGTTATGTTGTACCAGAGTGGTGAAGGAAATCAGCAAGTCATCCACAGTGAGCCCTATATGTATATTTAAGGACAGTGCAACATATCTTATGTCTCAAAAGGGTAAAAGTGTGTAGATAGATTTTCTTTAGCGCCAATGAATTGTCCAATTGAACTCAGCAGGACAAACAATGGCTAGTTATCGCTCTTTGTCTATGAGATGGTTTAAGACTGACTTGAAACCCAAGAATCTTGATACTTTTTACCCATTTAGTAGTAATCCACTATATCCATTGTCATATACGTATGTACAATACACATTGCCACATTGACAAATTTAACATTTCCTGAAACCTTGGGATGTCGACATTATCATACCAAAATTATGTGTAGCTGAAATACTTTTGGAGGCAAAAGTATTGTATATTTAGGCATAAAAATTGAAAGTGTGTGGTCAGGAAATTAATAGCAGTGCAGTTTCAACAGAGGAAAAATACCACAAGGTGAATTAGAAAAATACATTACTTTATTCAACAGTTCATACACATATCATGGCATAGCATATGCAGCAAAGGTAAAAAATCTACAGGGTATTTGGGAAGCAAAATAGTAGGCAGGAAAAACATAGATGAGTCGTAGTTCATAGATAGTTTTATACAAACTGAATACCAAGCACTTCAAATGGTGTAGGGCAGCTGGGGCCACAGCATACAGCATGCTACGGTTTTGAAACACAATTTAGACAGGGTGGGCACTAAATACACCATGGTACTCCAAATGATGTGAGGCAGATATAGCCAAACGTAATGCACAGGGGTTGACATTTTGAGTGTCACTGGCCCGGACGTGTTAGTTGTAGAGCTTTGTATAGAACAACAGAGGGTGATGCCAAAGGGTAGAGGTAGATGAACATTATGAAATCATTGTAATTCAAGGAAAATATCAAAATCATGTAATTTGGGTGCCATGGTGGTACAGCGGTAAAAGCGCCCACTTTCAGTCGGCGCAGTTGTACTCCGAGGATCGGGTTTGCGCCCCGGTCCTGCCAGATCCGAGCATGGCCGACGCCCTGTGGGAGCAGCAATTGGTGGCTGCTCCCGGGTCGGGGGAGGGACTCAGAGAGAATCGTCGCTCATAAGACAGCCCTGGGAGAGCTGGACTCACGGTCTCGAGAAGTCGCGCCTTGAAGACGACGTGGCGCCCCCTATCCTGCTACGGGACCAAGGGGTTTTAGCGGCGGTTCTCTAGCGGTTGCTACACGGGGGAATTGAGTTACACAGAGTCTAATTGGCTACCAAATTGGGAGAAAAAGGAAAAAATCTGAAATTTAAAAAATCATGTCATTCAATTATGTACAAAGATATTAGACTATATTTTGGATTTGGACTTGTGAAATGTCTGTTCCCGAGATCCCGATATTTCCCATCACAATTCCTTCCCGTTCCCAATGACGTCAGGAAACCGGGAAATTTTACATGGGCAATGCAGATAAATAACTGTTGCATTATATTTGGCGTAATTAAGTACAATAAAATAATAAATATATGAAGTTTATTTCCAAAATGCAGTATCCAGCATTTGAAAAAACTGACGCCTACTCATAACTGCTTATTGACAAGCGAAAACTCGGTAACCGATTGCACTTTAGAGCACGTGAACGTTCCTAGCACACGCACAGGAAATAGAAGTTCAATATACCTGCTACAAACGTGGAGAGCAAAATCATGTCAAGCAACGTGTGGAATAATCTTTTAAACTTAATACTAACGAGGCAAGTAGCATGTCTGTTTTTTTTTTAAGTTGTAAATTAATTTCAGAGAAAAGGCTACTACAATTGCAACGTCAAAGAATAGGCTACCACTAGGGGGCAACCGTGGATAGGGACAAGGAGTAGCCTAATAATGAACGCAAACCCATAGTTTTGTTGTTCCAAGACATCGGATTCTGCAGAAATATAGCCCAGCTATAATTACAAAACGAGCAGGAATTCTTCAAGCCAGCTGCAGCGGAGTAATTCACTTAATTTCAGAATTATCGCTTTTTTAGAGGGCCAATTTCAGAAAAGATCCACACTCAGTTGTTTTTAGTTGAGATGGGACTAAAAAGATTACTTTGATGGCACCAGTGCTTCTGTATACCTAAATACATGTGGCATGTCCTTGGATGGTTGTGATACTGAATGTGGGGCCCTGCACCAGCAGGGTTAATTTGTGAGACCTGTGCACAGAAGCATCTCACCCATGCCCTGGTCCAGGCTGAAACGAGAAGTCGCTTTGCTCCGCCCTACAGAAGGTCTTGCACATGCCCATATCAGTCCCATCAATCGTTTTGTGCCACCCGCGATTCCGAACATGCACGCCATTTGTTATCCCTCCAGCAATACGGTGATGTCACTGGGATTGGATCCAAAAGAGAGGCTTGGAATATGGCCACAAACAGAGATTCCAGGAATGGGCACCAGGATTTCTGTAAAGGGTGCAGTTGTTTTAGATCATCATGCACAGAATGCCAGGACGCTTAGTTACTGTGGACTGAGCTTAAGGCACACACTCATAGCCACACTGAGAAAAACCCTCCCACCCCTAAGAAACAAACAAACATATATTTACTAACAAATGTACACTTACCAACGAACATACACTTAAGTTGGCCATCTCTGAATCCGGCCCTAAGTCATGCGCTTAAGTGCATCTCCTGCACGGATTTAACGCGAGCTGACTTACGCTGTATTCTAACTTGTGTTGCACAGGTGCTTATCTCAAAATGTGGGTGGTACAGGGCATGATATTCTAATTACCTGTTTCTTGTACCTGCCCCCCGGGTTGCCAGGTATCTACTAAAAAAATGTTTGTGGGGTTATGCGTTTTCAACGTGTCAGTGACAGTGCTTTTAATAACCACATTTGCCTTTTGGAAAATCCTGCCTTTGCGCATCGTAGTTGCTCTTGCGTGACGGGGTATAGGCATGCAGTGAACGTATTAATACATCGCATTGATAAAATGATCATAGCTTCTATTGATGACTTGGATATACCCATCACACAATCAAAAGAAATAATCGCTGGACAGTGGTTGCACGCAATATTACCAAGTAAACAAATAAATTGTTGGATTTACTGAAAATTATTATTTTTTTAAACGGTTTACCTAATGAAGTAATGTAGCCTACGGTGGTTGAACACAATAGCCTATATGTGATGTTCATAATTTTGGAGAAGCTGTGCTGACACAAATCGCCTCTCTGTCAAAGCGAATATGTCTATCAATTACAGTCTATCAATTAATCCATCTAATATTGCTCTGGTATGATATACCAGACGGTCAATCATAGCCTACTTTTACATATTTTTATTTTTATGACAGCTCTTTGATAATTGTAAGTAGGCTAGGCAAAGAAAAATAAGGCCAATATTATTTTCAAAGAACATGCACTCATTCTAATATCCATTTTTTCAAAAGATGCTGTATTTTTCATAATCTACTATTGGCGGTGCTAGACATAAACTACCTTTTTTTCTGAACAATTTCGGGAGTAAGTCCCATTTGCGCATGCTTATCTCAACTCTGAATCTGGCCCTTACTAACAAACATACAGGTTATCTTGGGACCACAACTGTCCTCTACCACTCAGAATTTTTACTATTGACAATTATGACAGTTAAAGGTTTTCTGACTCACCCTGCTTTAAGTAGCTTACATCTGTAAAATGGCCTGCAAACTAACCAAAACTTAGCCCATGGAAAGCATATTTGAGTTTTAATCAAAACAATTAACACGTGTCTCTGTTGGGTTTGTTTCCTGGGGGGTATTTCACAAAGCAGGATTACTGAGTTAGCTGGATAACTGCGCAGAGTAAAACCCGGAACCCTCCCGAATCTGGAACATGGACTGAAGTAAAAAAAGAGCTGTTCCGGGTTTTACTCTGTGCAGTTATCCAGCTAACTCAGTAATCCTGCTTTGTGAAATAGATCAGTTTGATCCAAAAAATCAGGATTGGATCACCCTGATCCAGATACAAATTTTTAAAGATTACCAAATCCTGATTACCAGTGCTCTAAATGGGACTACATATCACAATGTACAATGTAAGCTATGTAAAGAACAACAGGTAGAATAGCCAGCGTGGGGTCACTTTAAATGTTTTTATTTGAAGAGACAGAAAACAGCACAACAAAACAATACAAACATCCCCTTCCATTTTCAATTTATTTTAAACAGTCAGACCCCTCATCTGACCCACAACAAATTAAAAAAACAAATATACATTATTCACAAATACATTGTGGATATTTTGAACACGTGTTTTAAATCATAAAAAGGCTAAATGTCCAATAGTTAACAAAATAAAGAACGTTTATGGATGCAATTGTTAGAAACTACTTTTGACTGGTTCATCTCTGATGATTGTGTCATTGTAATTAATATACAGTGATAAATGACAGTTAAAATAAAATATATTATTTTTGTTTGATATTGACAGCTGTTTGGATTATTATTATTTTTTTACTTTACTATACTGAAAGGCTTAATAGGTAGCCTAATGTCTACTTTATCTACTTTATCACTGTAACGGTTAAACAAATCAAGTGCAAAATATAAATAAATGTATATATACTACATGATACAAATGTTGTATTATTTGACCAATTTTAAAGTTTTATTATATTTTGTTCCTGAAATTCACCCTGAATCCACCCTTCTGCTGGGATCAGGATAATCCACATTTTTTGTATCAAAGGTTCCCAATCCTACTAAAAATTTTTTAGGACACATACTGAAGGTTTGATCCAGATCAAAACCAAGACTGGATTACGTGATCTAATCCGATTTCAGAATCCTTTTTTTCTTTTGAACAACCCGTTTTCAAGATTTGATCCAATCTGGTCATCTTTAAAAGTCTGAATCTGGATCAGGGTGATCCTATACTGAATTGCTTTGAAATACCGGGACAAAATTTGAGTTGTCTGATCCTGGATCACAAAATATGGGATTTCTAAATCTGATCCGATCTTATATGATTAAAAGTTCACTGGGCCCACGTCTCAGGGCAATTGTTTACATACATGCTTTGGGTACAATTGCATCAAGGCCACCTTGAAACAAACAGACTCGTAACAGGTTTCTTAATTCAGCACCGAGCATGATTGCGCTTTCGCACACGTCAAAATTAACCATAACAGGGCAAATGCTTGCACATACACTTTTGCACGCTTGCATGCACACTTTAAAACCAGGATAACATGACGTGATCAGTCTGTTAGCAACTCGTTTGGATTGGATACCGAACCCATTATTCCTGAGACTCCAAACAATGGGCTGTCTGCTCCCCCCAGATAAACTCCTTCAGCTGTCGTTCTATTTCAGTCTGACCCCCGCAACCCACCCCTCCCTACTGTCCCTGTAGTGTGGTGTGAGGTGCCATCCACCAGGGAGGTCTAGGGAGGAGGTGGAGCACTTACGAGGACACACAAATTGTGTGACGTTTTTTTTCTTCTGGACCACGGACAAAGAAGCCTCGTCATTTTCCCGGCGTTATTCATTCCATAGTTATCCCGTTGGGACCTGCTAATGTGCTGGCATGTGTCGCCTGCCGTCTGAATTGCAGCGGTGGCATATTAGATGCTGAGAGATTTTAACTTAATTTAGTCAACTTCACACCCCCACTCCCCTGACTAAAACACACTGTGAAATTGGAAATGAAATGTATGTTCTCCCATAGTGCCTTTCTATAGTAGGACGCAGGCTGTCTGGGCCGGGCCCAGATCTGAACCCATGGTTTTTTGTTTTCAACTTAAAATCAGCCACCAATTCAGACCCAAGAAACCGTGCAAGATGAGATCACTGTGTAATCAACTGCTTTAACTGATCAATGAAGCGCTGTGTAAAAGTAAAAACCAGCAGGCCCTGCAGTCACACACACACACACACACACACACACACACACACACACACACACACACACACCCCGGATCAGCAGTGACAAATGAGCTCAAGCCAGGGGGGAGGTGACTGCAACTTTACATACACGTGCACACACTAACGCTTGGACACACACACACACACACACACCAGTAAAACATAGCCTGAACGAAGATAAAGGTCTTATTACATTACATTGCAGTCATTTAGCAGACGCTTTTATCCAAAGCGACGTACAATAAGTGCATACAGAAACGTCATCGAAGTCACTACAGAACAGATAAGACACAGCACATCCCTCCCATAACGTAGCAGCTATCCCTAGTAATGAACGTTGACTGTAGTTCACAGTAAGCTGTGGGTAAATCAGCTATACTACACTTCTATTCTACTTCTATACTATTATAAACTATAACAAATAGAAAGGAAAAACACAGGGAACTAGTAAACACAGGGAACTGATATTCCTAGGTTAGAATATAGTAAATTAGATATAGCTGAAGTCGGAAGTTTACATACACCTTAGCCAAATCCATTTAAACTTGGTTTTTCACAATTCCTGACATTTAATCCTAGTAAACATTCCCTGTCTTAGGTCAGTTAGGATCACAACTTTATTTTAAGAATGTGAAATGTCAGAATAATAGTAGAGAGAATGATTTATTTCAGCTTTTACTTCTTTCATCACATTCCCAGTGGGTCAGAAGTTTACATACACTTTGTTAGTATTTGGTAGCATTGCCTTTAAATTGTTTAACTTGGGTCAAACGTTTCGGGTAGCCTTCCACAAGCTTCTCACAATAAGTTGCTGGAATTTTGGCCCATTCTTCCTGACAGAACTGGTGTAACTGAGTCAGGTTTGTAGGCCTTCTTGCTCGCACACGCTTTTTCAGTTCTGCCCACAAATTTTCGATTGGATTGAAGTCAGGACTTTGTGATGGCCACTCCAATACCTTGACTTTGTTGTCCTTAAGCCATTTTGCCACAACTTTGGAAGTTTGCTTTGGGTCATTGTCCATTTGGAAGAGCCATTTGCGACCAAGCTTTAACTTCCTGACTGATGTCTTGTGATGTTGCTTCAATATATCCACATAATTTTCCTTCCTCATGATGCCATCTATTTTATGAAGTGCACCAGTCCCTCCTGCAGCAAAGCACCCCCACAACATGATGCTGCCACTGCCGTGCTTCACGGTTGGGATGGTGTTCTTCGGCTTGCAAGCCTCACCCTTTTTCCTCCAAACATAACGATGGTCATTATGGCCAAACAGTTCAATTTTTGTTTCGTCAGACCAGAGGACATTTCTCCAAAAAGTAAGATCTTTGTCCCCACGTGCAGTTGCAAACTGTAGTCTGTTTTTTTTTTATGGCGGTTTTGGAGTAGTGGCTTCTTCCTTGCTGAGCAGCCTTTCAGGTTATGTCGATATAGGACTTATTTTACTGTGGATATAGATACTTTTGTACCTGTTCCCTCCAGCATCTTCACAAGGTCCTTTGCTGTTGTTCTGGGATTGATTTGCACTTTTCGCACCAAAGCACGTTCATCTCTAGGAGACAGAACGCATCTCCTTCCTGAGCGGTATGACAGCTGCGTGGTCCCATGGTGTTTATACTTGCGTACTATTGTTTGTACAGATGAACGTGGTACCTTCCTGCATTTGGAAATTGTTCCCAAGGATGAACTAGACTTGTGGAGGTCCACAATTTTCTCTGACACACACTTACTGACCTTGACTCGTTGATTCATTGACTCAGTCACTTTCATTCTCTCACTCACTCGGCCACTGTTACTTATTCTAGCTTTCAGTCACTCTCAGCATCCTCTCATTCAGTGATAAACTCACTCAGTCATTCATTAACTCACCAATGAACACATATTTTCACTCACTCATTTACTCTTCAATTTTCTCACGTCGATTCAATTTACTCTTCAATTTTTTTTCGACTCCTTCTCCTCTCAGACTCCACTGCAGACTGACCAATCCTGACCTTTCCACAAATCCTGGCTCCGCCCAACCTCTCCCTCTCCCTCCTGCCGATAGCCTCACCAATGGCCCTCCCAGTGGTCTGTGGTGAGACGATTCTTCTTTTATGGGTCTGTGGGGTGATTCACAGGGGTGTATCAAGGGGCATCTGCTCACCCCCCCTCCACCCCCTTCACCCTCCTCCCTCTCTGCAGATGACTTCCTGACCCACTTTCAGGGGAAGGTGGCTGCGATCCGGAACTCCTTCACGCATCCGGTGACACCCCACATCCCCCATACTGAACCCATCGCTACACTGTCGTCCTTCAAGACTCTGAAGGACTCCGATGTGCTCGAGCTGGTGACGCGCCAGCGCGCAACCACCTGTCCACTAGACCCCATACCTTCAGCAGTCCTCCAGTCTATATCTGCTGAGCTCCTTCCATATCTGTCCTCCGTTATTAACACCTCCCTAATCTGTGGCCATGTTCCTGCTGCCATTAAAACTGCCCGTGTAACCCCACTCCTTAAAAAACCTAGCTTAGATCCCGCTGATGTCAGGAACTACCGTCCTGTATCTCTCTTGCCCTTCCTGTCCAAAACAATTGAACGTGCTGTCCTTAACCAACTGTCTGTTTTTCTCCACCAGAACAACCTGCTTGACCCGCATCAGTCTGGCTTCAGAACCGGCCATTCCACCGAAACTGCTCTCCTGGCTGTGACTGAGGCACTCGCCACTGCTAGAGCCTCCTCCCTCTCCTCTGTTCTGATTCTCCTTGACCTGTCTGCGGCATTCGACATGGTCAACCACAAACTCCTGATCTCCACACTCGCTGAGATGGGCATTTCTGGAACTGCCCTCTCTTGGTTTGTATCGTATCTCACTGATAGATCCTACCAAGTCTCCTGGAAGGGTTCCGTCTCTGCTCCCCGTCCCCTGTCTACAGGAGTCCCGCAGGGATCTGTACTGGGTCCTCTGCTGTTCTCTATGTATACTAAGTCTCTTGGCTCAGTAATCCATTCACATGGCTTCTCATACCATAGCTATGCTGATGATACTCGACTCTTCCTCTCTTTCCCTCCCTCTACCCCACAGGTTAAGGAGAGGATATCTGCTTGTCTGACTGACATCTCTGAGTGGATGGCTACCCATCACCTGAAGCTCAACCTTGACAAGACAGAGCTCCTCTTCATGCCGTACAAGACCTCCCCACTACATGACCTCTCCATCACCGTTGATGGGACCGTGGTGGCTGCCTCCCGCTCTGCAAGGAACCTGGGGGTGGTCCTGGACGACCGGCTGGACTTCAAAGAGCACATCAGGGCGACGGCACGGTCCTGCAGGTTCCTCCTGTACAACATCAGGAGGATTCGACCGTACCTGACCACCTACTCCACCCAGCTTCTTGTCCAGACCATGGTCACCTCACGCCTGGACTACTGCAACTCCCTGCTCGCAAGCCTACCGGCCTGCGCCATTCTGCCTCTTCAACTCATCCAGAATGCAGCTGCCCGGCTTGTGTTCAACCTCCCGAAATTTTCCCACGTAACCCCCCTGCTGAGGTCTCTCCACTGGCTGCCAGTTGCAGCCAGGATCAGGTTCAAAGTTCTGACCCTGGCCTACACTGCAGCCAATAGGACAGGCCCCGCCTACCTGCAGGACTTAATCCAGAACTATGTTCCTGCTCGACCACTTCGCTCTTCTACAGCAGGGCGACTGGCACTTCCCCCCCTCCGTGTCAAAGGCTCTCGCTTGTCCCGACTGCGGAGTTTTTCCACATTAGCACCTCAGTGGTGGAATGAACTTCCCATTCCCCTACGTTCTACTCCAACCCTGCCTGCATTCCGTCGAGGCCTGAAGACACACCTCTTCAGACTCCACCTTGACTGATATCCTCACCTAGGAATATCAGCTCCCTGTTCCCTGTGTTTTCCTGTCTGTTATTATAGTTTATAATAGTATTTGGAATGTTTTATCATAGTATAGTTTATAATAGTATTTGGAATGGTTTATAATAGCATAGTTTATAATAGTATTTTGAATGGTTTATAATAGTATAGTTTATAATAGTATTTGGAATGGAAGTGTGGTGTTGCTGATTTGCCCACAGCTTACTGTGAACTACAGTCAACGTTCATTGCTAGGGATAGCTGCTACATTATGCAAAGGATGTGCTTTGCCTCGTCTGTTCTGTAATGATGATGATGTCTCTGTACGCACTTACTGTACGTCGCTTTGGATAAAAGCGTCTGCTAAATAAATGTAATGTAATGTAATGTAATGCTCCAGTGGGACAGGGAGCAGGAAATTACAGGGGTTAGGAACACCAGGATCACCATAAATAGACTGACCAGATTAGTCCCTCTAATGCAAAACACCACACTGCAGTGTAGAACGATGCCCTGTCTGCACACAGAGCACTCATAACAAAAACCTCCTACAGAGGAAGGGAAATGCCCCCCCCCCCCTGCTGGACGGAGGGTGCAATTGCAATATACGTGCATCCATATCCTACTTACAGGCTAGTGCATGATCAAATACAGATGAAGAACACATCTCTCCTTTCATAATATTTTAATAAGTGTAGTGGCTTCCATACCAAACAATAGCCACTGCTTTAGTATAAGGGAGATTTCCAATGCATTTAATTCCAAGGAATTAAAATAAATTCTATTTTTCCTTCCATCGCGTAGTTTTCTGTTTCAAATTAGAAGCATCTGAAACTTTATTATAAACAATTGAGTTTCTGTTTGCTTGGCGGGTGAAAAACTAGCTTAGAGTCAGAAAATTCACTTTGAGTTACATTATGGCATTTAAACACAGCCGCACTGTTGTCATTCAATTTAGTACTTCAGCTCATTCCATTATTTGCTGAGCTCGTTTACTCACTGCTGAAAAACGTAAGTTTCTGTTAAAAACTGATGGCGAATGATAGCTATGTTGCACCCCTGACTCACTAGTCCCAATCATATAGTCTATGTGAGGGCAATAATGATTCTGACGGCCAAGATTTAAAAATCATGTTATTGAAACAAATGTGGTGTCAAATGTAAGCTAAAAGTTACATTTTCAAGCAAATTCTTTTTCCGTACTAATTTGTCAGTCATACATACTTACACTGTTCAGTAATGACAGTGTATGACACCAATATTGTATGGCAGTGCCTGGAAAATGCTCCTCAAAACTGTCCCCTTATGCCTTTTGAGAGGCTGTTTGTGCCTGCATTTTCTGTCTCAGTTAGTCACTTGATATCTTTTTCATGTCTCCAGTGTGCATAGGATGGTGGCGCCCTCTGTGTTCAGTGGGGTGCAGCAGTCTAGAGGAGAGTCAGCCCACACCTGCAGCAGCTGTAGACCTCTTGCAACTCACCTGGCAGAGTCTATGAGAAGTATCGCTGTGGATCATATCCCTCACACTGCTGTCAGTGGAGAAAAAAAAGAGAGATACTGAGAAAGACAGACTTAAGGACTGAAAAAGACAACCTCACTTTCTCAAAAGATCCCCTTCCCAAGATAAAATGGCAGGGAGGAGTGTGTTCATCAGTGTGTACATTTCAGGTCTGTTTGCCCAGTGATTACTGAGGTGTATACATGTGAAAAAGTTGCTCCACATTACAGGAGTTAGCAAGCTACCAGAGTGAAGCATTGTGGGGCAGACACTGTGTATTGGCTGAAATGTACTCACCAGATGGAATATCTGTAGTTTTTCTTTCCTGGTACTGCCTGATCTCCATCCAGTTTGAGGTTTTATGCATATGCTTTAGGCTATAAAGTACAAAGTAAGAATACTGTACTTCAAAACCAGCCTTACTTTATACAACTTGTAAATATATTCCATATGTACAGTAACCTTGATAAAGCTGAGCAAAAAGCTGTAGCCTATAAATAATACCAGGGGCCACATGTATAAAACTCTGACTAAAAGAATGCGTAAAAGAACGCTCAGGGTGAAAGTCGAAAATCTGCTTAAATTTTTTTTTTAGCATTTTCTACCTCTCCCTTTCTGTCAGTGTGTCGCCATGTCACACGGACTCCAAACATTGTGCACGTATGGTGTCCATCGTGTGCAGAGGTACGCAGATTCTCACAACACGTTATATTATACAGATCCTTTCCAAAAAATTAGAATATCATGGAAAAGTTGTTTTTTTTCCATAATTCCATTCAAAAAGTGAAACTTTCATAGATTACAGATTCATTACACACAAAGTGAAATATTTCTAGCCTTTATTTGTTTCATTTTTCATGATTTTGGCTTACAGCTCCAGAAAACCCCCAAAACAGTATTTCAAGAAATTAGAATAGTGTGTCGAAAATCAGCATTTACCTCAGTTATTTCAGAGAATGAATGTTTTAGACTGAGTGTCACACTATCATCTAATTTACTCAAAACACCTGCAAAGTTTATCTCAGTTTGGTTCAGTATGGGGAAGACTGCAGACTTGACAATTGGCCAGAAGACCTCATTGACACCCTCCAGAAGATGGGTAAGCCACAAAAGGTCATCGCTAAGAAGGCTGGCTGTTCACAGAGTGCAGTGTCCAAGCATATCAATAGAAAGTTTAGTGGAAGGGAAAAATGTGGCAGGAGAAGGTGCACAAGCAAAAGAGATGACCGTAGGCTTCAGCGGATTGTCAAGCAAAGACGATTCCAAAATTTGGCGGAGATGCAGAGGGAGTGGACTGAGGCTGGAGTCAGTGCTTCAAAAACCACCACGTACAGACGTATCTGGGACATGGGCGACAACTGTCGGATTCCTCGAGTCAAGCCACTCCACTCATTCTCTGAAATAACTGAAGTAAATGCTGATTTTCGACACACTATTCTAATTTCTTGAAATACTGTTTTGGGGGTTTTCTGGAGCTGTAAGCCAAAATTATGAAAAATGAAACAAATAAAGGCTAGAAATATTTCACTTTGTGTGTAATGAATCTATAATCTATGAAAGTTTAATTTTTTGAATGGAATTATGAAAAAAATAAAACTTTTCCATAATATTCTAATTTTCTGGAAAGGATCTGTACATCTGAATTTATCTGTGGAAACTCGCTTACGTGGCTTTCTGAGGGAATTTTTGCTGGGCGCTACACATTCTCTGCATTAAATAAATTAGGAAAGTTTGGATAGCATTGCTTTGGAATAGAGCTAGTTTAATCTCCACAGGACATTGAAGATCAGTGTCAGCCACGACACCACAACAACATCCAGAGCCTTCAACATTTCCAGATGGATCTCGTCCACCCCTGGTGCTCTGCCACTGAGGAGCTCTCCAACTACCCCAGTGACTTCTGCCACAGAGATGAGTTCTGATCCCCCAGAATGATCCAGCTCTGCCTCCTGAAAGAAGGGACGAGTCTGTTGGATTCAGGAGTTCCTCAAATTGCTCCTTCCACCTTCCGATGTCCCGCTTTCCCTTCCTGTGGTGCCAAATGATTTTCCAGAAGCACCTTGGGGCTAACCGAAAGTCCTCCCATACCTTGGCTTTTGCCTCTACAACTGCAGCAGCTGTGGCCTTTAGTTTCCAGTGCAAAAAATTTCTGCCCCATTCTGGTCGTGAAAGGTAATGTATGCATCAGTCAGACAATGTATGAGAACATGCAAACAATTTACAGGGTCAAATAAATTACAAATAAATAAATCTACTATGTAAACATAACCCAGTCCGTGGATTACTATAAGAGACAATTGCTGCCATGTCATTCCTTTATGTCACATTAACTAGGCTGGTGCACCCAACATAATGAATGCCTATAGGCCACACATGGAAACTTCTAATTTAGTGTAGTATAAATTCCTAGTATTATTACAGTTCAGCTGTAATAGATTGAAAGTTCACCACCATTGTCATTACTTATGGTATAAAAATCCAAGTTACCTCAGGCAGACTTTTTTTCCACAGACTCCCCATACTTTATCACTAAGCCTTATTAGGGTTTAGTTTAGCCTATAGCTAATACCTAATAGGTAACTAGCTAACTATAAAGTAAGCTAAACCTGAATAAGACTACAGGTCTTTAAAGGGGAACGCTTTAATGTGAGTCTTGAAGCTTACCTCACTAGAACTGTGCCTCCCGGTTCCCTTGTTTCCAGCTTGTTTCCAGATGCGTTGTGGCGTGCTGATCTACATCACTGGTAGTTAATTATAGCTGCAGGTCTATATGCTATACTGGAAGGTTCAAAATTGATCAGATTCGCTGATAGATAAAAGTCTGATATGACTAAAGGGAGGCCATCCTCATTATCATCAGGTTCTTCCGAGTTCGGTGAAAACGTATGTAATATTGCAGTCAAAAGTTTCCGAAATTGTATTAATTCTGAACTCAGCGCCATTACTGTAAAACTTTGTGACATCATAAACAATATAATACAACCTAGCCACCTTTCTGTGGCTAGCTTGCTATACTACTACCAATACAACACCGGAAAAACATACGTGTTGTATTGATAGTACATATAAAAAATACAACACGCAAACATACTTTGTACACACATGCTATGGAATCCATGGTTTCTGGTTCAGATGAAGTCATGGATGTCAATCTCATCTGAATCCAGAGGGCGACTACACAATTCAGCAGCAGCACACAACTCAAGGATGGAAAATCCTTTTGGCGCTTCACCATTGTACAAAAAATATTTCTCACATGCTTTCCTGCACAAAATAAGAGACACAGATGCTTATTGATGATGCTGTTCTGATAATACGCTCGTGGCACGTACAAAGACTCATCTTGTACCTCTTTGGAAAGCTTAGAATGTGTTCTTTTTGGATGATAAGGCTGTCAATTACAATTAGTTTCATGATATTAACTGCCAATATTTACTATTGCTGTGATCTATACAATTTTGGTGGTGAAAGAAATGTAGCCAACTTCTAAATAATGTCCAATATCTTCAACCAGATGCACACCCATGTAAATCACACTTTAGAGTGGTTGAGATACTTTTATGAAGTACGGAAGAATGGTGGCATGTAGAAACTTCCTATTTTGCCCGATAATAGCCCAAATGGCACTGATGAAGATGATATGCAGTTTTCCATGATACCACGCTTTCTCATGTGGTACAGTAGGATGTTTGTGATGTAGACCCCAGGGTCTATGCCACTAGGGGGCCTGAACAAAGCGATTAAGCAAGGAAACTGAAGGGTAAAAATGTAACTTTGCAATTCTCTAAATAAATTCCAGACTGAGCTGAAAAAGGGCATATTTTATTAAAGAAGAAAATAAATAAAATGAGTAACAGCAGCACTGGGAGAAGCAACGCGTCAGCTCTATAAGCATTCCGTGAAGGTTCTCAAAACTTGTGAGTGAAGTCTTAATACTAGCACAAACAAGGAGGAGGAATATGTAGAATCATCTGTTCATTGGTCACAGGGTATTGATGAACTAAGAATATTATATCATGTCATGGGCCACAACGTTGCCCACAGGAGTGATTAGAGGAAGTGGGGGGGGGGGTTTTCTCCTCTCCCCCACCTACTCTCAGTCCCAGGAGAACAAACATTCATTATGCCCTAGATCAAATTAATTGGAAGTGAATCAGACTAAAGTTCAAGCAACAATTTAGCTATTTTAAAGATTCAAGTAATTCAACTTGCAAATAACAAATCACACACATACTACAGAATAATTTCCTTCTTTCACTGGGTTCTTTCTACTTACAGATTATTTAAAATATGAAATAAAGATATTAAAGGATTATAGGTATATATAATTACATAATGCATAAAGTAACTTAATCAAAGAAGTGAATCAGAAGCAACAATTTAGCTATTTTAAAGATTCAAGTAATTCAACTTGCAAATAACAAATCACACACATAGTACAGAATAATTTCCTTCTTTTACTGGGTTCTTTCTACTTACAGATGATTTGTAATTTATATAATTTATAATAAATATATAATAATATTTATATTATTTATAATTACAGTATATGATTATATAATGCATAAAGTGGCTTTGGCTATATGCCCAGAGTTTCTTGCCTGGAGCGCTGTGTTCAGCTCCTCTCCAGGGTCGATTAGAGCGTGGTTGTGTAGGTGTCAGTGTAAGTGTTATCTCAAGCGAAGGACATTTTGCGACTGGAGATAGAGGTGGTCTGATTGGCCCTGACAGCGGTGATCAGTCAGATCTGCCGAGCCTCCTTTAGTTCTGAGTATCGCCGAAGGTGACGCAGGAGGTGCCTAGTCTGCAAAATAAGGATAGACAAACACACACACATTAACACACACAGGTATTCCAAAGCCTGATGCAAGGAGCAAGTGACATGGAGGTGAGTGTGAAAGGAGAAACCTTTGAAAGTTAATGGGATAGTCACACAAATTTACATGATGGTCTCTTACCATGAAAGTATAAGACCAAAAAAACTGGAATCTATGCTTTAGATAGCCAATAATGCCAGATTTGCCCAGCTTCCTACTGTTGTCCTTGAATTGCATGGCCAATAAATTTAAATTGGAGATGACATCATATCACTGAACACAGTCAATGGAATTTGATATCCCCATTGTTTTTGGCAAGTCATTGTTTTTTTTAATAATAATTTTTTAATAATCATCTTTAAATATATGAATAAACTATTCACTGAACCATGGACTCAACATAGTCGTAGTCTTCATGTTCCAATACATAGATTTCTGTGGGTGACATGCTGCTTAATTTCAGGCTGAGAGCAGAGCCATAATTACCAGTAGGCTACCTATGCTCCTGTTGATCCTATACTTACTGTCTCAATATCGAACTAGTAGTTGCTATGGCTACCATCATAATCAGCTTTTTAAAAGAAAAATATATATTTTTGGCAACAAAGAATAAATTCAAATCAATAGAAGTTCTGAAATAAATATTATTATCATGTTACTGTAGAAATTATATGCTTACCACCACTCAGATTCACCTAAAACTTCTAAAAATGTATTTCACCTTTTGTTTTTTAAATACACCCTCATGCTCCACCCAAGGTCACATTTGGTCCTCCCAATGTTGAATAGATGGGGCCTTAGTATAAGGCATGAGGTTATTAATGTGCAAAGTGTTACTGCATATGGAAACGTGTTAATGCGTATGGCTGTTTACCATATTCCACGGCATTAAAGAATATGGTTATTTGTTGATTCAGCTCTGAACTCTAAGCAGAAGGTTTCAGTGTACCAACCACAGAACTGTATAAGAACTAACAAACACCATGGAAGCAGGGGGTGCTGCACACCATTTAAAAAGGAGACTGTAACTGTCACATAACTGTCACATAACTGTCACATGCCACAACAATAAACCCCTGGGAGGGACAGAATAGCAGGACTTTATTGAGAGAGAGAGTTCTTGCCAGTATGCAGTATGTTTCTAGTGCATAGTATGTTCATTTTGAGTATGCTAAAAGTGCCCACACACACTCCTACTGTGGAAAAGACACACTTTTAAGCCCTGGGCTGATTAATTAATGCCGCCCAGGTGTGTGTGCCTACTTAACCAGTAGGCGTGGCCCCAGATTCCCTCTGCCAGATGGAGCCCTGCCACAGCCCTGTAACCTAAAATATAAATCACCCCTCATTCAAATAATATAAAAATGTTTGCCCCCCCCACCCCATTTTCAGAAAGCTCTGGTTATGGAGAGGAGAAAATCAGTTTTTACAGTTCATCAGTCAGGCCTCTTTGTAAAATCATTTAACACAACGGGCTCCATCTTGGCGATCTTGGCGCTTGGTCTTAGCGCATGGCGTAAAGTCCATTTAGGGCGTGTCCAAGTCGCGCTAAGCACGGCGCAACGTGCAAATGGGCTGAACCTAGTCTCTTCATTAATTATAGGTGTTTCTTGGGCGTGACATGCAATAAAACAATTAACATGTCATATCCCATTCCCTTTAAAAGCCTGCTTTTCCACCTTGGCGGATTGCTTGATGGCGAAACAGACATGCTTGTGCATGTTTAGTGCGATCAAGGAATAGACTAAATGGATCAATAGTATGATCAATATTATTCGGACTAATAATCCTGGCCACTCCTTATTTTAAGACCAACACGCCCAGTTCACTTGTAATGGGCGCAAGAATACATGGTATTTAAATGACGTGAATGCAAGGCGTTATAATGAACCATGCACCGGGTGTAAGATAGCAAAGACACTTGCATTTGGGTTAGCGCCGGGTGTAAGATAGGGCCCAATATCTCTCTAACAGCAATCACTTATTTGGATTTTCCATATAACTATCTCCTTTAAAGATATAACTCTTCCCCTGCCACCCTCCTGAGGCCCTGACATTTTAGAAGAGCTTGTGTTTCACCTTTCCCACCTTCTAATTTGGATCACACCACCATCTGTTCTTCCTTATCTTCATTGTCTTCTTTCATCTTCCAACAAAATGTTTGGACCTGAAGTGTAAATACAGTTTCATACAATGAAAATTATGAAAAACAGCCAAAGCAGTTTAAAATACTGAATACTTGGGGGTAGATTTACTAAAGGTTTGCATGTAAAACTTTTAACCCCTTGCAAAAAATCGTCCAAGGTGACGAGTTGCAAAGATGACCGTGTTAAAATGGAAAAGATACATGGATTTAAAAATTTTTGCGGATTAGCCTGAATTAATATACAAAATTGGGCGTCCCTACATTATTTTGAAAAATGATGTTTGATTTCTAGAAGAGTAGCTGTCCTGATTAAAATGAGATTTTTGCCAACTCTCTATCTGTAGTGAGAGCAGAGATATAATCCCAAACTACTGTGCATGCTCCAGGTACGTGTTTTACTGTAGACTACAACGGCCAGGGGTTTACAGTTTATGGGCGGGTGTCAGACAACGCCAGTCACAGGTTGCCACTCCTACAGAATACAAACTGAGGGGCTAACGTCACTCACAGTTCTACTGAAAAAATGTCACCGCTATTAGCTGGAGTCTCCAGAGAAAAACATGGGAAATACAGTTAAGTTTTATTTAGGAAACGGCCCTTCATTTATCTACTTTTGGTATAGTGAAAACATTATCTAGCCTAGCCAAGTCTACCTGCGACATTTACTCGTTACTCATTTCTACTTCCAGTCCACCACCAGTCAGTTTTACCCAAGGCTGCACGTAGCAGGAGCTTCGGCTGCCGCCTTACGACTTCAGCTAATCTCCTCAACCATGTATTTGGGCTCAAAACGGTAGCGTTCCGCCTCCGATTTAAGCAAAACTTCTCGTAAGGTGTTGTCATCCAGTGCATGGAATTGGTAACTTAGCTAACTCTTTGAGCAAGCTCGCAATACTGTTTACAGTTGCAACAACAGGTTCACGGCCTCTCTGGCCGTGTCCAAATCAGTGCACTTGCCTACTATATTGAGTATGCCAGTTGAGTAACTTTTTAAAAAAAGCTGTTAAGTACGTGACAAAACAGTGAGCAGTAGCTATACAGTATGCTAGTAGGCTACACAGGACACAACTAGGGCTCTGATTCAGACATAGCCTCTCTCTCCCTTTCCGTGAGTTTGGTCACGCCTCCTTCAGCATGATTTAGTGCATGGGCATTGTAGTTTTTGGAGGAAGGGTACCGAATGTGTAACTTTAGCAGTCAATATTTGCGTTCACAGATTGTTTTGGCCAGCCACAAAGGGAGGCTTAATCAGTTGTGCCTTGATCTGTTAAATAAGGTTAATGTTGTTTTTTGGTGGAATTCCCCTTTAACGTAATTCATCCAGCAATGTCTGAGTTTTATTCTTTGTGTGTGCATGCGGTCTGCTTAAGGTGCAGATGGCAAATTTAACCTATTTAGGGGGTGCTCTGTTTAAGGCTTTATAACTCCAGGTGTGAGCATCACATAAACTTGGTACATGGCTTAAATGAAACAAGACAGGTGTACAATTTACAATACAAACTTAAATTATGAAAATAAACAAATCTAAGTCAGAATAAAGTGCCACAAAATACTGACATATCGGAAAAGGGAAACTCCCCTCACTAATGCGTTTTCTATAGAGCTTGCGTAATACGAGACCGTTAAAACGAAAACTGCCGTTACGCTGGGCTGTAGTAAATTGTTCAAAGCACCCAAAAAGACAGCATATATACTGTTGCTAAGGTTATAATGTACTCTATTGGATAAAAAAGCCGACAATTAAACCAGAATGAACTGTAATGAATGAGACAGGCTTACAGGGCATGGGGGTATTACGCGTCGACGTTTCGGATAGTGTAATAGCGGTATAAAGTGTTGTATATTTCTCAAACCGATTGTACCAGACAATAAATGACCACTGAATTTTGAAAGGAACATCTCGATGTGTAAAACAAATGGTTGATAATATTGACAAATTGTATATTCGGGATAGTTTTGTTTGTGGTCATCACCATGGAGACACATTCACAACATATGCTAGCGAATATCCCTTGGATCTGCAGCTACAACGTTTACCATCGTTCTTCATCGGAGTTGAAGATGTTGGGACTCGGGACTGATTTAGGACTGCAGGCAATCTTCAAAAGGCCACCAGGGAAGAGAAAGGATAAGATAATGCGGGGGAGGAGTGAGGCGACGACTGGGAATGCTGACGCAGTTTGGTGCTCCGTTTCGACAGTGTACAGAGATCGCAACACTGTGTGTATGGAGCAAAGTCGTGGAGGCGGAGTTTGTGTGTTGGACTGCTTAATAATGACACTGGACATCTCGGGGCAGCGGGGGCTATTTTTAATCATAGGATTGTATATTGATTTCATATTTAGTAGCATATATTGCTAGTAGAATACATGGTAGAATTAGACAGTACTTTCAGTTTATTTTGCATTTGAGAGAGCAGGGCTTTTCAGGCATATGATCAGGTTTAGGAAAAATTTTACCACTATGTTACCACATAGTGGTAGTTACCACTATGAGGGCCACTATGAGGGCCACTATGAGGGCCCCTTGGGAAAGAAAAGTTTGCACTGGCCATTCAGTGTCACTTAGTGACACTTAGAAACTCCGTATTCGGCAGAAATCGTCACGAACCGTCTACCAATAAAGTTAAAACAGAGAGTTTGTGATTTCCACTAATAGTTTGGCTGCAGTGGCAACGAATGTCTCAGTTGAGCAAAAAGGTCCTGCCGGCGTCACCTTCTACGCAAAGGGGTTAAAGGCCACTGCTGGAGACATCAATGCGACTATTTTGAAGGAGCATTTTGAGACTCTTAATTTCTGGTAAGTTAGTGGTATGGTGAGGGGTTTAGGTGCCACACCCTTATATACTAAAAAGAAGCACAGGTTTTTCTCTTTTTATTGAAAATAAATATTTCAATGGAGGAGGAGAGAGGCGGAGGCAGGAGGTTCCTCCAGCGGGAGGGGCTATGTGTGTGGGCAGAAAAGAGGAAGCGGGTACCTGAGGCTGGAATGCCTTCCTTTTCGCACCACTTCTGAAAGTGCTCCTTGGCCACATTCTGACTCTCCTCGTCAGTCTTCTTGCAGAAGACTTGGATCAGCTTCTCTGAAAATACCGCAGGCAGCATCTGGGAGACCTTTTGGAAAGGCAGAGAGTGGTCACTGGCTAACCCACTGATTGACTAACAGATTGACTGTCTCCCAACTTACACTGGGTGAAAGGCAGGAATACATCCTAGACAGGTCATTAATCCAGGGGGGCCGTTCACCATTCACTCCCACATTCATACCCCAAGGACAATGTAAATGTCTCCAATAGACCCTTCGCTAAGCCCCGCCCCCGTAGTTGCTGTTGCTAGGTAGGTACAAACAACGTGATTTTGACAGCTTTAACAATGGAAACAGTACATGATTTACAGCATGTTTGAAAGGCTCTGACGATTTGGCCAATAAGATGATGCAGCTATGTTGAGCCCGGCCTCTAGCGCGCAGTGCATTCTGTGGCGAGGGAGAAGTTAGGAAAGCGGTGGCTGACATTATTTTAAAGTGCCTTCTTCTCATATTAGTTGAGCTTGATATACATGCAATGTTTGTGCGTTCATGACCGAACGTAAGTAATGCCATTGTTTTCTGTGTATCCAGTAATTTAACAGTGTATTTAGATAGGCTGACCAGATGTCCTCTTTTTCCCGGACATTTCTTCTTTTTGGGACCAAAAATATCCGTCCATTTCCGGGATTTCTAAATTCCTAAAATGTCTGTTTAGGATTTCCTTGTTCCATAGACCATATATAAACAAACAAATATTATGTTCATAACACCCACCTAACCCTGTCCTCTTTTTTTTAAATCCAATATATGGTCACCGTAATTTAGACGTACGTTACCTGGAATCGACAAGCCTTTGTTTGGTCTACAGAATTGGCAGCCGCCATTGCTAACTAACTCAATCATGAACTAACTGAATCTACTTAGGCTAGCTAAGCCCGGTAGAGGGCAGCTTGGTGCTATTTCGTTATTCCGTTGCACTTGAGTTGCACTCCAGTATATATGTATACAGGCATACTGCCATAGAGATACGTTCATATAATTAAATATAATACTATGCAAATGTCAGCATTTACTTATATATTACTGTAATGTCTTTCTATTACTTTGGGGTTGATATTTGAAATTTGAATTACTATGAGTATTAACATATGTATGTGTGACGTCACGTGGCGCTGTAATGGCGACATGTAGTCCAGCTTTCTCTCGTGTTCATGTTTGTTAATTTGAATGTATTTTGTTGTGTCAGGCTTTTGTCTTTAGTTTTTTTTCATGCGCTGTGTGTCTGTTGTGGGATGGGGAAGCGAGCTGGAGATTGTTCAGGGCACTCTTGCTGCTCCTTTCGATAATATTGACGAATTGTATATTCGGGATAATTTTGTTTGTGGTCGTCACCATGGAGAAACATTCACTCATAAAATGAGTTTTAATTACTTCAACCTAAGTGTATGTAAACATCCGACTTACCAGGCCTACCCGTGGCTAAGCCACTGCCACACACACTAAACCGAGGACGATGGACTTCTTCGTACTGTTTCGTCGCCCCGCCCCATGGACTATGATTGGACAGTTGATTGCATTTACCGAAGTGCTCCGCCTTGTCAGTGACAAAATTAAATGCAATCACAGACCACTCTGCAGGTCAAATAAATACAATCACGAGTATTGATTTGAATTTTTTCATGTCCCGTGCAGCACGCAGTGGCCACAGAGCGAAATGCAATCGGCCCCCGTTTACATTTCAATTTTGGCACGGAAACCACGCATCTGGTGTTGAAATGCAATGACAGACTGCTCTGCAGGCCAATAAATACAATCATGAGGATGCTTTGAAGTGTGTCACGTTCCCCTGCGCCACGCTATGCTGACAAAGCTAAATGCAATGGGCTCATTTCCATTTCAATTTTGGCACGAAAATCATGCAGCTGCCGGTAAAAAGTAATACACCCCGTATTGCATTTCAGTATGAGTGTTTTAGAGAACACACAATGAAATGCAATGCAATATGCGTTTTGTTTTGAATTATGGCATGATAAATGCGCATCCTTATGTAAAAGCAAACGCAGATATGTATTACATTTCACGATGTGTCACTAAAGCGATTGCATTTAATTAAGTCACTAAAAATCTTCCATAGTTTTACAGCTGACGGTACGCCACTGCTCAGTACTCAGTAAACAGGATAAATTGTACCTGGTTTCGATCGATCTTAAAGGCTTTGGTGCGGTCATCCTTAGAGTAGAAATACATGTTATTGATGGGATTCTTCTCTTTCATCCCATAGTCCATGTGCACCACCTAAGGGAAAAAAAAGTCAAGGCCTCTTAAAACCTCAATAAAAATGCTTGACAACTTTATCCAACTCACACCCTAGATAGTGACGGACAAGGTGGAGACAGTGACGAACGAGATGCAAAAGGTGACGGACAAGGAGGCAGAGATGGTGATGGGTGAGGTGGAGAAGGTGATGGATGAGGGAGATGGTGATGAGTGAGGTGGAGAAGGTGATGGATGAGGGAGATGGTGATAGGTGAGGTGGAGAAGGTGATGGATGAGGGAGATGGGTTAGGTGGAGAAGGTGATGGATGAGGGAGATGGTGATAGGTGAGGTGGAGAAGGTGATGGATGAGGGAGATGGTGATGAGTGAGGTGGAGAAGGTGATGGATGCGGGAGATGGTGATAGGTGAGGTGGAGAAGGTGATGATGAGGGAGATGGGTGAGGTGGAGAAGGTGATGATGAGGGAGATGGGTTAGGTGGAGAAGGTGATGGATGAGGGAGATGGTGATGAGTGAGGTGGAGAAGGTGATGGATGAGGGAGATGGTGATAGGTGAGGTGGAGAAGGTGATGATGAGGGAGATGGGTGAGGTGGAGAAGGTGATGATGAGGGAGATGGGTTAGGTGGAGAAGGTGATGGATGAGGGAGATGGTGATGAGTGAGGTGGAGAAGGTGATGGATGAGGGAGATGGTGATAGGTGAGGTGGAGAAGGTGATGGATGAGGGAGATGGTGATAGGTGAGGTGGAGGAGGTGATGATGAGGGAGATGGGTGAGGTGGAGAAGGTGATGATGAGGGAGATGGGTTAGGTGGAGAAGGTGATGGATGAGGGAGATGGTGATGAGTGAGGTGGAGAAGGTGATGGATGAGGGAGATGGTGATAGGTTAGGTGGAGAAGGTGATGGATGAGGGAGATGGTGATGAGTGAGGTGGAGAAGGTGATGGATGAGGGAGATGGTGATAGGTGAGGTGGAGAAGGTGATGGATGAGGGAGATGGTGATAGGTTAGGTGGAGAAGGTGATGGATGAGGGAGATGGTGATAGGTGAGGTGGAGAAGGTCATGGATGAGGGAGATGGTGATGGTCGATAATTCCACACTCACATTGACAACAAAGTCGTCTGCACTCAGGACCACCTTCGCATTCTCTGGGCGGGCCTCGGCAACATTTCTAGGCAATTCACGTAGGTCATCCTGGGACAAACAACCAATCAGGACAAAATAATTTACTGCTGAGAAACAATAACACGACAAATCTCATCAATCCCTAAGTCTCCTCTCTACAGATTCTTCTCTTCTCCATCAATGTATCCTCTAAACTCCTCTGTCACTATCCTGAACTGCTAAGATAGATGGACACAGACTCTTAGGTGAACAGTAGCACATTTTCATTCTCAATTTTATTGCTTTTTTATTTATTTATGTTATGTTTATTTTGTATGTATTTATTTATTATGTGTTAATTGTCATTATGGTTTATTGTTAATGGTCCATTTTATCTGGTCTAGCCTGCCCAGGGGACTACAGATGGAAATTAATTGTTGAGCTACATCCTTTACATTGGTACTAATGTAGACATGTACTCAGCTAAATCAGCTGCTTTATACTGGCACTAATGTAGATGTGTACTTAGCTGAATGAACTGTAAGCGGATCCTAACTGGAGAAACATCACTTCGGCAACCATATGCCTCATCCTATTCAGCTGTTAACTAAACAGTCTTCATTTGTTTCAGTCTTCCTTAAAAGGTGTCCCAATCCCCATATAATGACTTCCATAAGAATTAAAGATGGGCAATGCAATCCATTAGCATGTGCTAATCATAATCAGATGTGGAAATAAATCTTTTAAGTATAGTCGCTCCACAATCTCTGCAATCTGTCAATTATCTCTTCATCTCTCCTCAGACTCTTCCTCTGCCTCAAGTATCTCCGTTCATCTTTCCTCAGGTTCTCATCTGGCTCTATCCTTTCTCTCCAATCTTCTGTGACCCTTCTCTCTCTCCACAATGATTGGTTTTCATCTTTCTCCCTAAAATTTCCCCCATTTCTCTAAAACTTGTTTTTTCCAAAACTTGTCCTCCATCCTTGAAACCTCAGTTTTCCAAAATCTCTCCTCCATCTATCGGTTCTATCCATCTCACCTGTCCTATCAGACTACACGCAGTGCCCCACTCACCTCTATGTCCTTGCTTTTGGGGTAGGTTTGGCCCACACACTTGTAAAGTTTACGGCAGAGGATGTTGTGGAGGATTTGGCGCGCCTCGGCCAGCTCTGGTTTTGAGGATTGCAGGATCTGCTCAAGGATTGAGTCTGAAACAGTCCAAGATGAAGGCCCAGAGTCATATCAATCATAAACGATGGCAATCACACTCAAAATGCGCATTTTCGAAATACACAAACTAATACACGACAATGTGTAATTATTATTATTATTCCTTTAGGTCAGGGGCCTTGGCACAGTGATAATACACTCCACTGCATGTCAGACTGGGAGAATCATACCTCTTCGACAGAAAGGATGAGGGGTGCAAAATCTGCACATCTAATCAAGGAATTTGGTGTCTGACCACTGAGTTTGGTTTCTAATTGGTGAGTGTAGTGTTTGACCAGTGAGTTTGTTTTCTGGTTAGTGAGTGTGGTGTCTGACTAGTGAATTTTGGACAGTGATTTTTGTATCTTGACTGTTGAGTTTGGTGACTGGCCTGTGAGTTTGATTGAATTGGGTAACTGACCTGTCAGTTTGTTCGGTTCTGGGTACCTGACCTGTCAGTTTGATCGGTGAGTTTGTTTTCTCACCAGTGAGGTTGGTGTAAGCCTCCATGTCGTCGATTGCTGAGGAGATGGTAAACAGCCTGTCGTTTGAGCCTTTGATGTTAATGTGTGGGTTAGCCTTCACCAAAGCATCAGTTATCCTAAAAGAAGCAAAAGTCACACTCTGCCCTAAACCAGCAAAACAGGAACTCTCTACAGGAGAATGCAGAGGAGGTTTCTCCAAGACGACTGGTGAAGCAGTACTTCACCAAAAAGAAAGAACATGCATATCACACACAACATATCTTTCTTTTGTTTAATTATCACCACGACGACTATATCCCTTGTGAAACTAAAAAAAAGTGCCTCGGTTCAAAAACATGCCTCGTGTCATGCAAAACAGCACCACCCTCAGACTTTTAAAAGGAACTTCAGTGAGGCAAAGCTTTTGTCTGTTTCACTAGAATGACATTGAAATTCATTGTGAATTCATTGTGTAACGTGCTGCAAATTTGTTTTCGTTTCTAAGTAGACGCTTAGTTCTCTTTAAAATCGTTTTGTTCTGTTATGGAATAACACGTGAAATCAGCTGGGTTTTAATAAGCTGAGAGTATGGAAACCTTGTCACTGTAATTAAAAAAATATGAAGGATGAAAAATAAGGTTCAAATTCAGTTAACGTGACATTTTTATTGACCCTTTTATTATTATGCATTTTTTGATATAGCCTACACAATAATAATATTTCACATTGTACTCTTGTTATTTTTAGTCATGCTTGTGCACGCCCCTGTGTGTAACAGACAGGAGGGTGTACGTGCGTTGTGCACACGCCTATGTAGACGCACTTATATTCGCTGTTAAAATAACATGTAAACAACTGCGACATGACTTTAGACCAGGGCTGTGTCCGAATACGACCCCTGTTCCCTGTCCACTGTCCCCTGTCCACTCAGACCCCTGTCTACTATGCGCCCTGTCCCCTCACTTTGGTCGTATTCAGCCCAGGTTTTTGGTGGTTTCTGCTGGCTCAAGATAGCAATACGCCAAAAATAATCCTGGCCACACCTCATCTTAAGACCAACATGCCCAGTTAACTTGCTATGGGCGCACGATCACTTGGTATTTAAGCAACGTGAGCGCTAGGGGCTATAATGAACCCTGCGCCGGGTGTAAGATAGGGCCCCAAGAGTCTTTTGATGTTGTTGGGTCACAGATATCAGGAAGTCATGGCATGCAAAGGATATGCGACCAAATATAAAAAATTATTACTTTATTCTACATTATGTTAAACTGTCCAATATTTTTTGATGCCCGAAAATGGGGGGGACTTGTATTCTATTTGGTGTTAATCCTTTGAGAGAAGAATGTCACAGCCATATTGATGAGTTGTCAAGCAATTTAAACCTGTTTTAAATGGGCCACCAGCTCTTTTTTGCCTACAGCTGGCCATGTGACGTGCAATGTTTAACGCCTCAAAAAAGTTCAACAGGTAAAGCATGGCACTAACAGGGGTTTGATTTTCACAGGGGAAAAAATACCAGGAGTGATGGTGGGTTTGCTTCACCAATATTTCTGGTCAGCAGCTGCCACTAGAGTTGCTGTGACTATTAACTGAAATATTATGAAGAAAGGAATTTAAGCCGCTTCAATTACTTTTTTTATTTCAAAAAAGTTAAAAAAAAAAAAAACATAGATGGTAAACTATGATTTTGTAATACCACAGAGACAGTGTGAGAAATATTATAATTTTTTTACTCACAAAAAATAATAATCTGTTTATTTTCTTTTTTATTATTTCTCCTGATTTTGGACTGGTAATATTTTTGGGTCAATAGAAGAATAGGCCCTTCTGTGTGACTCTTCATGTTATCTCCTGTGTGGGGTGTGGCCTCCTAGTCATTAGTGCGGTTCATAAAGAAGAGGGGGGGTGTGTGTACTCACATGTTCCCAATGGCGTTGGTGACTCTGTGTTGGTAGGCCATGCGATGGAGCGAGTACCGTGTGTGGAACATGTTGTACAGGTTGAATACTTCCTGGACACAAGTAAACATATTTTGTTTAAAAAAAACAACTAAATAAATCCAGGGCAATTCTTTGTTGGGGGTTTGCTGTGGTTTTAAATCTCTAACACATCACATTATCACAACAGCATTATTTCTCATTGGCCCAAAATAGATACTGCAGCTTTTTGACGAGAGGGGGATCTAACAGCTGATTTCTCGCCAATTGTCTCTGGCTCTAAACGGCTGGGTTCTGGTCAACTCTCTCTCTGGATCTAATGGCTGGATTCTGGCCTGCTGTCTCCAGCTCTGGGGACTGCTCCCTGGTTTTCTGGTACCTTATCTCTGGTGCAGATCAGCATCTTCCCATTCACTTCACACACACGTGCAAACTTAAGCGAGCGCTGGTAGTCAAAGTTGTTCTGGATCCCCAGGTGGTAGCAGTCCCTGACAATAGGAGAGGTGACCAAGAAGTTGAAAAAACAACAAACCTATGTCCCTTCATACCAAGAATTTCACAGACCACCAACAGCCTGATCACGGAACAAAATACTGCAGTGTGACAAAAATTATATTCTCCTCTGTCTCACCTGGGAGAACAGTCTCACACATACATGAAGGAACAGGTTAACTCATACCTGGAGGAACAGTCTCGCTCATAACTGGAAGAAGAGTCTCACTCATACCTGGCAAAATAGTCCCACTTGTCCACATCAATGCCAGTCCTCTTGTTAGCCACAATCTCATACAGAAAGCTCTTTTCTTCTGTCCTGCCTTTATATGGCCACTGTGGGGAGAACACACACGCGGACAGACACGCACACACACATATGTTTGCAAACACATTCACGCACATACAAATATAGTATGTTGTAGCTATATTATAGTGCACATACAAATGTAGTATGTTGTAGTTATATTATAGTCCACATACGAATGTAGTATGTTGTAGTTATATTATAGTGCACATACAAATGTAGTATGTTGTAGTTATATTATAGTGCACATACAAATGTAGTATGTTGTAGTTATATTATAGTCCACATACGAATGTAGTATGTTGTAGTTATATTATAGTGCACATACAAATGTAGTATGTTGTAGTTATATTATAGTGCACATACAAATGTAGTATGTTGTAGTTATATTATAGTGCACATACAAATGTAGTATGTTGTAGTTATATTATAGTGCACATACAAATGTAGTATGTTGTAGTTATATTATAGTGCACATACAAATGTAGTATGTTGTAGTTATATTATAGTGCACATACAAATGTAGTATGTTGTAGTTATATTATAGTGCACATACAAATGTAGTATGTTGTAGTTATATGCAAGGGTGTAGGTTTTTGGGGGGGGGGGGGGCAGAAACATAGCTACCTCACGAAAATGGCTACGTGAATGTGGAAGGTTCGAGCTATGCGAACAGTTTTTCTTTTGCAATGACATTTGTGAAAGACAAACCGCAGAGTAGCAGTGAGGGACGCTAGCAAGCAACAACAGTAAACAACGTTCTTGTTCGATCTGTGCTTTGTTTTTCACAAATGTCACAGCAAAAGAAAAACTGTGTAGCTTGAAGCGTCCACATTCGCGTATTTCCATGAGGTAGGCTATGTTTCGGCCCTTACCTAGCCTACGTAACGTTAATGTTAGCGTTTGACTATAAGATTACAAGATTAGCTTCAATCCATATGTGGTACTCTAGTCAAGTTTTCGGGTGAATTGAAGAGAGCAGAGAACTACACTAATATATGATGCACCAAACTCACGTTATGTGTTATTACATTACATTACATTCATTTAGCAGACGCTTTTAACCAAAGCGACGTACAGTAAGTGCGTACAGAGACATCATAGCTTGCCGGTACAATTTCGACACCATTTAACGTTACCACATCTAACATCACATCTCCGACGGCCGAGACGTCAATTGTTTTTGAAGAGGGAGGTTTGGAATATTTGCGCTAGGTGCATGCCAATGACGTAACAGAGTAGCCTATCACAGCATGTCCTGTCACGTCATACTGTCAGCTTTCAAATACGCGTCAAAAGGCTAATGTTAGAGTGAGTAAAAATATATTATGTAAAGCACAAATCATTGAGGGTGAAAATTAACCCACCTTACAACATTGAGGGGGACTTGTCCAGCCCCCAACAAATTTTGATCTGGCCTGCATATCATTCCAGATAATTAAATTTGGCCCATGAAATAATGCGGATGTTTAGTCCTTAGCAATACTCATTTGCAATGAGCGTTCTATGTTCATTTAGGGCATGTCCAACTCCACTTTTGCTAGTTAGAGGGTTCATGTTTTGAACACAAAGTAAGGCGCAAGGTTCAAAAGGGCTGAACTTAGCCTCTTCATTAATTATAGGTGTGTCTTGGGCGTAACATGCAATAAACCAATCAGAGTTTACAGATAACATTACCAAGTGACAATGCAACTACGTCTTTTTGTTCAAGTTCATGCATTGTCAGGATTCAGATATTGTGGAAACTTGTTATTTTTGGTTGTGACTTTTAAACAAGGAAACAACCAAAAAACAATGTTAAATAGATGGTCGCCTGGGCAAAACCACCTAAGCTGTATGTGCACTTGCGTATATGTGTGTGTGTGTGTGTGTGTGTGTGTGCGTGTGTGTTGGGGTGGTTGTCATGGTTTCGTACTGTTTTCTGTTCCTGGTGCTGCGGGCCAGCAATCAGCTCTTTAATGAAAAGGAGGTCCTCTGTGTAATCCAGCCCATGCGACTCCATCTCTGGCTTCAGAGAGTTCACATTTACCAAGTGATCAAACATCTGCACAGAGGCCTCCTCATGCTGAAACACAAACACACACATACACATAAATGCAAACACACGCAACTGCATGCACACAATTGGATTACTGCCTATAGCGTGTACTGTTGAATATGAAACCATATGACCTTTGGAAAGGGTAAAGTAAACTCTTTACCTTCCAGTTTTTCTCAGGGCACACTTCACGGATGAACATCTTATCGAACAGGTGGGAGAAAGGCCCGTGACCTGGACGTATGGCAAAGCATAAAAAAAAGGAACAAAAAAGTGGAAAGACAGGACTGAAGCTTACGGAATGGGAGAGACGGGACACCCCAATCACTTTGTACTTATTCCAGCAATGCAAGATTCAAATTGCATGTACAGTACGTTAAAATACATATTGTTTTGGGTATTTCTGGTTTGCAGTTCAGGGGGGTGGGTGGTACTGGAGCTTACCCAGGTCGTGGCACAGCCCTGCGATCTTGACGCACAGGATGTCTCTCTTCGTGATCTGAAGGTCTGGCTGCCGGTCACTCAGCAAGCTGACCAGTTGGCCTGCCAGGTGGCATACCCTGCGCCCAACTTAACAAATCAGCACCCACATGCGCCCAATTCCACCAATCAGCACCCATCCTGCACCCAATACAACCAACCAACACTATCCATGCACCCAAGACAACCAATCAGCACCCAACACAATCAGCACCCACCTTGTGCCCAACACGAACAATCAGCACCCACTCTGCTCCCAACACAACCAATGTACAACCACAACCATGATAACATTCTGAGAGACTGTGTTCAAGAACAAACAGTCTGGTAAACTAGCTATAGCAATGTACTTTTTAACATTGTATTATAATATGAGGAAGCTGTACCTACGAAACTTTAAAAAAAATTATATCAGGGGAACGGTCATACTTGTTGGTAGCAATGATGGAAAGAACTGCTGTGAGAGAAATCCAGCACCATACACTGTGTTTATACCCTCACATTATGCATTCTAAAACCAGGGATAGGCCTGATAGGGGTGATAACTTTCTTCCGGTAGCTTAGTTCTGCTTACTTAGTTCTTCAAAGAAAACGGGAGTTCAGAAACAGTGCGAAGAAGTCCATCGTCCTCGGTTTAGTGTGTGTGGGTAGCCAAAGCTACAGTATCTTGCAAGTGAATCGATTACTTGAGATTCATGCTGTAGGCCTATAAGGTTTTTTTATTTTTTTATTTTATGAGGTATCCTATTAAAACTAATTTAAATGAGAGTCCGGCGGTGGTGAATGAAAAGCCGGCTTGATTCGCCGAGGCTGGTAACTGCATAGCTACCCACAGGATTCACAACTGAATTGGCTGGTCATTAGCTGGTTACTCACGTAGGCTACCTAGCCTGGCAACCCACTGCCCACAAAACAGTGGACGTCCCAAGGACGTCCTCTTTTAGTCCCCTCAAAATTATGATGCAACATTTCCTAGGCATGTCCTAAAAACATAACTAGGATGTTATTAAAGTCCTAGGAAGGCCACTGTTTGGTTACAATATGACATTTCACTAAAATTTTTCAGGGCTGTTAAAGCAACGTCCCTATCCAGTTATATGACGTTGTGCTCATAACATTCATGCGACATTCAGGGACGTTCGTACAACGTCTGTCACTGGTTACAAGATAATGTTATGTAATGAATGTCTGGGGGACGTTACTAGAACATCCTGGGAACGTTCTCTGTGACGTCCACATAACATTTAGAAAACCCTACAAAAAGACGTCAAGGCGTCCTGATGACATGTCGAGACGTTCCGGGAACCTAATTTCGTTAGCTGGGTGGATTGATGATTTTTTTTTATGTCTCATTTGCAGTTTGAGTCTGCAGTATCCACAAGGCAACAGTTGTTCAATTGAAGTGAAGGACTTCAGTTAACTTCAGGACTTCAGAAATCAGTTAACCCTATTAAATTTGGCCCACTAGAAGCAATTTTCATCTAGGCCCTTTAAGTGTCATATCTCAAAAACTATTTACTGCACATCCATGTTTTAAAGTTTGAATTGAACAAGAGGCTGTAGGCTACCATTCAGAAATTTACAACAGAATGAATGTAGGTTATGTCAGGATCGTCACATACAGTAGCCTTGATATAGGCTGCATAATATAGGCAATCCGTAAAAATGCATAGCCAAATATTTGTATATACAGGTGAAGTCGGAAGTTTACATACACTTAGGTTGAAGTCATTAAAACTCATTTTTAACCACTACTACTTTAAGCCACTACTCCAAAACCGCCATAAAAAAGCCAGACTACAGTTTTCAACTGCACATGGTGACAAAGATCTTGGTCGCAAATGGCTCTTCCAAATGGACAATGACCCAAAGCATACTTCCAAAATTGTGGTAAAATGGCTTAAGGACAACAAAGTCAAGGTATTGGAGTGGCAATCACAAAGTCCTGACCTCAATCCAATCGAAAATTTGTGGGCAGAACTGAAAAAGTGTGTGCGAGCAAGGAGGCCTACAAACCTGACTCAGTTACACCAGTTCTGTCAGGAGGAATGGGCCAAAATTCCAGCAACTTATTGTGAGAAGCTTGTGGAAGGCTACCCGAAACATTTGACCAATTAGACAATTAAACAATTTAAAGGCAATGCTACCAAATACTATGCATGGAAACTCTGGAAATCATTCTCTCTACTATTATTCTGACATTTCACATTATTAAAATAAAGTTGTGATCCTAACTGACCTAAGACAGGGAATGTTTACTAGGATTAAATGTCAGGAATTGTGCAAAACTGAGTTTAAATGGATTTGGCTAAGGTGTATGTAAACTTTTGACTTCAACTGTAGCTACGTAGGCTAAAAAAGGCCTACGTTTAAAGGTACGCCTATGTTTTACAATAACAGAAATGTATTAGCCTACAGTAGCAAGTGCGATAGGTGGTCGCTGTGGAAATGTCAACTTTGCTGGAAATTGGCGAACTGTAATAGCCTAAGATGAACTCTTGAGGGTGAGCCTAATAAGAAAACACTTGTAGTGCCAGACAGTATATTTGGTTCCTAACAATATCACGGATTTTGTAGGGAAAGATGAAGGTTGCGGCGGAATTTTGGGGGTTTAACATGTAAATAATTTCAGCGAAACATGTAATTGGGACATCGACAACTACCACTAGGGGACCACCGTGGCTAAGATATTCATAACTGGCAAATTTTTTATCATATTAACCCATTAAAACTAAAAACCCTAGTTTCTAATTAAAGGGATAGTTCAGAATTTTGGACATAATGTCTCAATTACGACTTACCCATGATGTAGTTGATTGATGGAAACCATTTTCAGATAATTCCATGCTGTCCCTTCTTTTGGATATACACACATTGCTAATGTTAGCGCAACTCTAAGGTAACTGGTAGCATCCACTACCAAACGCACTTAAACACTCCACAGTGCACCCAGAGCAAATAAAATACGACGACAGTCTATAAGGATTATTTTCAGTGATTATACCATCATTTTTTAAGTCAAACTATCGTTGAATCCTTTACTTTGTGCTCACCTAAATTCTCCGTGGAAGTACGGCGGCGGAGCTATACTTTACGTTAGTAGGTATTACGCAAAACAATGTGTGAAAGAATCAGACTAGTAGTATTGTTAGCTAACGTTCAGGTAAGATGGTATTTCAGTGTGTATTTCAAGGTTGTTCAAATCATGCAAAAAAAATGGGCACCACAAAGTTTTCACCGATTTCCAGTGGAAGATCAACAAAGAAAACAGCTGTGGCTTCTTGCTGCTCGCATGGATGTCAACACATCAATTGAGACTCTAAAAAAGTTAAGTGTGTAGTGACCATTTCACGGAGGATGACTATGTGAAAATCAAAAAAAGATGGTCGGGACACCCTCTACTGAAGGAGACTGCTGTGCCATCACCTGTTTTTCTTCATGCACCAAAAACAACTGACGAGCCGGTAACTAATAAATGATTGCATGCGTGATCTATCTATTCAATTTAGCTAGCTAGTTGCCACGATTGGGAAGTCATGGAAGTGGTCAAACTTTTCCTGCAAATTGGTAGCCAGTGTGCTTGCTTGTATATGCTGTGTTATTCTGTAGCATGTTTGTGTTTAGCTGACTTGTTGTCTACCAAATATGTAACTTTACGGCAAAACGGATTGTGTCGGCAACTGTGGAGTACAGCAGATAGCCTACAGGCAGATACCCTGGCTAATCTACAGCTAGCTCCGCCGCCGTACTTCCACAGAGAATATAGGTCAGCACAAAGTAAAGGATTCAACAATAGTTTGACTTCAAAAATTATGGTATAATCACTGAAAATAACCCCGATAGACTGTTGTCGTATTTTATTTGCTTTGGGTGCACTGTGGAGTGTTTAAGTGCGTTTGGTAGTGGATGCTACCAGTTACCTTAGAGTTGCGGTAGTATTAGCAATGTGTGTATGTCCAAAAGAAGGGACAGCATGGAATTATCTGAAAATGGTTTCCATCAATCAACTACATCATGGGTAAGTCGTAATTGAGACATTATGTCCAAAATTCCGAACTATCCCTTTAGTTGCAGTCCACAGATTTCATTTCCACGTTGAAAATTTGTTTAAAAATTTGAATGAGCAAAACTGATCGAGCATTACAACTTATGATAGGCCTATTCCACAGAATAGGCATCTTTCTCAGTAGCCCAGTGGTAAACGTCCTGTTTATAAATCCAGATCTCGGTCTGAATCCCACATGGGGCAGAACCTTTTCTCTTTTGGACAGGGGCAATCCTATTCAACACTGGCTACCAGTATTAGACATTGTGTCATTGGCCTAGATGAGGTTTCAGATTTATTTTTGATTTATCCAATAGCTACTGCTGTCTAAAAGTAAGTCATTGGCTTGAATTGAATGACTTGCCTTGTGGATACTGCAGACTCAAACTGCAAATGAGAGATAATACAGAAAGTTAATACAGAAATTATAAAAGAAACTAAAATTTAAAAAAATTGCCAATCCAGTGGTTTGCCAGGCTAGGTATGCTACGTCAGTGACCAGCCGAATGCTATAGTGACCAGCTAAGTCAGTTGCAAATGCAGTGGGAAGCTAAACGAGGCACCAGCCTCGGTGAATCATTTTCATTCACCACCGTGACCTCTCATTTACATTAGTTTTAATAGGATGCATCATAAAATAAATACATTTTAAAAACCTTATAGGTCTACAGCATGAATCATAAGCTAATCGATTCACTTACAAGATCGGCTACCCACACACACTAAACCGAGGACGATGGACTTCTTCGCACTGCTTCGCACTAAAGTGATTGCATTTAATTAAGTCACTAAAAATCTACCATAGTCTAGTGGCATTTTCCCCACTAGCAAGCAATACGTTTTAAATCAGAGCTGTTCTTAACTATTTAACAATATCTAGTTAGCGTGTTAAGTGGCGAATGTTGTATTTGCCAGCGGAATAATGAATAAACAGTTAAAGGGGCAGTTCACCCCAAAAATTGTATTTTGATATGTTTCTACATAGAGTGTTATCTATCCATCCAGTTAGTTTCACTTTTTTTTGCTATTTACTATCTATCCATATTGCAGTGAGCTGCATCAGATATCTACAAAACTAGTGAGTTCTCATCGTAACTACCTGGATGGATAGATAGCACTCCAGGTACTGTATGTAGAAACATATCAAAATGACATTTTTTGGTGAACTGCCCCTTTAAGCAAATGTTTGAGTGCTGTATCAAAATAACGATACTTTCATTTGCTAGTTGCTAGTTAAAAATAACTTCTGTCAGTGTTCCAGGACATATAAAGAAACGATTGCTGCAGCCCTGTCCATAGGATGACAATGCAGTCCTGTGCATAATAAACCCCAGTGTGGGCTCCCTGCTTGATAGAAAGCAGTTTGTAATCAGCCCCAGTGTGGGTGGCCCTGTCTTACCCAATGGAGTGTTCAAAGCGGTTGTGGGAGGCACCAGGGTAGACGTAGTAGGCCCCAGACAGCTGCTTGATGTTGCGCAGCCTCTGGAACTGGGGTGTGTCGATGAATTTGACCAGTAGGGGGTCCATCTCGATGTGACCATGGATGGGGTCATTGAACACCTGGGGGGGGGGGGGGGGCGGGGCACTGTAATTCTACTACACTTCCATAAAAACTACACGACAAAAACCAAACAACACATGCAATTTGCAAATATAGCAGTGAATATTGCAACCTTGTGTTCAATTTGCTACAACTTCTAGAGTGCACAATGAAGTTTGTGAGTCTGAGCCAGACTGATATACGAACTTAAGAGTTAAGAATGCTAAAAAGTTTCATTGGAAGGAGGACAGGCTTTTTTGCTATAGAGCATCCAACACTGTCTCAGTTCTGTCTGGTACACTCCCAAGCACCCTGTTTATTATTAGGATGCCAAGCAAAACACCCTATTGTTATTGTTATTATTCTTCCATAGTGGGTGTCTATGGCAGCATCCATTTTGGCTTGGTTGCTTCTTTTTTTTAACTTAGCAAACTGATAGATGTCCAAGCCCTTATCCCTTCCCCCCAATTTCGGCTTGATTAGACCATGCATCTAGCGCCACCATCAGGGCAAAAAGAAGATGCAGCTGGGCCTGGAGTGTCATGGTTTCTGGCAACCTCCGGTTGTTTCTGCGGTTGTTCTTTCTTTTGGCGACGTCGGGGCAATCTATCGGATTTTCTGTCTTCCATTCCGGTGCTTTGCTGTCGCTCGGCAGTGATTTCTCTCACCTGTTTTGAGTTTCCTGTCGACTATATAAGCTCAGGGTTTCCGCTTTCCTGTGCTTCGATATTGTCTTTGCTATTTCACATCGAAGTCGGTAAGGTAGGATTGCAGTCTCTACGTTTCTGGTTGTTACAAATAAGAAAGGTAGGTAGTCCGGTTAGAGTTTGGCAGTTTCGCACCTAGAGGCTAAAGGTAGGGCTGAATGCTGTACTTCAAAGTTTTTAACCAGCTGAGGGAAGAGAAAACTACCAGCTTCAAATCCATTGGGTGAATATTGAAAGTGCAGCATTCAGCCCAAATTAATCTGATATTGAAGTTTGCTAGCATTTACAAAACAATTTTGTATTAATTGTGTTTTTTCATACTTTTAGAGGAACATAATGGATTCGCAGACAAAAACGCATTTCTTATCTTTGACCTAAGTAGTAAAAGCATAATACACCAAAGACTGAAATATAAATGCTTTTCAAAAGATTTAACCAATGGTAACATTTTTTTTTTCCCTTTTTCCATTTCCATTGTGGCCATATTTAAAAAAAGAAAAAAATGCGCTTGGCGGAGTATACTTTTAGTAATTTGGTTATATATAATTCATACTTCAAGTAAACTGAACTTGAAGGCTACTTCTGTAAACTAAAAGAAAGTGTATTATCTGGGATTCAGTTCTAAAAATAGTATACTTTTTGATAAATATATTTTAATTAGTGACCTTAGTTTACTTCTGGGGCCCTATCTTACACCCGGCGCAAAGCGGCGCTAATCCAAAACGCAAGTGTCTTTGCTTTCTTACACCCGGCGCTAGGTCCATAATAACGCCTGGCGCTCACGTCCTTTAACTAGCATGTATTCTTGCGCCATCACAAGTGAACTGGGCGTGTTGGTCTTAAGATGAGGAGTGGCCAGGATTCTTTTTGGCGTATTGCTATCTTGAGCCAGCAGAAAGCGCTTGCGCTAGAACCACCACAAACCTGGTCTAAAGTCATGTCGCAGTTGTTTACATGTTATTTTAACGGCGCATATAAGTACGTCTACATAGGCGTGTGCACAACGCGCATACCCTCCTGTCTGTTACACACAGGGGCATGCACAAGCATGACTAAAATATCTAGATCACAGTGTGAAATATTATTATTGTGTAGGCTATATAAAAAATGCATAATAATAAAAGGTTCCATAGGTCCACATACCTTTCCCTCAGTGAAGTGAAACGATGGCACATTACATTGCTCTCAGTCCACTCCATCAACATCCAGGCGATGTGTGATGGTACGGGACAATGGCTATCCATTAAAAAGGAGCTGATAACACCTATATCAAGCCTAATGTAATGTTCCGCTCCCTTCCTGTTCGTTTTCTGTATATTCCTGTTTTCCCTCCGTGTCATGTTGGATCCTTTTGTCCGTGTTTTCCCCGCTGCTGTGGTCTGGGCGTTTCCTTCTCTGTCTTGTTCGTCTGGTTGTCTTACTTCCGCCTTTTCACTCCGTCCCCCCTCGTTGCATGCATTTCCTCACCTGGTGTTTCTTAATCACTCCCGTTTATTTTCCACACCTGTTCCTTGTTTAGTTCTGTCATTAACCTCACTATTTATTCCTTCGGCTGGCTGCCAGTCGGCGCCAGTTCGTTAACTATCGTCACGCGGTGTTAATGCTCGTTGTTTGCCTGGTCGCGTTCAAAGAACTACTCGCTTGGTTGTGGGATATTATCCCCTTGCAGCTAGAGTTCCGCTCCTAACTACAGTACGGGACAATGGCTATCCATTAAAAAGGAGCTGATAACACCTATATCAAGCCCAATGCGCGAATTGTCATTTGCACCTAATGCGTGAATTGTCATTCAATGGAAAACTCGCGTACTGCAATAGACGGACATTTGCATTCTGAAAATGCGCTTCAGATGTCATTACAATACAGCTCTGTTTATCTAGGAATACAGCCTGTAAGTAGGCTAAATAGAATGGTTTGTGACTGAAAAAAGTTCAAAACCTTGTCCAGTGAATATTGCTTTTATTGTTTTTCAAATAGCCTAGGCTACAGCGGACTCGCTGTGCATAATGTTTTTTTCGATAGACTATGGTTAAAAAACGGAGATAAATGTCATCATGTTAACTGAATTGTAGGCTAACCTTAGCTATTCTTTGTCCTTCATATTTTATGGACAAGGTTTCCATACCCTCAGCTTATTAAAACCCCGCTGATTTCACCTGTTATTCCATAACTGAACAAAAGGTTTTAAAGAGAACTAAGCGTCTAATTAGAAACGAAATTTGCAGCACGTTACACAATTAATTTACAATTAATTTTAATTCCATTATCTGCATGTTCGCTTTACAGGAGCAGGTCTGTTTCCCCTGCTGTACATCGCACTTTTCACGGTCTTCCTGGGAAAGTGAATCGTTTTAAAGTATTAAGCTACCAGTAAAACAGGTTGGTCACATTTCCATAAGCAGAACATTATAAAACAAGGGAAAATATGCTGAACCTATGGGTTGCCAACCTGACAGATTTGTTGTATTTAGTTTCATCATTAATGCAAAATGCTATTAATCAAAATTAGAATGCAGGTAGCCTAATGAACTTCGGATGAAGCTTGAACATGAGTTAATCGCATAATCAAACGAAATTCGTTAAACAAGCAGGCTAATTTGGCGTTTTCTAAGGTGAGAAGGAAGCAATTGGTCGCTTATTCTCAGCTGTTGCAGGTGCTTTTAACAAAATTTAACAGCGTATATTTTGTAAACAGCACTGTCAGGAATTACCGGGAACTCATAATACTACTACTGCTACTGATCCATATAGCCTATTCCTTGATCGCACTAAACACGCACGAGCATGTCTGTTTCGCCATCATAAGCAATCCGCCAAGGTGGAAAAGCAGGCTTTGAAAGGGAATGGGATATGACATTTTGATTGGTTTATTGCATGTCACGCCCAAGACACACCTATAATTAATGAAGAGACTAGGTTCAGCCCAGTTGCACCTTGCGCCGTGCTTAGCGCCCAAAAAACACGCCGTTAAAATAACAAAAGTGGACTTGGACACGCCCTAAATGGACTTAGCGCCATGCGCTTAGACTAAGCGCCAAGATCGCTAAGATAGGGCCCCTGGAAGGTAAAGTGAAAGTGCACTATCTGGGAATTAGTTGAGTATACTTATGGCATAGTTTTTATAAAGGATAACAAGGCAAGGTTTCCTGATACTCAATTTACGTTTCTACTGTTTGGAACAAACATTTTATACTTTAAAGTAATTTTTCCTAAACCTATTCAGACTAGAACTCTGCAATGGCCGCTTGTGTCTATTTCCATATTTCTTTCTTTGATTGTATTAGCACATCTGACATGTCTTTTTAATGAGTTTGTCAAAACCCAGCTTTGACTCAAAAGGTATCCAGGGACCCAGACGTGCATGATTCAAATCTCATTATTGCTTGCTATCCAGTAGCATGACTTCAGTTTTTATCTAATTTAACATGAGAACGTTCTGAGCCATCCATTTTTTATATCTGTATTATTCTTGCTGTAAAGTATTTAATGAAGAGAAATAGTAAATTTATTCTGACTTACCTTGTTTATTTGTGTATTTGCTGCCATTCTTGTACATATACAGAAAAACTTGGGGAATTCAATCAAAGAATGCCTTGGTTATACTAGCCTGAGTATAGGCAATACTTTTCTATATAGTCTTGATAAGCACATGTGGTTGCCCAGCTTCCAGCAGGGAGGGGTCAAATAAAGAAATGTCACAGTCACATGATTGTCAATAAGAATGTGTCACTTGCTGTGGGTGGATCATGCTTACGTGCAGAGATGGGGAAGGAGTTCCACAAGGACCTGCAACCTCTCCAGAAGAGTTTGTGAGAGTGATGCTCTGTTTGTATTGGATCTGGCATGTGGAGGAGCAGCCTTTTTCAATCAAACCCACTTAGCAACATACGGAGCATCAAAGCAGAGGAGCACCAACCGTTTTATTAAGAGAGATGAGAATAAAGAGAAAAATTGCATGGTTTACCCTGATTGAGTGATTTCAGCTATAAAATAGATGAGAGAATATACTGTAGGGGAATGTGGGGACATTAGTGCCCTGTGTTCTCTGGGGATATCTCTGGCATATGCTTTGTAGGGACATAACTACCTTGTGTTCTGTGGGGACATCGGTACCCTGTGTTTTGTGGGGACTTGACACTGCTTGCAAATGAACCTTTTCAGAGTTGCACATATTCAAAATCTGTGCTGCCAGTCATTTTTGCATTAAAACCGGCCTCCTAGTCCAAGACTGAACCACACATTCCCACTGCTTTCAGTAATTAAGACCCTGAGACGACTGTTTTATACCAAGGCCTGCCATGTGGCCCCACTTCTTTTACAATGCAGGTTGCAAATGGATTTTATTCAATGATGTCTTCATGTATATGTTAAGGCATAAGGCTATTAATGTGCAAGGTGTTAATGCATATTCCTCTTAATTTCCAGGGTATTAAGGAATATTGTTATTTGATGATTCAGCTCTCAACACCAAGCAGAAGGGTTCTTTGATCCCTGAGGAAAGTGTGACCTCAGTGACCTCTGTAACCTGTCACATGATCCAGTTCACTGACAAACTCCTGGAAGCAGGGGGTGCTGCACACCATTTAAAAAAGAGAACATAATCTAAAATATAAATCCCCAACCCTTCCTTCAAATAAAATAAAAACAAAGCATTTATACGAAGGAAATGTAGTCTTTCCAGTTCATCAGTCAGAGTTCTTCCTAAAATTCAATTCAACAGAACATTTCTCTAACAGTGACATAATTTCCCCAACATGAAAGGTGGAAGAGAAAAAGAATGGTACTGTACAAGTTCACCCGTCTGGCCATAGTGTTTGAGGAACAAATATGATAACTATTTTATTCTGTTGAAGTATAAAATGAACTGGAAATGCGACACTTAAGTTATGACAACTGTCAATTGAAGTTAGTGCATTGATAGACATGTAGTAACACATGAATCCTAACTTTCATAACATGGGATATTATTGATATTGCACACTACTTTCAATTAGAAAAACTCTATTTCTATTTTGTTTCACTAAACAGTTGGTGCACCTCTGCTTGATGGGCACTCAGTCTCAAAGTGGGTTTGAAATGCACAGGTTTTATAGGAATGTTTATTGCTCAGAGTGGATGAAGTGAATGTATTGAATTTTATTTCATAACTAAATAAAACTGTCATGTGTATGGCAATGTTATGTCAGCCTTATGTTTTAGGGTTCAAGTAAAGTGTTACCAATAAAGCCAATGATTATGCTGTTGGTGCCAAAGATAAACCTGTATTGACACCTGTTGCTGGAGAAATGCCACATTTCTGGTTCAGGCACCTGTTCAGTTTCCAAAACAAAACTAATTTAAACAAAGAAAATCAGCTGGTTGGCATTCAAAGGGGAGGTAACACAATAAGATAATGGTATCCTCCCTGATCAGCTGCAATTTAATTTTTTTTGAAACACAAATAACAAAATTTTATAATGTTCCAAGACTGTCCTTACAATGTTCCTTATGACTTCCAATGATGTTCAAGGGACTTCCATTATTTACACTATAAATTATTGTCTCACCTTCAGCATTTTAAACCTTCAGTTTCAATAAATAACAATATCCATATTGCAATTTATTGCCTTGTTATTGTTGTCACACATAAATGACATCTGACTGAATGTCAATTCTTTCATTCATATATCCTATTTATATAATATTATCATATCAAACTCAAAGCAAAAAAAAAAAGTCAAATCCGAAGAGAATTGAGCTGTTTATATTTTTTGAATGGTCTTTATTTACTCACATACAGTGAGCACCATAATTCATTGGACAGTGACACAATTTTTGTTATTTTGGTTCTGTACTCTAGCACTTTGAGTTTGAAAGGATACAATGACAATGAGGTTGAAGTGCAGACTGTCCGCTTTAATTTGAGGGTATTTTCATCCATATCGGATGAACCCTTATCATTTGTACATAGTCCCCCCCCATTTTCGGGCATCAAAAAATATTGGACAGTTTAACATAATGTAGAATAAAGTAATCATTTTTAATATTTAGTCGCATATCCTTTGCATGCCATGAATTCCTGATGTCTGTGACCCAACAATATCAAAAGACTCTTGATATCTTATTTTCTGTTACTCTTAGAAGCGATACTAGAACTTCTCTGCATTTGAATGGATCTCTATGGGAATTGGGGGGTGGGACTAGATTTAGCTGTACATTATGCTGGAACAGTATGGAATACATGGTTGGCGAAATGGCTGTAAGTCAACAAGGGTCTGAGGTATCAAACAAGCCTCAAACCATCACTCTGCTGCCAGATATGCAGTAGATATGGATGGATCACTTTAAGGGTTGTTTCTCCTGACTTATTTTTCCATAGAGTTCAATAGGAAAATGAGTCAGAGAAACAACCCTTAAAATGATCCATCCATATCTACTGCATATCGGGCAGCAGAGTAATGGTTTGAGGCTCGTTTGATACCTCAGATCCTTGATGAATTACAGTCATTTAGCCAACCATGGGCTCCATACTATTCCGATGTAATTTACAGCTTAATCTAGTGCCACCCCCCAATTCCCATATATCAAATTTAAAATGATAGACATTTACTATTTACATTTACAGACCAATATTGTACACAGTACTGTATGTACAGATGAGAAATATTTGCACTTCCTCCACGTATGACGTCATACATCTATGATTCTATTGTCAGCGGATTTTTCAAACTTTGCTAATTTTATATAATTCCCATGTAGTTACATAAAAAAAAATTGATATTGTTGTCTAGATACCGGTCTAGTTTCTAAATATAAAAGTTGTCCATTATCTGGTGCTTACTCTTTAAGTTATTACAAATGCAAATTGAAGTTAATGCATTGATAAGATTCATGTGTTGCATGTATAACTTTCAGAACATGGGATATTAATGATATTGCACACCACATATCCTTCTACTTTTTATTAGAAAAGTGAAATTCGGCACTAGGACTGGTTTACATTGTTGCGAGTATATTCTTGCGGGGTAAAGATTTTGCAGGTCCTTATCGAACTCTTTCCCCACCCGTGCATGTATGGTTATCTTGTGGTATATAACTCACCTTAAAAAACGATCAAGCAAATAAGGAAATAAAGTGCATGTCCTCATGAGATTCCAGCTTGTTTACATGCAGTAGTTGGTGACGTCTGCACTCAAATACTTTCAGTTTAAGAAAGGTGCAGCTGAATTCATTCAATCAGGTGAAACGGGTTGTGTTGAACAATGTGCTCTTGATTTTTGTCTCACTTAAACCGGTTGGTGCTCCTCTGCTTGATGGGCACTCAGTCTCAAAGTGGGTTTGAAATGCACAGGTTTTATAGGAATGTTTATTGCTCAGAGTGGATGAAGTGAATGTATTGAATTTTATTTCATAACTAAATAAAACTGTCATGTGTATGGCAATGTTATGTCAGCCTTATGTTTAAGGGTTCAAGTAAAGTGTGACCAATAAAGCCAATGATTATGCTGTTGGTGCCAAAGATAAACCTGTATTGACACCTGTTGCTGGAGAAATGCCACATTTCTGGTTCAGGCACCTGTTCAGTTTCCAAAACAAAACTAATTTAAACAAAGAAAATCAGCTGGTTGGCATTCAAAGGGGAGGTAACACAATACCATAATGGCATCCTCCCTGATCAGCTGCAATTAAATTCTTTTTGAAACACAAATAACAAAATTTAATAATGTTCCAAGACTGTCCTTACAATTCTGCATAGCGTGCGGGGAGCTCTGTCTCCTGTGACAGGCAGCTGGACGATCCACAGGTGGCAAAGTGCGGTCAAGACCTCTCTTCTGACGGGCGGGGAAGCACCTCTTTCCCTGTCGGAATCCGTTTTGGCTCCTTGAGCTTGGGTCCAGTTGGGTGGACTGCTGACGGCAGTCGCTTAGGCTAGCTTCCCGCGGCAAGGTATGGGTCCGGTTGCACTTGTGCCTCTGGGGGTCCTTCAGGGAGTGGCAGGAGAAGACTGTGGGACTTTAGGGTTTAGGCCTTATCACTCACAGCAACATGTGAAGAGGGGAACACTGCACGTTATAAGCACTTAGTCCATTCAGGGGAACCTTACGGACAGGATTTCCCATCCACGGCATTGCCAGTCCAAATAATCACCTGAATAGGGCAGACTTGTCCATAAGTGTCCAGGAACAGCATTGGCGGGGGCACCTACACTTTAGGAAAGCGAATTAAAAACATGGGCATGGTCTTATGTTAAAAGGTGGTGGTAGGGATGTGGGGGGGGGGGGGTTACTGGCAGTCCTTTGGCTGCGGAGGGCCACAGCGTTCAGCAAACCGGGATGACAGGAGGCATCCTGTCATCTTGCTTCTTCCGCACGTGGATGCCCCTTAACCATGCCCGTCTCATCTCTGTCCAGGGGGCTATGCCAGTTTTGGCATTGGTTCCCTCTCTGGGCAGCTGGGCTGATCGTCGCTCGTAGGCCTCCAGTCCATCACTGCTCTCTGAACACTTCTGACGTCGGAAAGCGGCTCTTGCACTTTCCCTGGATGACGTGTGTGTGCGTAGTTTGCAGGTGTGGCTCGTGGGTGGAGAGGTAAGGTTGTGGGAAGCTGTTGTTCCAACTTGGCTGCTTTCATCTTGCTTTGGAGTGCAAGACAACACTCTGGCGGAGACTTCGAGGGCCCGAGGGGTAAAACGGCAGGGGGTTGGCACCAGGTGGTGCCTGGGTTATGGCTGGGATGGCACCATCCACTGCACCTACCAGCTTTGTGATGAACACAAAGTCTGGTCCATAGACTTGTTTAAAGTGGTCAAGAACCGCCCACTTTGACAAGATGGCGCATTTGATTGACATGCAACCACAGACCGTCTATGTTCCGTGATGTATTGAGGCGCTACAGAAGGCGGTCGATTCAGAAACAGCGCTACAAGAACAAACCGGCATGAAACAAATGTGATGTACTAAAATGGCACGGCGATCTCCATTAAAACAGTCTATCACACCGAAGAAAGATACAGAACCTGACCTGATCTTCTTAGAAGACATCTTTGTAAACATTACTGTAAACTAATATTAAAACCAAATGTTCACACTAGCAAGCCTACATGCAGAGCACAGAACCGGTAGTTTTATCCGTTTGCCCTGTAATTAACAATTTAGGCTAACAAGTAACGTTAGCTGGCTAGCTGACTAAAACATTGTAACATATTCGAGACTGTTTCCATTGTAGTTGAAATAAGAAAATTATATCTTACCATTGCACTACGGTATGCACTTCACCAACTGGATAGCTGCTACATTATGGGAAGGATGTGCTTTGTCTTGTCTGTTCTATAGTGATTTCGATGATGTTTCTGTATGCACTTATTGTATGTCGCTTTGGATTAAAGCGTCTGCTAAATGACTGTAATGTAATCTAACTGCCATTCCGATGAGGCGTTCCAGATAAACTTCTGTTTGTAGCACGTCTCTCCATTTCTTGGTGCCCATTTCTACCTGCTGCGATTTCTACATCGGTGGCCTCACTCTCCCCAACACATGCCACAGACAACCCGTTGCCTGTCAGGTACTTAACCTGATCTTCCATTATCGATGTAAGGGGACAGACGACTAACAAAATAGGTTGAGTTGGGAAGCCTGGTATGTGTTTGCAGAGGGTCAGCCATGCTTGAAATATAAGGCTTTTCACGTATCCTGTCGGCAAACATGCGAGTATATCTCATTTATTAATTATCTGCCTCAAAACAAACTCTTGAATATCTTTCAGAGATGGAATGTCATGAACTTCCAAAACTTTCTTCAATCCAGCGTCAAACTCTTGGTCCGAAACACTCATTTTTCTTGATGGATTCGCAGCATTCACTAGCTACCATTTAGTTAGAAAAACTTACCGCAGCTTGTTTCCCGGCGGACGGATAAAACCCAATGGACCGTGTAGTACCGGAAATACGTAGGCACTCCTGTGATTGACAGTGCTACTAGCCAATGAGTGCTAACTGTGAGTTTTCCCACAGCTCTGTCCAGCTTTTGCAGGCCTATGCATCAGACGCTGCGTACGAAGTGCGTCAAAGCGGCTGAGGCTGAGACTAGTTTGGCAGTAACTTCTGACTGACAGTGGTGCTTTTCCCAAGCCAGTTTCCACATTTGGTTTACATCCTCTCATGCCTGCTTTGACCGCCGGAGGTAGAGAAAATGTTGTCTTTTCTCTAGGTACGACCTTATCCCATGGACAATCTTGCGCTTGGTTTCATCACTATCTGGAGAAATCAGATAGTCCAAATACTCAGTCCGCAGGTTGTAAAGTGCCTCCTCCTTAAGATGATCCATTGCATTGAACTGTTCTGCAAATTTTGGGCACTGGGCTATCAAATATTGCTGTTCTGATATCATGAGATACCACTGCTGATCCAAACTTGACTGGCCAGGGAATGCTGGTAGGTCAGCAGTGGAGGGTAAATGAGGCATCTCTTTCTTTGTCTGGTATGCCATAATAATATATAATTTTTTCAAAATATAATCAATAAATCTAAGACCAGTTGATTAGAAAAAGATTTGAACTTGTCTCAGAGTTTACCGCAGATTACTCAATAGTAAAATTTAGTATGCTATAGGACAACCTATCTCGGTGGGACCTCGAATTATGTTGGGTAAGTGAGGATTAGGTAAAATGTGTATTTTCTGAATCCAGCGGTTCCAACAGTCAATGCCCTTGTTAAAACGTTCAGCACTCTGAATACTGAACACAAGCGATATTGAGTGCTAGAACCCCTCACTTAACCTAAATTCAAAATAAGTTTTACGTTGTTTAATTTAATAATTATTATTAAAAATGACAATCATCAATTAAATCGCCAAATTTGTTAATAGGTAAGTCGAACAGTAACCTGGTGGATCAACTAACAAGCCAAAACAAAGTCTAAATCAGGGCTTGAGATTAAATAATTTTATTAAATGAAAAACAGTCAATTAGAATAATGACTGGGAATCATACATTCACTAAGGAATGTAGGCTGACTACTTATAATTCACAAAAGTGAAGATATTAAACCAGACATTAATTAGAAAATACCATTAAAGAGAGAGATAAGCCAAAAATTGCCAATATTATTTACCCTCCAGCTGAACAGGAACAAAAGGAAACGCACAAGGAACCAAAAAGGATAACTTCTTCCCCAAACAAACTCCAAAACTGACTAAATTCTTTTTCTGCGGTACACTCATAAAGTACCTTGACAGGGAGGGGATCCATGCCCTGATTGGGTTAAGGAGTGCGGGAGGGGGGAGTGGGGTCATTTATGACAAAGACTGGCTTATCTTTGATGTTGGTGGGGGGTAAGTGAGGGAGAGAGAGACAGAGAGTGACATAGAGAGAAGGGGGGGGGGGGGTACTTATATATATCTAAATATTAGATATCCTACAGCTTATTGCTCAGAGTAGATGAAGTGAATGGATTGAATTTTCTTTCATAACTAAATAAAACTGTCATGTGTATGGCAGTGTTATGTCAGCCTTATGTTGAAGGGTTCAAGTAAAGTGTTGTCAATAAAGCCAATGACTATGCTGTTGGTGCCAAAGATGTACCTGTATGGACACCTGTTGCTGGAGAAATTGCATATTTCTGGTACAGTGGTACCATTTCACAGTGATCTCACCAGTGAAAGACGCCAACAAGACGATGGAACCCAACCCAGTGTGACACACCCAGAGACACAATACAAGAGGGAGGCACTTAAGATTTACATAAAAGGAAAAAACTGGAAAAACAAGACAGGTGTGCATTTACTGGGCAATGGCACCTGTTAAATGTCCAAAACAAAAGTATTTGAAACAAAGAAAATCAGCTGGTTGGCTTTCAAAGGGAAGGTAACACAATAAGATAATGGCATTGTCCCTGACCAGCTGCAATTAATTTTTTTTTTAAACACAAATAACAAACTGTCATAATGTTCCAAGACTGTCCTTACAATGTTCCTTATGACTTCCAATGATGTTCAGGGGACATCCAGGAGACTGCATTACATAGCTTTACATTCACTTAGCAGACACCCTTATCCAGAGCGATGTACAGAAGTGGAGAACATCAGTGTAACTTCTCTGTCAGCCAGTTTCCGGAAATTTGATTGTTCAAGTTTTAACCATTATACTAATACAAGGCTTTATTACAGATTTCCATGGGTTGATTTGCTAACAAAAATACAGTTGGGTTTTTAATTATTTTTACCTTAAATGTTAGTCATGTCTACGTTTTCCCCAGTATTCCTTAATTGATGTGCATGACCAAAATATGTGAGTATGATTGGCTACTTTTTCTCCAGTTCCTCCAACATCTCGCCGTTACAGATCATTGATATTTTATTTGTATTTGCAGTCTTATCAAAAATCAAATAGCAATTTTCCATGCAAATTCTTTACAATATGGTGAGTTAGTAGTTAGCTCCATATTTCCACATTCCTCATTTGGAATAATTGTCATTCATTGACCCATTTGGTCCTTGATTTTGGATATGAATGCAAAGTGCCTTTTTCTCATGCTTTAACTATTTTGGCTTTGTATTTTAAAACACAATTATCTCTGAAAAGACAATGGTTGCATGTCCAATTATAAAAAAATAAGACAGTAAACTATTATATCATTTATGAAATGGTCAACACCTAACAAAATCCTAAGGCATTTTGACTGATACAAGCATGGTCAGAATGGGTTATCTATACAATCCATAGTGCACAGCTGCAAACAATTACAAACACCACCTGCTGAATAGGTACTAGTCAATTAATGCATTATTGTAAAACAGTAGGGTACATGGACATTGGACAAGCAAATACATCAATTAAACCCATTAATTGAAAAGAACAATATAGCAAAACACCAACACAAACTCATTACAAAAAAAAAAAACATTTCAGACAGAAGTCTTCATCCAGACCACTAGGGGTCATTGGGTTAAGTGAATAAATCCAATACATTTCTCTTTGGGATAGTTTTTTGAGAATACCCCCCCCCTCTTGGAGGTAGGTTAATTCAATGCCCACAAATATAAGCATGGAAGGTGAGCCAATGTGCCATGATTGGCCTCAACATAATGTTTTGCCCTAGCATAATCAAAATCAGCAGTTCTAATTGCAGTTTTGTGCTCAGCAAGCCACAATTTCAAACATCTTTGGTAACTCGTGTCTTCATAACGACATCCTTTATAGTTTGTGCTCATTGGAACGAGAGGTGTGGGGATGTTCACGAGGGACAGTTCTACCCAATCCTTAGAGAATATAATCTAAAATATAAATCCCCACCCCCTCCTTAAAATAAAATTAAAACAAATAAGTATTTACACAGAGGAGATTCAGTCATTCCAGTTCATCAGTCAGACAGAGTCCTTTCGAAAATTCACAATTCAACAGAACATTTCACTAACAGTGGCATCATTTCCCAAACATGAAAGGGGGAAGAGAAAAAGAATGGTACTGTACAAGTTCACCCCTCCAGCCATAGTGTTTGATGAACAAATATAACTATTTTATTCTGTTGAAGTATAAAATTAACCTTAAATGCAAAACTTTTAAGTTATTACAACTGTCAATTGACATTAACGCATTGATAGGATTCTTGTGTTGCATGTATAACTTTCAGAACATGGGATATTATTGATATTGGACACCACATATCCTTCTACTTTCTATTAGAAAAGCTAAATTCTGCACTGTGACTGGTTTACATTGTTGCGAGTATATTCTTGTAGGGTAAAGATTTTGCAGGTCCTTAAAGAACTCTTTCCCCACCCGTGCATGTATTGTTATCTTGTTGTATATAACTCACCTTAAAAAACGATCAATCAAATAAGGAAATAAACTGCATGTCCTCATGAGATTCCAGCTTGTTTACATGCAGTAGTTGGTGACGTCTGTACTCAAATTCTTTCAGTTTAGGAAAGGTGCAGCTGAATTCATTCAATCAGGTGAAGCGGGTTGTGTTGAACAATGTGCTCTTGATTTTTATCTCACTTAAACTGGTTGGAGCTCCTCTGCTTGATGGGCACTCACTCTCAAAGTGGGCTTGATTGACAGTTCTGTTGGTTTGTTCCTTTATCTGCTGGCAAGCCTATAGGTAACAAATTAAGTTATTAATGAATCCCTTCAAATGCACAAATTATATAGGAATGCTTTGTTGGGTAAGTGAGGACTAGGTAAAATGTGTATTTTCTGAATCCAGCGGTTCCAACAGTCAATGCCCTTGTTTAAAACGTTCGGCACTCTGAATACTGAACACAAGCGATATTTTTGTCTCACTTAATAAAACGGTTGGTGCTCCTCTGCTTGATGGGCACTCACTCTCAAAGTGGGCTTGATAAAGTGTTGGCAATAAAGCCAATGACTATGCTGTTGGTGCCAAAGATGTACCTGTATGGACACCTGTTGCTGGAGAAATTGCATATTTCTGGTTCAGTGTTACCATTTCACATTATCATGATCTCACCAGTAAAAGACGCCAACAAGACACTTTCCGGAGGTGCATATTTAATTCTGGTTCATTAGAGAAGGATTTAAATGGAAGTATTTTAGACAAACTTGTTCTAAACACAAGAACAGCATACAGCACCATGGGGCACTTGTCAACTTGTCACGTCAGTGCTGGGACAGTAACGTTCTAAATCATAACTGCATGATGATACTATGCACATTTTCAGAACCGCCAGCACGTGAAAGTGGTATTAGACATCTTATTGATGTGTGCAAAGCAGGACACACAGAAACGGGAGTGGCACTTAACAATGGGAACTTTAGATAAATATTCAGAAATAAGTTATTCTCCTTGGACAAATGACATTATAGCTTAACCATATTCAACACCAAGCCCCGCTGTCTGCGTCTTTGTCATGAAATTACACGGTAATTCAAACCCATCAAAGGTAGGCCAAAGTTTGAATACTGTGCTAATAGTGTTTTTTATTAATATTTTTGTACCCGCCATGGTGGGCTATAGGTAATTTTGCGTTCAACCTCAGGTGGCTGTTGAAATTTAAGCCCTAGTATTCATTTTTTTATTTTATTTATTAATTTTTTTCTTCCCGCCACCACCCCCCTCTTCGGAGGTCAACTTTATTTTTATAGTGTTATTTACAAAAAGGTGTTGTGCTGGAGCCTCTCTGAGGGATGGAAAACAAAATTAATTAAACAGTAAAGTTAAGCAAACAAAGTGTCATAAAACAAGACAATACAACAAAAACATAAAATGGATATGGGGAGATGTAATAATGTAGAAATATAATAGTAATAATTAAATGTTAAGTATGTGTATGAGTATGTGTGTGAGTGTATGTTGCATGTGTGCGTGCATGCGTGAGAGAAGGGCGGGGTTGGCTAACAGGCAAGTTCAGGTGGAATTGTAGGTTATTGGTAAATTAATAATAATAATAATAATAATAATAATAATAATGCATGGCATTTATATAGCGCCTTTCTAGATACTCAAAGCGCTTTACAATGATGAGGGGGAAACTCACCTCTACCACCACCAATGTGTAGCACCCACCTGGGTGATGCAACGGCAGCCATTTTGCGCCAGTATTGATTAATACCCAGAGAGAAGGGGATAGTGGAATGCCACAGTTTAAGGAGAGGGATATTGTGTCAGTAATTTTGTGCCAGAAACTTTGGATGGGTGGGCAGAGCCAGGTGGCATGAAAGTAGTTATCTGGGGTGTCTAGTGTGAAATGTGAGCAAATGTCTGTGTCTGTTAGTCCCATTCTGTACATTTTGTGCTGGGTGATATGTGCTCTATGGTTTACCTTAAACTGAATTAGTTGTAAGTTGGTGTTGTTAGTCATAGTGAATGTGTTCCTGCATATTTGTGTCCAAAAGTCGGCGCTGGGAGAGATTGCTAAATCTTGTTCCCATTTTGCAGACGGGAGTGATTTAGTTGTGTCAGTCTGGGTTAATAATTAATAAAATTTGGAGAGCATTTTTTTAGTTGTGATTTTGTGGAGTTCTTCAATTAATGGGGGTGGGCGTAAATAATTCTGTGATATGTTGATTTTAGATTTGAGGACAGATTTTAACTGTAGGTATTGGAGATATTGTTCTCTCCCAACGCCGTACCTCTGGACCAGGTCTTTGAAAGTTATGAGTGTTGTCTAAGATGATGTGGTGAAGATGTGTGATACCTTTTTGTTTCCATGTGGTGAAATTTAGTGGAGATTTATTTATCTGAAAATTAGGATTGTGCCAAATTGGGGTATTTTTGCAGGGTGATTGAGTAGTATTTGTGATTTTGGTGATTTTCCACCAGGCTGTCAGGGTTGTAGAGATTACTGTGTTTAGAAAGCAACTGTGGTGTTTTATGGCAGTGCTGAGGAATGGTAGATCTGATATTGAAATTTCCTTGCATGTTTCCTGTTCTATTTCTTTCCAGGTGTTATCTTGTTGGCTATGGTGAATCCATTTATAGATGTATTGAAATTGGTTGGCTAGATAGTAATAATGGAAGTTGGGTGCTTCAAGTCCTCCTTCATCTTTGTTCTTTTGCAATTTGGTTAGTTTGATTCTTGGTTTCTTGTTTTTCCAGTAGAATTTAGTGGTTATTTAATCCAGAGAGTTAAGCCAATTACAATTGGAGGTGGGTTTGGTGGGAGTCATGGTGAAAAGATAATTGACTTTTGGAAGGATTGACATTTTTACCTTTATTCTTACCTTTATTTTACATTATTCTGCCTAGTAGGGAAAGAGGTAGATTCATCCAGCGGAGTAGATCGTCTTCTATTGTTCTTATTAATGGGGTGAAGTTGAGATGGAATAACTGACAGCTTGGGTAAAATGTTGATTAAAATATCGCATGTTCCCAGGGGAAAGGGGAGGGATGTTTTTTGGATTGCGGCATTCCAACTGTCTTCATCTAAGGGTAGAATGGTAGATTTAGTCCAGTTTATGGAGTAGTTGGACATTTTCGAGAATGTATTTATGAGTTTGATGGCTTTCTGTAGTGAGTTTGTTGGTTCTTGCAAGTATAATAACACATAATCTGCGTAAAGGCTGATCTTGTGGTGAGTATTGTGAGTTATGATTCCCTTAATGTTTTGGTTCTGTCTGATTGCTGTTGTTAGAGGTTTGATAAATATGGCGAATAGAGAGGGAGAGAGTGGACATCCTTGCCTGGTCCCCCTGTGTAAAGTGAAACTTTGTGATGTGACTCCATTAGTAGTGACTGCGGCCATAGGTGAGGTGTATAATATCCTTATCCAATGAATAAACGATTCTCCGAAACCAAATTTTTGTAATGTTACAAACAGAAATTGCCAGTTAACCTTGTCGAAAGCTTTTTCTGCATCTAATGAGTATTATTGTTTTTAGGTTGTTTTGTTTGGTTAGATTCATTACATTGAATAGACTGCGCATGTTGTTTGATGAGTGTCATCCTTTGATGAAACCGGTTTGGTCTGGATGGATTATGATTGGGGTGGCGGTTTCAATTCCAGTGGCTAATGGTTTGCTGATTATCTTGACATCTGTGTTGATGAGTGATAGGGGCTGGTTGTTAGTGGGTATGGTTGGGTCTTTGTCAGGCTTAAAGAGATACTGCAGAGGCTTTTCTAAGGCCCTTTTTTCCGCTTCAATTTGAACTGAAACTCGTGAGTAGGTGTGGTCATATGACCATGATGCCACATAGTCATATTATGAATATTCATATGGTCAAGGAGTGAAAGGGTGTGTCTTGGTGAACTGACTCAGCCCCCTTCCAGCTCTCTCCTCACAACTAAATAAAATGGCTGTATTAGTTGAGCAACGTCTTCGCGAGGAGAGGAACCGGGATGTAACCGAATGGTAAAGCTAACGTTACCTAGCTAAGTTAGCTTGTTTGTCTGCCTAAAGTAACGTTACTATTGAATACATTCAAATACACAGCAAAACCCAGTCACACAGTAACGTTAGTATATTGAACATGGCTGGTTGTAGCGCCCTCATAACTTCACTTGGTCCGGAGAGAATTATCATTTATTAGCTAACATTATTCATAAATGATATAGCTAATATAACTAGCTATCTAAGTTACCAGTTCTCTCTGGACCAAACGGGGCTAAACTCACACACAATAGACTGCCTTGCATTACCTAACTTATCGATACATTCCGTCCGAGTTACTGACCAACTGGTTACTGGTTTTGCTAGGGCTACATCAAATGTATTATTGCTATCGTTTATTAGCTAACGTTACGTATTCATAAAAGATAGCTCACACAATAGGTTGCCTTCAACCCCACATTAGCTATTACCTATCAGTAATGTCAACTGTTTGCAAAAGTATTTTTGTTGTAGTTTGTACAGATAACTTGCATGTAAACAGAAACAAACTAATGTCCCAACAGGTGTGCTTGTGGCCACTGCTCTAACCTGTCCCCTCCAGAAAACCTATGTTGCCGTGAGGTTACTGAGGTAACGTTATGTCAGCATAGTTATGAAGCTATTCTTGATTTGTCTAATACTGCTGTGCCGTAGTCGGGCATGCTTGGTCCAACTGTATAATAGTGGCCAATACATGTGCAATTACACAATGTCACAAATACAATGTAATAGGTATATTGTACTTAGCTCTGTTTTACTTAGCTGATGTAATGATTACAAAATTACATCCATCACTGTTGGGATGGCACCTGGCTTCAGCGACAGAGTTTTATAGAAGCCCATCTCAAAGCCAGTTAAATTGTGGTAGCAGTCCAGTGTGAAGTGCGCGTTGCACACTAGGGCTTTCTTCGGCAAGTCCGCGTGCTCTACACCGATAGCTTGAAGCCACTGGCTAAGTAGCGCTGGGTCTCTCGGCAGATTATGAAAGCTAGCAGAGCCGGTGGCGTTGCACCGAGGAACGATACATCTCTGACTCCTTGGCATAATGCAGGCAAGTTAGCTAAAGATACCAAGTAGTAAGACGTCGTATATGAATAACTGTAGCTCGATATAAGTCGTAATATTAACGTTCGCAATAATACAAAGCAATTCGCATTTGAACTTGAACTAGCTAATTAGAAGTACAAGGGTCTCAGTCTCAGAAGGAAAAAAAAAGAATCGTCGTTCTCTGCTTTTATACCACGTGCCCAGCCAAGACCCACCCCTAGGACCACCTCAAGTCCACCCATTTTTATGTTAAGGATCTCGTGACGTCACGAATCCCCGGAAGCCAGCATATTGGTAAGTCTACACAAAAACTCAGATAAAACCATTTTGACTAAACATTAAATTTTCGGACATAAACAGTTGTGTATGATCATAATCTAACTCAAAACATAGGTTTTCAGCGGGAAAAGTCGGTTTTTGACTGCAGTATCACTTTAAGTAGTACTGAGATAAGGGCTGTATTCATATGAGTTGGGATTTTGGAGTTGTGTTTTATTTTGAGCGTCATTCTTATGAATAGTGGAGATATAGTATTCCAGTAGTGTTTTAAGCCCTAGTATTCAGACGGGATATGTTTTCAGGAAAATGTCAGTAAAGTAATCACAGTTATCACAGAACGTCTGTAATGATAATGACAGATTTGGATGGGATAAAGTATCTCCGTAATGTCTAGAAATGCAGAGATGGGAGTGTCTAGTCCATTTTGTTGCCACACCAAAAATGTTCTGTGTGTCATACAACGTTGCACATCCTATCTTCACTGCAATCTGATCACTTCTGGCAAAAAAGCGCTGGCAGGGAGCAATTTAGAAAGATGGAGGTGCTCAAAAAATAATAATAATAATATGTGAGTATCTCACAACTTTGTCTGGTCATATTAGGAGCCAGATGTGTTCGGGTTTATATTAGCCTATAGATTTTGTTATATAAATGTACCATGTAGGACCTTAGCACTCTGTAGCCTAGAACAGATGGCTGTGGGAGGGTATCTAAGGGAATGGGATCCCATGAGATTTCACAACTTCATGTTTGTCAGGAAGTGATCCATGGACACCACATGTTGCCGGCGTTGAATCGTGTGAAGGAACTTGAGACTTATCCATTGATGCAGCAGAACCTAGTGAACCAAACTCACATACTTACCTGGCGATACAGCAGAACCTAGTGAGACTTACCTGGTGCTACACCAGAAACCTGATCAGCTGTACAACCACTGTTTTTCCTCCCCTGTATAAATGAGAAAAGTCCTCGTAATCACTTAAATGATTCAGTTTTGCTTACTGCTATTCTCTGGTGCCTGTTTCCTCGCTTTCTACTTCGTTTTCCGATCTATCGGATTTTCTGTACTTCATTGCGGGGTTTTGCTTCGCCCCACCTATTAGTTTTTTTCACCTGGCTTACCTGCTTCCAGGTATTTAAGCCCTGGAATTCCTCTTCCAGATGCTTCACTATTGTTTCGTGCCTTCACGAATGACAGGGTTGTGCTTTACTGCCTCTAAGATTTCAAGAAAGACTTTCTTTATTTTTTCGTTAGAACAGTTTTTGTAATGTTCCGCTCCCTTCCTGTTCGTTTTCCGTATTTTCCTGTTTTCCCTCCGTGTCATGTTGGATCCTTTTGTCCGTGTTTTCCCCGCTGCTGCGGACTAGGCGTTTCCTTCCCTGTCTTGTTCGTCTGGTTGTCTTGTCTTACTTCCGCCTTTTCACTCCGTCCCCCCTCGTTGCATGCATTTCCTCACCTGGTGTTTCGTAATCACTCCCGTTTAATTTCCACACCTGTTCCTTATTTAGTTCTTTCATTAACCTCACTATATATTCCTTCGGCTGGCTGCCAGTCGGCGCCAGTTCGTTAACTATCGTCACGCGGTGTTAATGCTCGTTGTTTCCCTGGTCGTGTACTACGAACTACTCGCTTGGTTGTGGGATAAAATCCCCTTACAGCTTTGGTTCCGCTCGTAACTACAGACTGGTAGTTTACCTCCTCGTCAATTCCTGTTGTGCATGCAGCTAACCTGTTTCCCTTCTCCTCCATCTAACCCAGCTCCCATTCTCCCGTGGCAGTGTTCGTTTCCCCCGTTTTCGTTGTGTGTGTTGCGGTACCTCCACCTCCAGCTCGTGTAGGCTCCGTGTTGGCGTTATACCTGGCTACCCTCCAGTTGTTCCTGTCCGGCCGAAGAAGCCACCTAGTTCTTCGGTTACGGTTCCGGGAGCTCTGGAGACCAGTCAGCTCCATCCGGACCTACCGCAGCTACGCCACACTACCCAGCCCTGCCGTGCTTCACCAACCACCTACCTGTCAAGCCCTGCACCTCTGTGAGAACCTCCCGGTCATTTCCGTGCCTTCCCTTGCACTAATCCCCCTCTGTTTTGTTTTGTTCTGTACCGGTGCAGTCATTCCGGTCCAGTTCCTGTCCTGCCGTAGTGAGTCGCTCCCCAGCTAGTTCCAGTCCAGTCCAGGTGTGAGTTGTGCACCTACCTGTCCAGTCCAGTTCCGGTTTGGAACAATCCGTTCCTGACTCAGATCCCTGTGTGGACCTCCCGGTCCAGTTCCAGTCCAGTCCAGTTCCGGTTTGGAACAAATCCGTTCCAGACCCTGATTCCAGTGTGGACCTCCCGGTCCAGTTCCAGTCCAGTCCAGTTCCGGTTTGGAACATTCCGTTCCAGACCCCGATTCCAGTGTGGACCTCCCGGTCCAGTTCCAGTCCAGTCCAGTTCCGGTTTGGAGCAAATCCGTTCCAGACCCTGATTCCTGTGTGGACCTCCCGGTCCAGTTCCAGTCCAGTCCAGTTCCGGTTTGGAACATTCCGTTCCAGACCCTGATTCCTGTGTGGACCTCCCGGTCCAGTTCCAGTCCAGTCCAGTTCCGGCTTGGAACAATACGTTCCAGACCTGCCAACCCAGCTCCGGCTTGGAGCAGCCCGTTCCGGGCTTCCTAGCATACCCTGTGTGATACTGTGCGTTTGCCATTCCTGTACAGTGTTGGGACTACCCCAACACTTAATTTAATAAACCCCCTTTCTGTGAATCTGTCTCCTGGTCGTTGCACTTGGGTTCGTTTCGTATCTGGTTCGTAACAGAACGAACTGGCCCAAAATCATGGACCCAGCCGACCTGGAGCAGATTCGTCACGCCTTCTCCTGCCAAACTGCGGTCAGCGACCAACAGGGCCGTTGTTTGGATGACGTGTTGGAGGTGCTGAGGGGCATCACAAAGCAAGTGGCGCAGCTAGCTCTTCACCAGCCACTTCCGCGTATTCCTATGGGCCCTACACCGCCCGCGCCGGATCCGCCGGTGGATCCTCCTGTTTCCACTTCACTTCGAGAGCCCCGCGTTCAACATCCAGAATTATACCGCGGGGGATTGGGAAAGTGTCGCGAATTCTTGATGAAATGCGACATTGTATTCCGGATGCAGCCCTCCTCCTTCGCCTCCGACCCATGTAAGATCGCCTTTATAATGAGCAGCTTGGGAGGAGGTGCCCTGGAGTGGGCTACATCCATTTGGGACAGCCAAGTCGCGCTCTGCAACAACTTCGCTGCCTTCACCGCCGAGATGCGGCGTGTTTTCGATCACCCTACCTGTGGGCGAGACGCAACTCAACGCCTACTTCAGGTCCGTCAAGGAAGTCGTAGCGTCGCTGAGATGGCAATCCAATTCCGTACCCTCGCAGCGGAGTCCGGATGGAATGACACCGCCCTTCAGGGGGCCTTTCGCCCGGCGCTTAGCAAAGAGCTAAAAGACCAACTTGCCACCCGTGAAGAATCCACCTCACTCAATTGCCTTATTAGCCTGGCCATAGCTATTGACAACCGTCTCCGTATCCGGGCCCGTGAGCGAGGGGGGAACTCCGGTCATCAGCAACACATACGCTCACACCCTTCTGCTTCTGGATCCAGAGCGGCGTCTGGGGTCTCTGAGGAAGAGCCCATGCAACTGGGCAGAGTTGCGGTCAACGCCGAGGAGCGCCAATGTCGCCTGCGATCTAGATCCTGTTTTTACTGTGGCAAGCCTGGCCACCAGATCGCCTCATGCCCCATTCGCCCAAAAGAATAGGCTCGCCAGTAAAACTGGGCGTACTGACGAGCCCAATCATACCTTGCCATGCAGCTCAGAATCGCCTTGTCTTCAAGGCCACTCTCCTTTGGAGGGACAAGTCCGAAGTCTCGTCGGCCCTTATCGACTCTGGAGCCGACGCTAACTTTATGGACATCACCTTCGCCAGGAGGGCCGGCATCCCCACGGAACTACTACCCTCTCCCATTACTGCCTTTGCCTTAGACGGTAGGAGTCTGGGGTTAGTCACCCACTCCACCGTTCCCGTACAGCTCGTTTTATCCGGCAATCATCGGGAGAGTATTCAACTTCTGCTCATCAACTCTAAACAATCCTCCATAGTTTTGGGTCAGACCTGGCTCCGCCTTCACAACCCTCACATCGACTGGCAAGCCGGTCGTATCCTGGCGTGGAGTGGTCACTGTCTGGCTAGCTGTCTCCGTTCCGCTCTCCCCCCTCCGGGGTCCAAGAATCCCAGCACCAACCTACCCGAACCCGATCTGTCCAACGTTCCCAAACAATATCACGACCTCTGCCTTACCTTTTCTAAATCACGCGCTCTGTCCCTACCTCCTCACTGACCTTACGATTGTTGCATTGACCTGCTGGCGGGAGCCAAGCTTCCGTCTGGTCGTCTCTACAGTCTGTCGGGGCCGGAGAAACTCGCCATGGAGGAGTACATTCATGAGTCCCTCGCCTCGGGCATCATCCGTCCCTCCTCTTCTCCTGTTGGTGCTGGGTTCTTTTTTGTGGGGAAAAAGGACGGCTCACTACGGCCCTGCATCGACTACCGGGGGCTTAATCAAATCACCATCCGCAACAAATATCCTCTTCCCCTTATTAACACTGCCTTTGAACCCCTCTCGCAGGCCGTCATTTTCACCAAGCTCGACCTCCGTAATGCGTACCACTTGGTGCGTATACGGGAGGGGGATGAGTGGAAGACTGCCTTCAATACCCCGTTGGGCCACTACGAGTACCTGGTGGTCCCCTTCGGCCTTACTAACGCCCCGGCAGTCTTCCAGGGCATGGTGAATGACGTGCTGCGAGACCTGTTGGGGAAAACTGTTTTTGTTTATATCGATGATATTTTGATTTTTTCCAAGTCCCCTCAGGAGCACATTCTCCATGTCCGGGAGGTTCTCCAGCGTCTGCTTGAAAACCAGCTCTTCATCAAGGCAGAGAAGTGCTCCTTCCACGTCTCCTCAGTCCCGTTCCTCGGCTTCATCATCGAGGAGGGCAGCATCCGGGCGGATCCTGCCAAGATCAAGGCGGTGACAGAATGGCCTCAACCCACCTCTCGTAAGCACCTGCAACAGTTCCTTGGTTTTGCCAATTTCTATCGTCGGTTTATCCGTAATTACAGTGTCATTGCTGCCCCCCTAACCAAACTCACCTCCACTGCTTTTTCTTTTTGTTGGAACTCCGAGGCCCAGCTCGCGTTTGAACGGCTTAAGACTCGGTTTTCCTCGGCCCCTATTCTTTGTCACCCTGATCCCACCCGTCAATTTACGATTGAGGTGGATGCCTCCGACACCGGCGTGGGGGCCATTCTGTCCCAACGAGCCGCCTTGGACAACAAGCTCCATCCCTGTGCTTTCTTCTCCCGGAGGCTGTCCTCCGCCGAGCGGAACTATGATGTCGGGGATCGGGAGCTTCTTGCCATCAAGCTGGCTCTTGAGGAGTGGCGCCACTGGCTGGAGGGGGCAGGTAACCCCTTTATTGTTTTAACTGACCACCAAAATCTAATTTACCTAAAGTCTGCTAAGAGGCTTAATGCCAGACAGGCTAGGTGGTCATTATTCTTTGCCCGATTCAATTTTTCTGTGTCTTTCCGCCCCGGTTCCCGCAATATCAAGGCGGATGCCTTATCCCGTGTTTTTTCCCTTCCCTCCAGTCCTGCTGACCCCGAGCCTATTCTACCGGCTTCCTGTGTGGTGGCTGCGGTCTCCTGGAGGATTGAGGAGATTGTGAGGTCCGCCCAGACTTCCCACCCTGACCCCCGTAGTAACCCTAACTCCTCCCTGTTTGTTCCCAACTCCGTCCGCTCCCAGGTCCTTGAGTGGGTTCACGCCTCCTGTCTGGCGTGTCACCCAGGTGTTGCCAGAACGACCACCCTCGTCAGGAGGAGTTTTTGGTGGCCCACTCTCAAGGAGGATACCCGTGCTTTTGTCCTGGCCTGCGCGGTGTGCGCCAGGAGCAAGGCTTCCCACCAGCCTCCCTCTGGTCTTCTCCTTCCCCTCCCTGTCCCGGGCCGTCCTTGGAGCCACATTGGCGTAGACTTCGTCACCGGTCTGCCATTGTCAGAAGGCAACTCCGTCATTCTGACAATTGTGGATCGGTTCTCCAAGGCGGTTCACTTTGTTCCCCTCCCTAAGCTCCCGTCCGCCCTCGAAACTGCAGAGCTCCTGGTGTTACATGTGGTCAGGCTGCACGGGATCCCATCCGACATTGTGTCTGACCGTGGGCCCCAATTCTCCTCCCAGGTGTGGAAGGCGTTCTGTGTAGCCCTGGGGGCCTCGGCCAGTTTGTCGTCTGGTTTCCATCCCCAGTCTAACGGCCAGGCAGAGAGGGCGAATCAGGACCTGGGGGCCGCCCTGTGGTGCGTCACTGCACGCAATCCCGCCTCCTGGAGCCGTTTTCTTCCCTGGGTAGAGTACGCTCACAACTCCCTTAAAAGTGCGTCTACAGGGTTGTCCCCGTTCGAGTGCTCATTGGGTTACCAACCCCCTCTCCTGTCGGTCCAGGAGGCCGAGGTAGCAGTCCCCTCCGTTAAATCTCACATCCTCAAGTGCAAGCGCATGTGGAGACTTGCACGCACCGCACTCCTGCGCTCTAATTCCCGTTCACAACGTCTGGCGGACCTGCACAGGACCGCAGCCCCTAAGTACAGGGCCGGTCAGCAGGTCTGGCTTTCCACATCCAATATTTCCCTTCCCTCCTCCTCAAAGAAACTTCGGCCCCGGTTTATTGGTCCCTTCCCTGTTGTTTGTCTCATTAACCCGGTTTCTGTTAAACTCTCCCTCCCTTCCTCCCTCAAGGTCTACCCCGTTTTTCATGTGTCACAAATCAAGCCTGTCGCCTCCAGCCCCCTCAGTGCCCCTACCCTCCCTCCTCCACCTGTCCGGGTCATCGACAACGCCCCGGCCTACACGGTGGACCGCATCATCAACATCCGCCGTAAGGGTCGGGGTTTTCAATACCTCGTGGACTGGGAGGGGTATGGTCCTGAGGAGCGGTCGTGGCTCCACAGGAGCCTCATCCTGGATCAATCACTGATCCAGGATTTCCACAGTCGCTTCCCTTTCAAGACCAGGCCGCCAGGTACGCCAGGGGGCGTACGTTGAGGGGGGGGTACTGTAATGTTCCGCTCCCTTCCTGTTCGTTTTCCGTATTTTCCTGTTTTCCCTCCGTGTCATGTTGGATCCTTTTGTCCATGTTTTCCCCGCTGCTGCGGACTAGGCGTTTCCTTCCCTGTCTTGTTCGTCTGGTTGTCTTGTCTTACTTCCGCCTTTTCACTCCGTCCCCCCTCGTTGCATGCATTTCCTCACCTGGTGTTTCGTAATCACTCCCGTTTAATTTCCACACCTGTTCCTTATTTAGTTCTTTCATTAACCTCACTATATATTCCTTCGGCTGGCTGCCAGTCGGCGCCAGTTCGTTAACTATCGTCATGCGGTGTTAATGCTCGTTGTTTCCCTGGTCGTGTACTACGAACTACTCGCTTGGTTGTGGGATAAAATCCCCTTACAGCTTTGGTTCCGCTCGTAACTACAGACTGGTAGTTTACCTCCTCGTCAATTCCTGTTGTGCATGCAGCTAACCTGTTTCCCTTCTCCTCCATCTAACCCAGCTCCCATTCTCCCGTGGCAGTGTTCGTTTCCCCCGTATTCGTTGTGTGTGTTGCGGTACCTCCACCTCCAGCTCGTGTAGGCTCCGTGTTGGCGTTATACCTGGCTACCCTCCAGTTGTTCCTGTCCGGCCGAAGAAGCCACCTAGTTCTTCGGTTACGGTTCCGGGAGCTCTGGAGACCAGTCAGCTCCATCCGGACCTACCGCAGCTACGCCACACTACCCAGCCCTGCCGTGCTTCACCAACCACCTACCTGTCAAGCCCTGCACCTCTGTGAGAACCTCCCGGTCATTTCCGTGCCTTCCCTTGCACTAATCCCCCTCTGTTTTGTTTTGTTCTGTACCGGTGCAGTCATTCCGGTCCAGTTCCTGTCCTGCCGTAGTGAGTCGCTCCCCAGCTAGTTCCAGTCCAGTCCAGGTGTGAGTTGTGCACCTACCTGTCCAGTCCAGTTCCGGTTTGGAACAATCCGTTCCTGACTCAGATCCCTGTGTGGACCTCCCGGTCCAGTTCCAGTCCAGTCCAGTTCCGGTTTGGAACAAATCCGTTCCAGACCCTGATTCCAGTGTGGACCTCCCGGTCCAGTTCCAGTCCAGTCCAGTTCCGGTTTGGAACATTCCGTTCCAGACCCCGATTCCAGTGTGGACCTCCCGGTCCAGTTCCAGTCCAGTCCAGTTCCGGTTTGGAGCAAATCCGTTCCAGACCCTGATTCCTGTGTGGACCTCCCGGTCCAGTTCCAGTCCAGTCCAGTTCCGGTTTGGAACATTCCGTTCCAGACCCTGATTCCTGTGTGGACCTCCCGGTCCAGTTCCAGTCCAGTCCAGTTCCGGCTTGGAACAATACGTTCCAGACCTGCCAACCCAGCTCCGGCTTGGAGCAGCCCGTTCCGGGCTTCCTAGCATACCCTGTGTGATACTGTGTGTTTGCCATTCCTGTACAGTGTTGGGACTACCCCAACACTTAATTTAATAAACCCCCTTTCTGTGAATCTGTCTCCTGGTCGTTGCACTTGGGTTCGTTTCGTATCTGGTTCGTAACTGGTTTCTCCTGTTCTTTTGAAGCTTGGAGATTATTTCTCCTTTCTCTCTCTCTCCTATTTCCGCTCCCACTCTCCCCATTTCGAGAGTCCGAGTTTTATATTTGTTTCATTCAAGTTCTGAAGGTACCTTATTTATTCTGCTCTCGCTATAGCCTTTTGCTGTAGTGCTATCTGCTTATTTTCTCTGCCTGGTTTTCTCGTGGCTATCCCTGTTTTTACTAAGGTGTTTATTGTTTGGCTTCTGCCAGGGAGTTTTATCCCTTCCTTATTATAGTTTTGGCTATAGGATTATTTTTCAGTCGCTGCCCGTTTAACGAGGCCAACCCGTTTACTAGGGTGTTTATTGTTTGGCGCTACCAGGGATTATTCCCTTTTTCTGTTGTCGCGTTTGGCTCATCGCTATTTTGCCTAAAACCCCTCACAGTTTGTGTTTTCTTTTTTGAAGTATATTTTTTAAAGCACCATTGCATTACAGTTTGTCATAGGCTGTCTGTTGGAGTGCTTATTTGATAAAAAATAAAATAAAATAAAAAATTCCCACCCCCTTTTGCTGCAAACTGCAAAATCAAGTCCTATTTGGCGACTGGTTGTTTTACCATTCTTCTACCTGGTTCGCTCAGAGCTAAGTCAATCAAAGTTTATTAGCTATAAATGAATGCATTGAACAGGTGCCATTGCCCAATAAAGGCACACCTGTCTTGTTTTTCCTGTTTTTTTCCTTTATTGGCAACACTTTACTTGAACCCTTCAACATAAGGTTGACATAACACTGCCATACACATGACAGTTTTATTTAGTTATGAAAGAAAATTCAATTAATTAATTTCGTCCACTCTGAGCAATAAGCATTCCTATAAAATCTGTGCATTTGAAGGGATTCATTAATAACTTCATTTGTTACCTATATGCTTGCCAGCAGATAAAGGGACAAACCAACAGAACTGTCAATCAAGCCCACTTTGAGAGTGAGTGCCCATCAAGCAGAGGAGCACCAACCATTTTATTAAGTGAGACAAAAATCAAGAGCACATTGTTCAACACAACCCGTTTCACCTGATTGAATGAATTCAACAAAGTATTTGAGTGCAGACGTCACCAACTACTGCATGTAAATAAGATGGAATCTCATGAGGGCATGCACTTTATTTCTTTATTGGCTTGATACTTTTTTAAGGTGAGTTATATACAACAAGATAACAATACATGCACGGGTGGGGAAAGAGTTCTTTAATGGACCTGAAAATATTTACCCCGCAAGAATATACTCGCAACAATGTAAACCAGTCCCAGTGCCGAATTTCACTTTTCTAATAGAAAGTAGAAGGATATGTGGTGTGCAATATTATTAATATCCCATGTTCTGAAAGTTATACATGCAACACATGAATCTTACCAATGCATTAACTTCAATTTGCATTTGTAATAACTTAAAGAGTAAGCACCAGATAATGGACAACTTTTATATTTAGAAACTAGACCGGTATCTAGACAACAATATCAATTTCTTTTTTTAGGTAACTACATGGAAATTATATAAAATTAGCAAAGTTTATTTAGTTATGAAAGAAAATTCAATACATTCACCTCATCCACTCTGAGCAATACACATTCCTATAAAACCTGTGCATTTCAAACTCACTTTGAGACTAAGTGCCCATCAAACAGAGGAGCACCAACTGTTTAGTGAGACAAAAAAAAAGAGCACAATTGTTCTACACAACCGATTTACCCTGATTGAATGAATTCAGCTGTACCTTTCCAAATCTTTGAACAACTATGTAAATCAGCTGGAATCTCATGAGGACATGCACTTTTTCTTATTTGCTTGATCCTTTTTTAAGGTGAGTTATATACAAGATAACTATACATTTACAGGTGGGTAAAGAGTTCTATAAGGACCTGTGAAATATTTACTCCTCAAGAATAATACTGGCAACAATGTAAAGCAGTCACAGTGCCAAATAAAAATTTTCTAATTGAAAGTAGTGTGCAATATCAATAATATCCCATGTTATGAAAGTTAGACATAGTAACACATGAATCCTATCAATGCACTAACTTCAATTGGCAGTTGTCATAACTTAAAAGTGTTGCATTTAAAGTTAATTTTATACTTCAACAGAATAAAATAGTTATATTTGTTCCTCAAACACTATGGCCGGAGGGGTGAACTTGTACAGTACCATTCTTATTCTCTTCCCCCTTTCATGTTGGGGAAATGATACCACTGTTAGTGAATTTTCGAAAGGACTCTGTCTGACTGATGAACTGGAATGACTGAATCTCCTCTGTATAAATGCTTATTTGTTTTCATTTTATTTCAAGGAGGGGGTGGGGATTTATATTTTAGATTATATTCTCTAAGGATTGGGTAGAACCGTCCCTCATGAACATACCCCCACCTCTCATTCCAATGAGCACAAACTATAAAGGATGTCGTTATGAAGACACGAGTTACCAAAGATGTTTGAAATTGTGGCTTGCTGAGCACAAAACTGCAATTAGAACTGCTGATTTCGATTATGCTAGGGCAAAACATTATGTTGAGGCCAATCATGGCACATTGGCTCACCTTCCATGCTTATATTTGTGGGCATTGAATTAACCTACCTCCAAGAGGGGGGGATATTCTCAAAAAACTATCCCAAAGAGAAATGTATTGGATTTATTCACTTAACCCAATGACCCCTAGTGATAGACTTCTGTCTGAAATGTTTTTTTTTTTGTAATGAGTTTGTGTTGGTGTTTTTCTATATTGTGCTTTTCAATTAATGGGGTTAATTGATGTTTTTGATATTCCGTATTTATCGTCATTGTTATTTGCTTGTCCAATGTCCATGTACCCTACTGTTTTACAATAATGCATTAATTGACTAGTACCTATTCAGCAGGTGGTGTTTGTAATTGTTTGCAGCTGTGCACTATGGATTGTATAGATAACCCATTCTGACCATGCTTGTATCAGTAAAAATGCCTTAGTATTTTGTTAGGTGTTGACCATTTCATAAATGATATAATAGTTTACCGTCTTATTTTTTTATAATTGGATGTGTGACCATTCTCTTTTCAGAGATAATTGAGTTTTAAAATACAAAGCCAAAATAGTTAAAGCATGAGAAAAAGGCACTTTGCATTCATATCCAAAATCAAGGACCAAATGGGTCAATGAATGACAATTATTCCAAATGAGGAATGTGGAAATATGGAGCTAACTACTAACTCACCATATTGTAAAGAATTTTCATGGAAAATTGCTATTTGATTTTTGATAAGACTGCAAATACAAATAAAATATCAATGATCTGTAACGGCGAGATGTTGGAGGAACTGGAGAAAAAGTAGCCAATCATACTCACATATTTTGGTAATGCACGTCAATTAAGGAATACTGGGCGAAAAAACTTAGACATGACTAATATTTAAGGTAAAAATAATTAAAAACCCAACTGTATTTTTGTTAGCAAATCAACCCATGGAAATCTGTAATAAAGCCTTGTATTTGTTCAGGTTTTAACCATTAAACCATCAAATTTCCAGAAACTGGCTGACAGAGAAGTTACACTGATGTTCCCCACTTCTGTACATCGCTCTGGATAAGGGTGTCTGCTAAGTGAATGTAAAGCTATGTAATGCAGTCTCCTGGATGTCCCCTGAACATCATTGGAAGTCATAAGGAACATTGTAAGGACAGTCTTGGAACATTATTAAATTTTGTTATTTGTGTTTAAAAAATTTTTTAATTGCAGCTGGTCAGGGAGGATGCCATTATCCTATTGTGTTACCTCCCCTTTGAATGCCAACGAGCTGATTTTCTTTGTTTAAATTACTATTGTTTTGGAAACTGAACAGGCGCCTGAACCAGAAATGTGGCATTTCTCCAGCATTACATGTCAATACAGGTTTATCTTTGGAAATTTTTCTCTTTATTCTCATCTCTCTTAATAAAACAATTGGTGCTCCTCTGCTTTGATGCTCCGTATGTTGCTAAGTGGGTTTGATTGAAAAAGGCTGCTCCTCCACATGCCAGATCCAATACAAACAGAGCATCACTCTCACAAACTCTTCTGGAGAGGTTGCAGGTCCTTGTGGAACTTCTTCCCCATCTCTGCACGTAAGCATGATCCACCCACAGCAAGTGACACATTCTTATTGACAATCATGTGACTGTGGCATTTTTTTATTTGACCCCTCCCTGCTGGAAGCTGGGCAACCACGTGTGCTTGGCAAGACTATATATAAGTATTGCCTATACACAGCCTAGTATAACCAAGGCATTCTTCGATTGAATTCCCCAAGTTTTTCTGTATATGTATGAGAATGGCAGGAAATACACAAATAAACAAGGTAAGTCAGAATAAATTTACTAAAGTTTTTTTGGATACGTACAAGAATGGAAGTAGAAAAAGTAGAAAGTAGAAAAATAAACAAGGTAAATCAGAATAAAAAAATACAACTTTTGTTAGTCTTGCTCTTCACTAAATACCTTTTAGCACTGTCCTATTGCAAATAGATCTAAGGATTTTCCTGCATTACAGATTTTCAACGACCCGATCCATGGCAGCATCGAGCTGCATCCTCACCTGGTCTCCATCATCGACACACCTGCGTTCCAGAGACTGCGCTACATCAAGCAGATGGGGAGTGTCTATTTTGTATATCCAGGGGCTTGCCACAACCGCTTTGAGCACTCCATCGGGTAGGGATGCATATTTACTCACTCACCTGTGGAGTAGCATACTCCATCAGATACAGCATTGTATTTATTTACTTACCAGTGGCGTAGCCTACTCCATCAGATACAGCATTATATTTATTTACTTACCAGTGGAGTAGCCTACTCCATCTGATATGACTGTGTATTTACTCACTCACCTGTGGAGTAGCCTACTCCATCAGATATGACTGTGTATTTACTCACTCACCTGTGGAGTAGCCTACTCCATCAGTGACGACTGTGTATTTACCGACTTACCAGTGGAGTAGCTAATTCTATCAGGTACAACTATGTATTTTCAAATGAAATAGAACCTGTTTAATTTGTTGTTTAAATGTCTCCTTCACTTTTGGTAGGGTGGCTCACCTGGCAGGTGAACTGGTCCAGGCACTGAACAAACAGTATCACGTCCATCCAGATGCCAATCTGAAAACGCATCTTTCAGAACTGAAAAAAGAGAAAAGTAGTGAGTATGCTGCCGACAGGGATCTGAGTTACAGGCTGTGAGCTTTCAAAACATGACCCTGTTTTTTGCTATTTTATAGTTCAGAATGTATAGCTGTGTTCTCTGTTCATTACTAGGGATAGCTCCTACATTGTGAGAAAGCTGTGCTTCATCGGATCTGCTTTGTAGTCGAGTCAATGACCTCAACATGCACTTATTGTACGTCGCTTTGGATTAAAGCGTCTGCCAAATAAATGTAATGTAATGTAATGTGTGAGAGATGGCTAATCTGAGCTCAGTAGTTCAGATTACATCAGTAACCAGACATCAGTAGTTTGATCACAAACAGAGAGTAATAGGTTCAATTATCAGTTGTACAACAGTTAAACGAAAGTAGTTTGCCTTAATTGTCTAATTTGTTTCAAAATGTGTGACTATGTAAAATACAAGATGTGTCAGTGCTGTGGTGGTCATTCTGTCACATGGTGAACAGACAACTTGAATGCAGTCAAACGCTTGGCTACCATATTGTATTAGTGTTATGACCGGTTAATCCTGTCATTAAATAAATGCCTCAAAGATGTTACATAGAATTATATATAGGCTCATACAACAAAAATCTAGGAGATAAAAAGAGAGATTCGTTTTTTTCTTTATTAGGCTTTATAACTCCAGGTGTGAGCATCACATAAACTTGGTAAATGGCTTAAATGAAACAAGACAGGTTTACCATTTACAATACAAACTTAGATTTGTTTATTTTCATAATTTAAGTCAAAATAAAGTGCCACAAATGCAAAGAAACTTTGGAAAAATTAAAAACAAATTTGTTTTTGCAACAAAATACTGAGAGCTACATAAGTGAAACATACAAGTGAAAATATACATTTCTTGGATCATAAACTCCATGTCCACAAGTGTGCAAAATCTGAGGATGATATGCAGAACTACTAAAGGTCTATGATGCAAAATATAGGCTGTGTACCCTGTTGTCCATTAGTGTCTCCAAATCTATCCAAATTGCTAAATGCACTGCTCTAAATCAACAGTTTTGGCTCATAAAACTCACCTTTGCATCATTTTCAAGTGGGAATTACTATATTTTCATCAGTATAGGGGGGTAGATATCTATGGGTCCAAAACCCCTATGCAAAACATGTCATACAATGAATAGAATTATGGTCCATTATAAAGCATATACATTTCCTCCTTCTGATGGTTTAAGATAAAAAAGAAACAGTGATATCAGTGTTATATACACCTAAGTATGGAGCCTAATCATTCACTCTGGTACCTCAATAAAACATCACTTGTCTCTGTACTCTACAGTACTTATACTTTTTACATGTTCCCATTCACAATGACTCCAAGGAAAGATTTTACATTAAGCTACCACATATCAGCACACAGTAAATTGGAATGAGCATTTGCCATGCCCTAAGTGACAAGTATATATGCCATAGCCCAGTGTTTCCCCTAGTTTTTTTTTCAGGCCGGGCGGTGAAAGTGCGCCATTTTGCGTAGAGGCGGAAACTATAATTACACCCTCATAATATCAGCGCTGCCATTGAAAATTTTAATTATAAACCGAAGCTGTTTTGGGTTTTTCCAGATGCTATTTTGATCATTCCCGCATTCTGCAGTAAGGGAAATATTGCAGCTACACAAAAAAAAAAAAAAAAAGATTATATATATTAAAAAAAAAAGAATAATATAAATTTTTTTTTTTTTCATTAAAATGATTTATTTTCCCTCTTGTCCAAGCCGGGCGGCACGTGAGTCAAGATAATGGTAGGGGAAACACTGCATAGCCTATATTATATACAATAACATGAAAATAAAATAGTATTCCACCATCTGCAAAATGCTGCCAAATGTTCTATCTTCAATGAAAATCAGTAGCCTACAATCAGTACCCTAAATAAATTTAACGATTGCACTACAGTATGTGAAATGCACTCAAAATGCGAAAATAACAATAGGCCTATCAATCATATTGGAAAGACAGTGCTCGAGTGGAAAAACAAACGTACATATGTAGCCAGCGCGACCAACCACATTTTAGACACAAAAAAAGGGAATACTCCCCTCCCTAATGCGTTTTCTATTAACAAAAACCGTTAAAACAAAAACTGCTGTTACGCTGGGCTGTATGAATTTCTCAAAGCACCCAATAAGACATGGCATATACCGTTGCTAAGGTTCTAATGTACAGTTGAAGTTGGAAGTTTACATACACTTAAGTTGAAGTCATTAAAACTCATTTTTAACCACTCCACAGATTTCATGTTAGCAAACTATAGTGTTGGCAAGTCAGTTAGGATGACACAAGTAATGTTTCCAACAATTGTTTACAGATAGATTATTTCACTTTTAATTCACTATATCACAATTCCAGTGGGTCAGAAGTTTACATACAGTTGACTGTGCCTTTAAATTTTTTATATTTGGTCACATATCCTTTGCATGCCATGACTTCCTGATGTCTGTGACCCAACAACATCAAAAGACTCTTGATATCTTATTTTCTGGTACTCTTACAAGCGATACTATAACGTCACTGCATTTGAATGGATCTCTATGGGAATTGGGGGGTAGGACTAGATTTAGCTGTACATTACACTGGAACAGTATGGAACACATGGTTGGCTAAATGACTAAGTCTTCAAGGGTCTGATGTATCAAACAAGCCTTAAATCATCACTCTGCTACCAGAAATACAGTAGATATGGATGGATAACTTGAAGGGTTTCTTCTCCTGACTTATTTTTCCATAGAGTTCAATGAGAAAATTTGTCAGGAGAAACAACCCTTAAAGTGATCCATCCATATCTACTGCTCGTTTGATACCTCAAACCCTTGATGACTTAGAGCCATTTTACCAATCATGTATTCTATACTGTTCCAGCATAATTTACAGCTAAATATAGTCCCACCCCCCAATTCCCATAGAAATCCATTCAAATGCAAGAGTACCAGAAAATAAGATAAAGAGTCTATTGGTGTTGTTGGGTCACAGACATCAGGAAGTCATGGCATGCAAAGGATATGTGACCAAATATTACAAATTTTAAGGCACAGTCAACTTAGTGTATGTAAGCTTCTGACCCACTGGAATTGTGATATAGTGAATTAAAAGTGAAATAATCTCTCTGTAAACAATTTTTGGAAAAATGACTTGTGTGTGTCATGCACAAAGTAGATGTCCTAACTGACTTGGTAACACTATAGTTTGCTAACATGAAATCTGTGGAGTGGTTAAAATGAAGTTTTAATGACTTCAACCTAAGTGTATGTAAACCTCTGACTTCAACTGTACTCTATTGGATAAAAAGCTGACAATTAAACCAGAATGAACTGTAATGAATAAGACAGGCTTGCAGGGCAAGGGGGGTATTACGAGCGACGTTTCAGGTAATGAAATGATGGTATAAAGTGTTGTATATTTCTCAAACGGATTGTATTTTGAAAGGAATATCTCAATGTGTGAAACCAATGGTAGGATTGGATATTAATTTCATATTTAGTAGCAGATTGATAGTAGAATGATGTGGTATAAGGGGTTAATTAAATTATTAATTGAAGTTGCCAAATTATAGTTGCTATATTATCTTTAGGGAATGGTATATAAACTTATGAGACTGATTTATTATACTAAAATAACATCCCCAGTTGTAGAAGGATGGTATCGCCGTGTCCCCTACACAGGTGAGACTGGGTGTAGGGTTGCTTCTTAAAGTGACGGACAAGGAAAATCTGTAATATGCTTCTAACCACGTTATTTATGGCTATTATGGTATGTATTGGGCACCAATGAAGCGCAAGGAATAAATTCCATTGCAGTCTCATTCAATTTCAGTATATCTATATCTCTTTATTCCTGTATGCTGAAAAAAAGGTAGGATTGTATATTTATTTCATATTTAGTAGCATATATCGCTAGTAGAATACATGGTATAATGAGACAATACTTTCACATGTTTATTTTGCATTTCAGTAAGCAGGGCTTTTCACGGCTTTTCTGGCATACGATCAGGTTATTGTTGGGTTTATCTTGTTGCTATTTCGGAATTCTAATTTTATATGATGAATAAATATATTTATGAACTCAAACATAGATGCTATTGTCCACTATGTCACGCATGGGTAGGTATAGACTAGGTGGGGGGCTGCTTGTTAAATGGACTTGCTGTGGGGAAAATAGTGACACACTACCGGTCAAAAGTTTTAGAACACTTCCATTTTTCCAGTTTTTATTGAAATTTACACAGTTTAATGTCTCAATGTACTCTACACAAAAAACACTAACGCAGCTGATGATGAGAAAGGTAGCGTTTTGTGTTAAGATGTCATAGGCATGTAAAGCACAATATTATTGCATGCAAACCACAATTAAAGTTTATTGTCAAGGAATATTAAAGCATGACTGTCGTATTTACGAATAACTGCTTTGATAAATGCAAAATGGTTATGGGATCATTTAATTGTGAAAGGCATTTTGTCTCTGAGCAGCCAGGATTTTTTCATTTGTATTTTTTCTCAGTGAGGGAGAGTTTATTGTGTTGGAAATTATTATTCTTGTTTATTATTATTAGGTCATGAAATGTATTATAATAATAAGTGAATTATTAAGAAACACTGTTTCAGATGTAGCAAACTTAGCTAACTAGCTAACATAGCATACTTGCTGTATCTTGCTGTCGCTTCTTGTTGGTTTTGTTAGCTAACGTTATTAACTTTTTATTTATTTGACGTCTAATGTCACCCTTCAACCGTGAGGTAACGTTAGCTATCTAGCAAAGATTAACAGCCAAATTAAGTTAATTTAACTTGATAACTTACTGGAGATTTAAATGTTACATTCAGAGAGCTCACGTTAGTTAATCGTCATGAATGGACGTTTTATATCTTACTGGGCATTGTCACAAACGTGAACATCTGCCAAGTTAAGATTGTTATAATTACTAAATTAGGCAAACGATGACTAAAACAGCAATTAAAGGCCATATGATAACGGTGACTTCTTAAAGGGATAGTTCAGAATTTTGGACATAATGTCTCAATTACGACTTACCCATGATGTAGTTGATTGATGGAAACCATTTTCAGCTAATTCCATGCTGTCCCTTCTTTTGGACATACACACGTTGCTAATGCTAGCGCAACTCTAAGGTAACCGGTAGTATCCACTAACAAACGCACTTAAACACCCCACAGTGCACCCAAAGCAAATAAAATACGACAACAGTCTATCGGGTTATTTTGAGTGTTTATACCATCATTATTGAAGTCAAACTATCGTTGAATCCTTTACTTTGTGCTGACCTATATTCTCTGTGGAAGTACGGTGGCGGAGCGAACGTGGCCATTGCAACTTGTTGCTCTTCTTTGTTGTTGTAGTCGACCAGTGCCAGCAATACATTCGTAGGTAACGTAAAGTATCGCTCCCCAGATAGACTGTCGTCGTATTTTATTTGCTTTGGGTGCACTGTGGAGTGTTTAAGTGCGTTTGGTAGTGGATGCTACCGGTTACCTTAGAGTTGCGTTAGCATTAGCAATGTGTGTATGTCCAAAAGAAGGGACAGCATGGAATTAGCTGAAAATGGTTTCCATCAATCAACTACATCATGGGTAAGTCCTAATTGAGACATTATGTCCAAAATTCTGAACTATCCCTTTAATGTTCAAAACAATAGTTAAAAGCAGTTTTTATTAATAGCCAGTGTTATCATTATTCCAGTGAGTCATATATTGTACGTGATTCAAAACGATTTCATATTGAGTAGCCCTGAAGAATATGGCTGTATTACTTTCCCAGACATTAAATACATAACCTTTGGACAATATGCGTTATTTGCACAGCATTAGCCTACTTATTGAAGTTGTACATTAGTATTAGGCGATGAAAAGTATTATTCTTAATTATTATCATTATTATGTTTTACGTGACAGAGCAGAGTCTGCTGTCAAGCAAAGTGCCAGGACCAAGCCATGGGCCCAGAAGTACCCCTGCTGTGGACAGCAAAGGTAGAGCTATACCAGTGTGTGCAAAATCAAAAAATTCCAGACAATTAGTTGTAATGTCACCACTATACATACCTATTTTTATCTCTTGTATATATCTTAGAATTGTTCTATATTTAAAAAAATGTATAATAAAAAGTTAATGAAAAGAGCTAAAATGGTCTATTTTTAATTGTGGGAAAAACATGAAACTCCCGGGCTGAAATTGAGACCCACTCCGGCCTTGGCTGAGAGGACTTGATGACGTGTACTGATCACGTTTTAATCCAGCCCCAATATTCTATGAAAAAAAAGGAAGGCATACCTCAATTTAGGCATATCACTTAGTACTGATATTTGGGTTATGTTTATTTCACCCAAGATGACAACAATTAACCATTGAAAAGCTGAATCATCGATTTGAGTTGGCAATCCCTTTAACTGTCTGAAACACAGCAGCTATGCTGACTAAAATTTGCTGCTATGACATGACTAAGAGATGGGCTCTGATTGGTCAGTCTGTGTTCATTGACACTCGTGATTGGACCGTAAGTTGAACCTTATAATGCCAACTTGAGGTGTGTTTTTGGAGCTGGAACTTTTTATACTGATAAATTAAAGAGTAAGTACACCCACTGTCTCAGCCTGTGTCCGCCTACTACACAATTTTGAATGGAAACCATTTTCACAGTTGAATCTTGATACCTTCCAGGCTTTTCCCTAGTTTTTTTTTCAGGCCGGGCGGTGAAAGTGCGCCATTTTGCGTAGAGGCGGAAACTATAATTACACCCTCATAATATCAGCGCTGCCATTGAAAATTTTAATTATAAACCGAAGCTGTTTTGGGTTTTTCCAGATGCTATTTTGATCATTCCCGCATTCTGCAGTAAGGGAAATATTGCAGCTACACAAAAAAAAAAAAAAAAAAGATTATATATATTTAAAAAAAAAAGAATAATATAAATTTTATTTTTTTTCATTAAAATTATTTATTTTCCCTCTTGTCCAAGCCGGGCGGCACGTGAGTCAAGATAATGGTAGGGGAAACACTGCATAGCCTATATTATATACAATAACATGAAAATAAAATAGTATTCCACCATCTGCAAAATGCTGCCAAATGTTCTATCTTCAATGAAAATCAGTAGCCTACAATCAGTACCCTAAATAAATTTAACGATTGCACTACAGTATGTGAAATGCACTCAAAATGCGAAAATAACAATAGGCCTATCAATCATATTGGAAAGACAGTGCTCGAGTGGAAAAACAAACGTACATATGTAGCCAGCGAGACCAACCACATTTTAGACACAAAAAAAGGGAATACTCCCCTCCCTAATGCGTTTTCTATTAACAAAAACCGTTAAAACAAAAACTGCTGTTACGCTGGGCTGTATGAATTTCTCAAAGCACCCAATAAGACATGGCATATACCGTTGCTAAGGTTCTAATGTACAGTTGAAGTTGGAAGTTTACATACACTTAAGTTGAAGTCATTAAAACTCATTTTTAACCACTCCACAGATTTCATGTTAGCAAACTATAGTGTTGGCAAGTCAGTTAGGATGACACAAGTAATGTTTCCAACAATTGTTTACAGATAGATTATTTCACTTTTAATTCACTATATCACAATTCCAGTGGGTCAGAAGTTTACATACAGTTGACTGTGCCTTTAAATTTTTTATATTTGGTCACATATCCTTTGCATGCCATGACTTCCTGATGTCTGTGACCCAACAACATCAAAAGACTCTTGATATCTTATTTTCTGGTACTCTTACAAGCGATACTATAACGTCACTGCATTTGAATGGATCTCTATGGGAATTGGGGGGTAGGACTAGATTTAGCTGTACATTACACTGGAACAGTATGGAACACATGGTTGGCTAAATGACTAAGTCTTCAAGGGTCTGATGTATCAAACAAGCCTTAAATCATCACTCTGCTACCAGAAATACAGTAGATATGGATGGATAACTTGAAGGGTTTCTTCTCCTGACTTATTTTTCCATAGAGTTCAATGAGAAAATTTGTCAGGAGAAACAACCCTTAAAGTGATCCATCCATATCTACTGCTCGTTTGATACCTCAAACCCTTGATGACTTAGAGCCATTTTACCAATCATGTATTCTATACTGTTCCAGCATAATTTACAGATAAATATAGTCCAACCCCTCAATTCCCATAGAAATCCATTCAAATGCAAGAGTACCAGAAAATAAGATAAAGAGTCTATTGGTGTTGTTGGGTCACAGACATCAGGAAGTCATGGCATGCAAAGGATATGTGACCAAATATTACAAATTTTAAGGCACAGTCAACTTAGTGTATGTAAGCTTCTGACCCACTGGAATTGTGATATAGTGAATTAAAAGTGAAATAATCTCTCTGTAAACTATTTTTGGAAAAATGACTTGTGTGTGTCATGCACAAAGTAGATGTCCTAACTGACTTGGTAACACTATAGTTTGCTAACATGAAATCTGTGGAGTGGTTAAAATGAAGTTTTAATGACTTCAACCTAAGTGTATGTAAACCTCTGACTTCAACTGTACTCTATTGGATAAAAAGCTGACAATTAAACCAGAATGAACTGTAATGAATAAGACAGGCTTGCAGGGCAAGGGGGGTATTACGAGCGACGTTTCAGGTAATGAAATGATGGTATAAAGTGTTGTATATTTCTCAAACGGATTGTATTTTGAAAGGAATATCTCAATGTGTGAAACCAATGGTAGGATTGGATATTAATTTCATATTTAGTAGCAGATTGATAGTAGAATGATGTGGTATAAGGGGTTAATTAAATTATTAATTGAAGTTGCCAAATTATAGTTGCTATATTATCTTTAGGGAATGGTATATAAACTTATGAGACTGATTTATTATACTAAAATAACATCCCCAGTTGTAGAAGGATGGTATCGCCGTGTCCCCTACACAGGTGAGACTGGGTGTAGGGTTGCTTCTTAAAGTGACGGACAAGGAAAATCTGTAATATGCTTCTAACCACGTTATTTATGGCTATTATTGTATGTATTGGGCACCAATGAAGTGCAAGGAATAAATTCCATTGCAGTCTCATTCAATTTCAGTATATCTATATCTCTTTATTCCTGTATGCTGAAAAAAAGGTAGGATTGTATATTTATTTCATATTTAGTAGCATATATCGCTAGTAGAATACATGGTATAATGAGACAATACTTTCACATGTTTATTTTGCATTTCAGTAAGCAGGGCTTTTCACGGCTTTTCTGGCATACGATCAGGTTATTGTTGGGTTTATCTTGTTGCTATTTCGGAATTCTAATTTTATATGATGAATAAATATATTTATGAACTCAAACATAGATGCTATTGTCCACTATGTCACGCATGGGTAGGTATAGACTAGGTGGGGGGCTGCTTGTTAAATGGACTTGCTGTGGGGAAAATAGTGACACACTACCGGTCAAAAGTTTTAGAACACTTCCATTTTTCCAGTTTTTATTGAAATTTACACAGTTTAATGTCTCAATGTACTCTACACAAAAAACACTAACGCAGCTGATGATGAGAAAGGTAGCGTTTTGTGTTAAGATGTCATAGGCATGTAAAGCACAATATTATTGCATGCAAACCACAATTAAAGTTTATTGTCAAGGAATATTAAAGCATGACTGTCGTATTTACGAATAATTGCTTTGATAAATGCAAAATGGTTATGGGATCATTTAATTGTGAAAGGCATTTTGTCTCTGAGCAGCCAGGATTTTTTCATTTGTATTTTTTCTCAGTGAGGGAGAGTTTATTGTGTTGGAAATTATTATTCTTGTTTATTATTATTAGGTCATGAAATGTATTATAATAATAAGTGAATTATTAAGAAACACTGTTTCAGATGTAGCAAACTTAGCTAACTAGCTAACATAGCATACTTGCTGTATCTTGCTGTCGCTTCTTGTTGGTTTTGTTAGCTAACGTTATTAACTTTTTATTTATTTGACGTCTAATGTCACCCTTCAACCGTGAGGTAACGTTAGCTATCTAGCAAAGATTAACAGCCAAATGAAGTTAATTTAACTTGATAACTTACTGGAGATTTAAATGTTACATTCAGAGAGCTCACGTTAGTTAATCGTCATGAATGGACGTTTTATATCTTACTGGGCATTGTCACAAACGTGAACATCTGCCAAGTTAAGATTGTTATAATTACTAAATTAGGCAAACGATGACTAAAACAGCAATTAAAGGCCATATGATAACGGTGACTTCTTAAAGGGATAGTTCAGAATTTTGGACATAATGTCTCAATTACGACTTACCCATGATGTAGTTGATTGATGGAAACCATTTTCAGCTAATTCCATGCTGTCCCTTCTTTTGGACATACACACGTTGCTAATGCTAGCGCAACTCTAAGGTAACCGGTAGTATCCACTAACAAACGCACTTAAACACCCCACAGTGCACCCAAAGCAAATAAAATACGACAACAGTCTATCGGGTTATTTTGAGTGTTTATACCATCATTATTGAAGTCAAACTATCGTTGAATCCTTTACTTTGTGCTGACCTATATTCTCTGTGGAAGTACGGTGGCGGAGCGAACGTGGCCATTGCAACTTGTTGCTCTTCTTTGTTGTTGTAGTCGACCAGTGCCAGCAATACATTCGTAGGTAACGTAAAGTATCGCTCCCCAGATAGACTGTCGTCGTATTTTATTTGCTTTGGGTGCACTGTGGAGTGTTTAAGTGCGTTTGGTAGTGGATGCTACCGGTTACCTTAGAGTTGCGTTAGCATTAGCAATGTGTGTATGTCCAAAAGAAGAGACAGCATGGAATTAGCTGAAAATGGTTTCCATCAATCAACTACATCATGGGTAAGTCCTAATTGAGACATTATGTCCAAAATTATGAACTATCCCTTTAATGTTCAAAACAATAGTTAAAAGCAGTTTTTATTAATAGCCAGTGTTATCATTATTCCAGTGAGTCATATATTGTACGTGATTCAATAACGATTTCATATTGAGGACACCTGAAGAATATGGCTGTATTACTTTCCCAGACATTAAATACATAACCTTAGGACAATATGCGTTATTTGCACAGCATTAGCCTACTTATTGAAGTTGTACATTAGTATTAGGCGATGAAAAGTATTATTCTTAATTATTATCATTATTATGTTTTAAGTGACAGAGCAGAGTCGAAGCGAAGTGGCAGGACCAAGCCATGGGCCCAGAAGTACCCCTGCTGTGGACAGCAAAGGTAGAGCTATACCACAGTGTGTGCAAAATCAAAAAAGTCCAGACAATTAGTTGTAATATCACCTCTATACATACCTATTTTTATCTCTTGTATATATCTTATAATTGTTCTATATTTAAAAAAATGTATAATAAAAAGTTAATGAAAAGAGCTAAAATGGTCTATTTTTAATTGTGGGAAAAACATGAAACTCCCGGGCTGAAATTGAGTCCCACTCCGGCCCTGGCTGAGAGGACTTGATGACGTGTACTGATCACGTTTTAATCCAGCCCCAATATTCTATGAAAAAAAAGGAAGGCATATCTCAATTTAGGCATATCACTTAGTACTGATATTTGGGTTATGTTTATTTCACCCAAGATGACAACAATTAACCATTGAAAAGCTGAATCATCGATTTGAGTTGGCAATCCCTTTAACTGTCTGAAACACAGCAGCTATGCTGACTAAAATTTGCTGCTATGACATGACTAAGAGATGGGCTCTGATTGGTCAGTCTGTGATCATTGACACTCGTGATTGGACCGTAAGTTGAACCTTATAATGCCAACTTGAGGTGTGTTTTTGGAGCTGGAACTTTTTATACTGATAAATTAAAGAGTAAGTACACCCACTGTCTCAGCCTGTCTCCGCCTACTACACAATTTTGAAAAATACTTTGTGGGGTGAGCGAGGTACAGGGGTGGGGGCTGTGTCCATTGTCATTTGCATAAATGAACATACATTGTACAAATGATTTCGTATAACTCGGATCAAACTGTCAAACTAGATCAAATATGAATCAAGATTCAGCAACTACATGGCCTATTTCTCACCTCAAATAGTTTCAGAAACATATTTTAGTACATATTTAGACTATTTAGGTGCAATACGAGAGTTGAACAGGATGCCACGTTGTTCCGGATTAAAAACGTGGAGGCGAAACGAAAGTAACGTAGTGGGTCTAACCAATCAGGTGCCGGTTATTTCCGTTGTGGGCGACAACAATTATCCATATGACGTAGAGGCAGAGGTGTAAAATCCAGGGGTCAGAAAGTAAAAGTCCTGCTATGTGTTTCTTCAGCCAGCTGATTTCACTAATTAGTCCTACCTCCTCACTGAAGAAGTATGCTAATTAGCAAATCCAGCAAATCCTGGGGAGGACTTTTACTTCCTGAACCTGCATTTTACACCTCTGCGTAGAGGTACCTCCATAGAGGTACTCTGACATCACGATTGGGGTGGGGGCAGTTTGGGGAGCAGAAAGGAAATTTCAACCATTAGGGGCAGCACAAAGACGCTTTTCTACCAGTTATGATATACAATATTATTTCAGAATTGTTGAAATAACGAAATGCATAAGTTTCATTATTAGGTAGGCATACAAACACGTTTACAGCGAAAACAAAGTGATCTAGGGTATACTTACCCTTTAAAGACACAATACATTTTTTCCCCAAAAATATAACACCGCACAGACATTAATAAGCACCCAATAATCAAGTATATGTACATAACTCAAATTCAACCAAAATGTCAGATGGAACCTTATATTTATTTATTTATTTATTTCGGCATGTGTATGATCACATTGCATCACATTTCTGAAATATGCATTTAACAAATACATTTCCTGCCGAAAAGGGATACGGGAAAAAAGCAGCCTGCTTATCAAGTCCCGCCCCACTTCCCTCACGATTTTAAATGTTCATATTATACATTTGATTAAAACATGTATTTTTAGTATCACAACAGCATAGCTAAATTTTCTTTATAGCGAAACTGATCAAGAAGGAAAGAAAAAATAAAATAAAATACACTACTCTAAAGTAAAACAAACCAGATTGTTAAAGTCAGATTATTAAAGTCCAAATTAGTAGGTGTAAATGTGCATGTCATACATTGGTCAAAACAATTTGTTTCAGTTCCACGTCCAACATTCTCAAATATTGTTCAGCTAATGTCCAAATTAAACGTGTCCGTTTCTACGTTTTTATGATGTTCTGTTGTCCCCTGTAAATTCCGTGCATTATGCCTGAGTAGGTATGATTGCCAGATCTCGGAGTTCATTACCCCTCGCTATTTTCTGCACTGTCCTCCGGAGGCTTGGTGATTTCTGCCTGCATTATGGCTATTTTTCCCTTGATTTTGTTGATGTCCGATCTCAAATTTCTCAGTAGGATCAGTAATTCCCTGTTTCCAGAGACGTCACACCCCATTTTTCTCAGCTGTCGGTACATCACGTACTGGCCAAATCCTAGGCCGATTAGTCCAACCATCATGAATCCAAACAGGTACACATCTTCCACATCTTCTATATCTAGTACTGCCAGACACACTACACGCCATTTGTCCCACCCATCCATGATGTATCCTGCCAGAAAGGTCCCATCTGGACATGACGGCTCTCCAGTGCCCACACGCCTTGTCGAGAATATTTTGTCAATAGCGTTAAATGACCAGTTTAGAAGCTCCATCCTGAGAGTTTGTGCGACCAATGTCTGTTGTCTTTTGTTGCGGGGTCCAGGATCCTGTGTAAACCGCATGCTATGGTTTTTTAAATTTTTTTTAAATTTTTTTTTTTTTTTTTTAAATGTTTTTTAAAGTAAAGTACATCATGACATTGTTTTCATTTCATGATAACCCCCTATTTTTCAGACTTGATAGTTTTCTACCATCTTATCTTACCCTTGAAAGTCTTTAAATTTGTAGACATTTTAATCTCATCATGTAAACTGTTCCAAAGTTTAACCCCCACAATGGATAATGAATGACCACTGAATGTTGACTTTATAGATTTTTGTTTATAAATCATATTTCCTCTTAGGTTATGTAGGTCATCTCTCTTTAGAAACAGTTTCTGTATATTTACGGGTAAGAGGTTTTTGGAGGCTAAGAATAATATTTGTACAGTATTATATTCAATTATATCCTGCCACTTGAGAAACTTTGCCTTAATAAACAATTCATTTGTGTGGTCTCTATATGGGACACCATATACAACTCTCATTGCCCTTTTTTGGAGTTTGAACAGTGGCTCTATAGTGTCTTTATATGTGTGTCCCCACACTTCGACACAGTAGTTTAGGTGAGGTGTTATGAGTGCCGAGTAAATTGTCTTAAGTGAATGTTGATTGAGTAGTTTCTGCATTTTCCACAAAATAGACACGCTTTTGGCCAATTTACATTGAACTAGCTTCACATGTGGTTTCCATGTCAGGAGGCTATCTACCGTAACCCCCAGAATCTTGTGTTCGTTCACTCGTTCAATGTTGATACCATTGACTTTTAAGTTTATATTTTCTTTCTGGCCTCTTTTCCCAAATAATATAAATTTTGTCTTTGAAAGGTTTAATGATAGTTTATTAATATTAAACCACGTGTGAAGCTTTGACATTTCATTATTAACTGATGTGACCATATGTTTAAGATCAATTCCAGAACATAGGATGTTTGTGTCGTCCGCGAATAAAATTAATTTTAAAACGTCAGATACTTTGACTATGTCATTAATATATAGTAAAAATAATTTTGGTCCTAGGACTGAACCCTGTGTGACCCCACAGGTGATGTCCAGGCATGATGATATGTTGTCCCCTATCTGAACAAATTGAACTCTGTTTGATAGGTAACTCTTTATCCATTGTAATGCGATTCCTCTAACTCCATATCTATACAATTTTTCCATCAATATGTTGTGGTTTATCGTATCAAAAGCTTTTTTCAAGTCTATGAATATGCCTATGGTGAATAGATTCCGGTCTAGTGCGTCTTTAATAAATTCTATGGATTCTGTTAGGGCCAGTGCTGTTGAATGTTTTTTCCTGAACCCGTATTGGTTGTCACAACACAGTTTGTGTTTAACAATGAATTTATCTAATCTTACATTAAAGAGCTTTTCAATAATTTTTGAGCACTGTGGTAAAATTGAAACAGGACGATAATTTGAAAACTCTTGTTTGTCTCCATTTTTGTATAAAGGAAGAACTTTTGCTATCTTCATTTTGTCTGGAAACACGCCATTACAGAACGATAGGTTACATATATGTGTTAGTGGAGGTATGATCGCCTTTGATATCCTTTTTAACAATGTCATGTCTATCTGATCTGCGTCAGTGGATGTCTTAGCTGTGCAGTCTCTCAGTATATCTTTCATTTCTTTTCGTGTAACAGGATATAAAAATAATGACTCTTGTTTTGTCTCACTGCCCCTATCAAAGTGATCCCACTGTAGGAGTGTGGAAGGAATGGCCTTGGCTAGCTCCGGACCGACACTAACAAAGTATTTGTTGAAATTGTCTAATGTCGACTTTTTTTCTTCTTCCCTCTTGTTGTTTATATTGAAATGATCCGAGAATGTCCTCTTGACCTTACGCCCAGAGACGGAATTTATTATTTTCCAGAGATTTCTGGTGTAGTTTATATTCTCTGATAGTAACTTATCATAGTAATCTTTTTTATGTTTCCTCAACTGATCAGTCACTCTGTTTCTGCAACGTTTGTACTTTGCATATGATTGTTCGCTCCTTTCCTTTAAAAACTGTTTATATAAGCTGTTTTTTTTTCTACAGGCGTTTTCTATTTTCTTGGTAATCCATGGCCTTATTTCTTTGATTTTTTTGCCTTTTCTCGAATTTTTGACTACCGGGCAGTGCTTGTCATATATTGAATTTATTGTGTTTAAGAAGGCCTCATACGCTTTGTTTGTGTCTCTTTCATTCAATACATCATTCCACTTTTGCTTTATCATATCTTGTTCAAAATCTTTGAGTCTCTTTTCGTTTCTAATTCTTTTTAAGATTTTTGTCACTGGATTCTGATCCAAAGTTTGTTTCCAGTCACAGATGGCGAAGACTGGAAGGTGATCAGAGATATCATTTATCAAAATACCACTTGTTATTTTTGTGTCCAGTATATTTGTATAGATGTTGTCAATTAGTGTGGCACTATGTTTGGTGATTCTGCTTGGCTGGGTAATTAATGGTCTCATTCCCCACGCATACATTGTGTTTACGAAATCCTCAATCAACTTATTATCGTTGGGATTTAATATGTCTACGTTAAAGTCACCGCATATAAAAACATTTGATTGATTCATTTTTGATAATATTTCTCCCATACAATTTTTGAAAATGTCTATTTTTGAGCTAGGAGCTCTGTAAACATTGCATATAACAGTTTTTTTCCCTTTTAGCGCTGAGAATTCAATTGTTATACACTCCATTACATTTTCAACGACAATTGACAAGCTTTCCATTATCTCAAAATTTATGCTCTCCTCAATAAACAGTGCAACTCCTCCACCAGCTTTGTTGATTCTGTTCTTACACACAAAATTATACCCTTCCAGGTGGAAATCCATGCCTTTCTCCACGTTAATCCAAGTTTCCGACACCGCAATGATGTTAAATGGTTTGGCAAATGTACATAGATACTCCTGTATCTGTTCAAAGTTTGCGTATAGACTCCTGCTGTTGAAGTGGATTATTGACAGCTTTCCACCCATACTAATGTTCTTATTGAATTGGTCTTCCAAGTAATATCCACATTTGTTTGTTTCATTATAATAAAAGTGTCTGTCTGGATCCACTTCTTCATTCAGGGCTTTTGATCTTGGGTTCTGGTTAGATATCATACTCCTTTTTTCATGGTCAGCAATTTTATCCATCAATTCATTCATTATAATCCGTGAAGTTTTACTTTTTGATTGTACTGAGTTCATGGCGTTTTCACATTGTTTTCACGTACCTTACTATTCATATTTCTCCAGCTCCTCCAGCGCCCTGATCAGCACCGGTCTGGTGTTTTCTGAAGACCCATTTGGTTTGATAAAAACTTTGCAGTTTGCCGTCCAGGTGTTCTGTAGTTTTTCCCCTTTCTTCAATTGACGCGCTTTCCAAGCGATGGTGGCGTTTACTTTGGTGAGATTTTCATTGATGAACACGTTGGATCCTTTCAGATTTTTACCCTGTTTCAGTAGAGCAACTTTGTATTTCCTACTTATGAATCTCAGCACCACGGCGCGGGTTTCGTTTTCCCTACCTTCGTTGGTTTTTCTCTTGGGCAGCAGATAACAAGAATCCACATTTGTAAGATCCATATCGATTTTTTTGGAATCAAGAAAATTCCACACCTGTATTTCCACTGATTGAATGTCTGCCTCGTCTGTCTCCTCGTTGGACCTCGTCGCCCTGGCATAGTTCCTTGGTTTGATTCTGAGCCCTGTGATGATCACATCATTAAGTTTCCCATGTTGTTCAAGCTCCTCCACTCTGTATGTTAGAGCCTTTATTTGTTGGTCTTTCTTGATATTTTCATCTTTAAGATCTTGTAACTCCTGCATTATGTCTTTCAGTTGAATCTTGATACCTTCCAGGCTTTCCATAATTGATGCCAAGTCCGATGGAATAGAGTGACTTGTTTTAGCTGTCTTATCTGACCTTTCTGGCTTGACCATTTTCTTGATTTTCTTGATTTTCTTGGTTTCAGTGATTTCAGTGACTTTTAAGCATTTGCTATATTTGCAGTTGTTATATTGTTTTATTGTTTCGTCAAGGTTATCATTCCATTCTTTCTCCCCCCCAGTTCCCGATGCAGCTGTAGCCTTGAGCTGTTGCCTTGAGCTGTTGCCTTGAGCTGTTGCCTTGAGCTGTTGCTCCTTCAGCAACCATGTGAAAAGTATAATTCTGAGCTCATTCATTTCTGATGCCACCCTACAGAATCCAACCCTCAAGACGACGGGGAAGAATTGATCACTGAGGACGAAGGGCTTTGTGTTCAGATTGCTGCTCTCTGCCATGATCTAGGTGAGTTCAGAGTGATCAGCAGTTACAGGCTGTGATCTTTCAAAACATGACAAGCAGTTTGAGAGATAGATCTGAACTTTTAACCAGACATCAGTAGTCTGATCATGTAAAGACAGTAATAGGTTCATTCTGTTACATGGCTGTTCTGTTAAACGCTTGTCAAAGGAAGTTAGCCTAAATTGTTTCAAGATGTGTGAATGTGTAAAATACAAGACGTGTCAGACGTGGGGTGGTCAATGTGTCACATGATGAGCCACCACGATTAATGTAATAAACCACTTAGCTGGCAACATTTTATTAGTGATTAGTTAGATTCAGAATGGTTGTATCAAACAGCTTTGACCTTTTCGTTTGAGAAGCTTTTGTCACATGATTGTCTCACAAATGCAGGTTTGTGCCAGAATACTTGAACGATTGATGTTATAAACAAGCTTCCAGTTGCTAAAGTGTGTTTGCCTAGTAGAATGTTTCTGATCAGTATGGATGAAAGAATTGGCCACAAGCAAATCTGTAACACTGGTCTCAATGTGTGATGATTATAATACCAAGCCTTTATGAAAGGGTTTCATGGTTGAACTTTGAATAATGTAGTCTTTGAATTCATGTAGTCTTTCTCCATGAAAGACTACATGAATGTGTTCTTTAAAAAAAAAAAAAAAACATTCTAGTAGGTGAGATGTTTGGTGCAGTCTGTAGGATGGGGGTCCAATATTCTTAATACTTTATGGTAAAATTCACATACAATTTCTGATAAAGTAACATGCAGTATATACAGTAACTATGACATATGTTTTATTCATATTATTACATAGATTTTTTGAGATTCACCCCCAGACCTAATACAGTGCAGTTTAAAAGTAAAACGTGGTTGGCTAAATGGTTGGAAGTCATCAAGGGTCTGATGAATTCCTGTACAGATCCATTCAAATGCAGAGACGTTATACGAACCTCAATTCCAAAAAAGTTGAGACCGTGTATAAAATGTAAATAAAAGCAGAAAGCAGTTATTTATAAATTCTCTTGGGACGCACCCCAGAGCAGACAGGGAGCTGCTCATGTCACACCCCATTCCTGGTGCCACTGTATTCATGCTTTAAAAATATTGTGTATAAATCATGCTTTATTTGACATTTATTTTTCATTTAATGTTCTCTTAGGTCATGGCCCCTTCTCTCATCTGACTGATGATCTGTTCATTCCAAGAGTACTTGAAGAGAAAGAAAAAGCAGGAAGAAAAGAGAAAAATAAAAGAAAAAAACTGAAAAACTGGACGGTATGCAATAAAATGTCATAATATTATAAACTATAATTTTTCTTACGGGAAACATACTCTTAGTAATTATTTTACAGCATATGACCTTTTATATTTTCTTCAACATACAGGTAACCATTATTACATATGTTTTTCTACAGTATACTGTATAGACATAAATTTGAACCCAAGAATTCACATCAGACTGTGAAAGAAATTACTAATGTTTGAAAAATTAAAATAGCATTAACAGACAAAAACAAGACTAGGTCAACCTGGTGCACGCCGGGTGGTGGAGGTCTTGTCCCGGGGATAGTTTTCTCACTGTAGCACAATACGTAGGCTATTCTGTTAGTGGTGCCGTGTGTGACAATGGTTCCTGCCTGGGAAGTGCTTGGGCCCTATCTTGGCGATTTTGGCGCTTGGTCTAAGCGCATGGCGCTAAGTCCATTTATGGCGTGTCCAAGTCCACTTTTGCTATTTTAACGGCGTGTTTTTTGGGCGTTAAGCACAGCGCAAGGTGCAACTGGGCTGAACCTAGTCTCTTCATTAATTATAGGTGTGTCTTGGGCGTGACATGCAATAAACCAATCAAAATGTTATATCCCATTCCCTTTAAAAGCCTGCTTTTCCACCTTGGCGGATTGCTTATGATGGCGAAACAGACATGCTCGTGCGTGTTTAGTGCGATCAAGGAATAGGCTATATGGATCAATAGTAGCCTATGATCAATATTATTCGGGCTAACCATTATGAGTTCCCGGTAATTCCTGACAGTGCTGTTTACAAAATATATGCGGTTAAATTTCGTTAAAAGCACCTGCAACAGCTGAGAATAAGCGACCAATTGCTTCCGTCTCACCTTAGAAAATGCCAAATTAGCCTGCTTGTTTAACGAATTTCGTTTGATTATGCAATGAACTCATGTTCAAGCTTCATCCGAAGTTCATTAGGATACCTGCATTCTAATTTTGATTACTAACATAAATAATGTAATTTTGCCTTAATGATGACACTAAATATAATAAATCTGTCAGGTTGGCAACCCATAGGTTCAGCATATTTTCCCTTATTTTATAATGTCCTGCTTATGGAAATGCGACCAACCTATTTTACTGGTAAAGTAATGCTTTAAAATGATCCACTTTCCCAGGAAGACTGTGAAAACTGTGATTTACAGCAGAGGAAACAGACCTACTCCAGTAAAGCGCACATGCAAATAATGGCATTAAATTAATTGTAAATTAATTTTGTAACATGCTGCAAATTTCGTTTCTAATTAGCCGCTTAGTTCTCTTTAAAATCTTTAGTTCAGTTATGGAATAACAGGTGAAATCAGCGGGGTTTTAATAAGCTGAGGGTATGGAAACCTTGTCACTGTAATTAAAAAAATATGAAGGACAAAGAATAGCTAAGGTTACAATTCAGTTAACATGATGACATTTATCTCAGTTTTTTAACCATAGGCTATCGAAAAAACCTTATGTAGGCTATGCACAGCGAATCCGCTGTAGCCTAAGCTATTTGAAAAACAATAAAAGCAATATTCACTGGACAAGGTTTTGAACTTTTTTCAGTCACAAACCATTCTATTTACTTACAGGCTATATTCCTAGATAAACAGAGCTGTATTGTAATGACGTCTGAAGCGCATTTTCAGAATTCAAAAATCCGTCTATTGCAGTGTGCGAGTTTTCCATTGAATGACAATTCACGCATTAGGCGTAAATGACAATTCGCGCATTAGGCTTGATATAGGTGTTATCAGCTCCTTTTTAATGGATAGCCATTGTCCCGTACCATCGCACATCGCCTGGATGTTGATGGAGTGGGCTGAGAGCAATGTAATGTGGCATCGTTTCCCTTCGCCGAGGGAAAGGTATGTGGACCTATGGAACCTTTTATTATTATGCATTTTTGATATAGCCTACACAATAATAATATTTCACATTGTGATCTAGATATTTTAGTCATGCTTGTGCACGCCCCTGTGTGTAACAGACAGGAGGGTATGCACCTTGTCCACACGCCTGTGTAGACGCACTTATACGCGCGGTTAGAATAACATGTAAACAACTGCGACATGACTTTAGACCAGGTTTGTGGTGGTTCTAGCGCAAGCGCTTTCTGCTGGCTCAAGATAGCAATACGCCAAAAAGAATCCTGGCCACTCCTCATCTTAAGACCAACATGCCCAGTTCACTTGTAATGGGCACAAGAATACATGCTAGTTAAAGGACGTAAGCGTTAGGCGTTATAATGAACCTAGCGCCGGGTGTAAGGTAGCAAAGACACTTGCGTTTGGGTTAGCGCCGCTTTGCGCCGGGTGTAAGATAGGGCCCCTTGTGTCCTATATATAGGAGGGTGTACAAATGACAACAATGCAGTCAGGGACAATGTTTGTGTTGCTTCGGTAGCCAATCAGAATAAAGTGTCCTAACTTTAGGATAACCCTGTTGATGTCGTAACTTCATTGTTGTTAGCCGTTGGAATTAAAAATATAACGTTCGCTAACAGTAACTAGCTGGCTAACTCCATAATGTTGATGGCTGCTCTTTTACTACTTTTGGAGGAAATTGTGGAAAGGCTTATGGCAGACCCGAACAATGTGTTGCGGTTTACTGACAAAACACTTGTAGCACCCATCACACTTCTAATTCGTCAGGCTTGAAATTGACCCTTCGCTAAGCCCCCCTTAGTTACTGTTGTACACTCCGACAAGCCTTACGTTTTTAACGTTCCATCCCATAGGGAACCATTTTAACCAGGCACACCTTTTAACCATCACGTAAAGTTAGCTAACAGTATACGCTGCATTTATATCCACAACGTATTAATATATATATATATATACAGTATATATACAGTGCCCTCCACAAGTGCCCTCCTGGTAAAGATGAGTAAAAAGGGTTATAAAAAATTCACCGTAATTAGCTTAATCTCACACTGAACAAAATTAGAAAAATCCAACTTTTAATTGAAGTAAATTTATTCTGAAAAAAAAAAATCATTGGGGATTTTTTTGCCTCTCTTACCATCCTCCTCACTGTGCGTGGGGGTAAAATAAACTTGGGTCCTCTTCCAGGCAAGTTTGTAACATTTCCAGTTGATTTGAACTGTTTAAGTATTGCCCTAACGGTAGATAATGGCATTTTCAGGTGAGTAGCTATTTTTTTTATAGCCATTCCCTGACTTATGAAGCTCAACACACTTTTCCCTCATTTGATTTGTGTGTTCTCTTATCTTTCCCATGTTGATGTATGAATAAGGGAATATGGCCTCTGTGTCACCTCATATTTATATTTATGTGTCACCTCATATTTATACCCCAGTGAAACAGGAAGTCATGGATTACTGCTTGAAAGTTCCTAAACACTCTGATCAACTTTAAAAAGTAAAATATAAATGGAAAAAATGCTTCAGTTACATTTTGTTCATAAGAATTTCTAGGGCTGCCAATAATTCTGGCACACATGGTTTTGTTAAAAATAATTATTTCTTGATGAGGGATTTTTTTTTTTCTCATAATAAATGTACTTCAATCAAAGATTGGATTTTTCTCATTTTTTCAGTGTGAGATTAAGATAATTCACCAAGCAATGGTGAATTTTTTTATAACCTTTTTTACTCATCTTTACCAGGGGTGCCAATAATTGTGGAGGGCACTGTATATGTACATACATATGTATATATATATACTGAAGTTCGCTCACTGGAATTTAGAAGTTATTTAATTCTATTATTTATGTCAGCAAACCATGTAAAGAGCTGCATGGTTTGTTGCGTTGCCGGATGAAGTAGAGGCTAGCAACAGTTGCTATGCATTAGAGCACTGTTTTCCACATTGTTTTCCCTTATCAATAATTTCCCCAACATTCGGCTACAAAGGGCCGTCGTTTGAGAGCTTGTCGTTTTTTTTCTTCCATTTTTAGGATAGCCTCGGACTCGTAGCGCTTGTTGGACGTCTCTGCTAGAATGTTAATGAACTAACGTCGGTTTGTATTTGTATTTGTATTTACCCAACCGATCAGCTGTGCGCAATATGAAAAAAGTGGCGTCAGTTGTTAGCTAACTGACATGAAAGTTGATCAACAATTTCTGATTGACTATTTAGGTTTCCCTAACCTGAAATAAGATAGGATGGAGTAAGATAAGATACGATTAATAACGTTAGTTAGTGGGTGGAAATATCCAAATAACGCATTGGGTTAACCCACGGTTTGGGTTGGAGATAATGGAGAGCGCCGATCTGCCATTCTGCAAAGTTGAAAAGTGGTGAGCCAATCAGAAAAAAATTATGTTTGCGATGACCAGTGACGTTTTACGTGCTTACACACGAATACCGCAAGATCAGTATACCACCATTTACTGCCTAGTGTAGGTATTCATGCCTGGCAAAAATACTTTTAAAATGATGCGTATCAGCTAGTTTCTATGATGAGCTAATTGGTGTCGCTCTCTCCTCGGTGAATTCATATGGCGCTTTTCCATCGGGAAACTGAGATTGCAGCTTCTGGATGCGATTCCATTGCCAGCAGAAGCGTATAGTTCCCGGAAGTAATTAGGTGTGGTTGTGAAACACTGTTCACACCATCAACACTATTCATACCTCATACTACTTTATACACCCTCCAGGTTGCTATTAATTTATACCTTTGTACCATAAACACCTGTTCTGTGGAACTTTTTTTATTAGGTGTGGTTCTATTACTCTCCATAGGCTACTTCTTATTATTCCACCACTTTTTTTGCCACATATCTCCTTCTACACCATTAACACCATCAACACCATTCGTACCTTTTTTGAGTCGCCATTTGGCTGAACAGTCTCTGGCAAGATCTGGCAACCCTGCGTCCCACCCGGACCCACCCTTGCGCTGCCATGTCACGTGTTGTTTTTGTTGTATTTGAAGGAAAACGCGAAACTGCGCCTCATTTTTTTTAAACAAAGTTTCACGTCATATTTATGTGACCAAAATGTTTGTGTACTTCTTGAAAAGTGTTCTCCCGAATGTAGTCAGCGAAACCCTAGGCTGCGTCCCAATCCAGTTTTTGCTCCACCCTCGTAAACTTCACTTGCAAACTTCACTTGGGAGGATGTGACGCACATACCAATAAAACAGGAGTATACACTTGCGTTTAGCGAGTGGGAGGGAGCGAGGGCGGAGCGGGTTATTTGAATTGAGACGCACTTCACCCCATCTATACTCGGAAGTTAACCATGCTGCTGCACAGTAGCGTATCGTGGGATCTCCGATCATGTAAAACGCCTGTCACCATAGCCTACGTTTAAACAGATGAACCTCTCAACCTGTTTACATTCATTATCAGTCAAGCAATTGATTTACTGAATAACAAATATCAATAAATAGAGCAAGTCTTTTTGTCATAAAATTGTCTAGCCTAGCATTTAAATATGTAGGACAGCCCGTGCGCTGGAATAAAGCATTTAAACCGAACATATTCTCAACCTGTTTCCGTTCATTTTGCTTGCTTATGTCAATCAAACAAAGTCCCTGAATCAATTAAAGATAGGCTAATGATTAACAAATGACAATGACAAAGATATTACTAATGTGAGATTGTTTAATAAGGGAGGCAAAAATAATTAACAGGCAAAAAATCCCAACGTCTTCTGTGAGTTGCACGTTAGCATTGCGTTTTTCCTCATCACGTTAAAGAATGTCATTAATTTAAGACTTTCCGATTTAGTCAAAACGTAGAAAGCATACATTTAAAGAGGAAAACCTCTTAAATTGCTGGAACCAGCGTTTAGCGCAATGCATGCTTTCAAGCTAGAAAAACAAATTTACCAAAATATGTGCTGTTCATTGATCACTTCGCATGACAGTCAATTAACGCATTTTGCGTCAGCACAAATGTGGATATAGCCTAGTAAAATGCTACACAAGTTTATTTACCTATTCGTCTTGGTTATTGAGAAATTCAATTGTTTGGCTATCTGGCAAATTATAGGCTACGGAAAAATATTGAGACACGAGTAGCCTAATAATCCGTTTAAAAGCACGATTAAGCTGGAGAACCTTGTAGTCTACATCCCATAGTACCCTACTCTGTTGCTGCATAAAGCAATTTGCTGAACCATGAAATACAAAATAGCAAACTACTACTTGATTAGCCTGTATTTTTTAGCCTATACTAGTGTTGTGTCGTTCGCGAACGATTCGTTCAAAAGACCGAATCTTTTGGGTGAACGAACTGAACTGAATCACTTACTGAAAAGATCCGTTCATTTCTCAGTTCAGTTGAGCTCTCGAACGGATCTGATCAGCAGCGAGCGTGCAGGGAGGGGGAGGGACTGCCGCGAGCGAACGTGATTCGTCCCCTGCGAACCAGTTATGCTGTGCTGAACGAATCATTCACGGGCGGGCGGGCGCTGAGCGAGGCAGCGAGCGTGCAGAGTGGACTTCTGCTAGCGAACGTGTCGTGATTCGTCCACTGAAGGCTACTAGACACAGTGAGTTAACGTGACGTGATCCTGAGTGATAATCAGCGGCTCAAACTGCCAGAATCAGGCCCAGCAAGTTAAGACTTAAAAGTCATTGAAAACCAGCGTTCACCTCCAATATTGATATTCAACGAGGAAACTTTTAAAATATCAAGATTTGTAAACGGAGTTTGGCGCGTTTGTCAAAGCGACAGCACTTCCGCATGAACCGTTCGGCCGTTTCAGTTCACTGAGTGAGTCGGACTACGCAGTACGCAGTCGGAGCTCCGCCCAAGCACTGAACGATTCTGTGAACGAATCTTTTTAATGAACTGATTCTAGTGATTCGAGTCACTGAAGTGAACTGTTTTGCCCATCACTAGCCTATACGCCGTCTTTTCCATTCTGTATGCGCTTTTAATGTATAATACCGCGATAAACATTAACGTGATTACCACTGAACAGTACGTTAGATGTGAATTGTGGGTAATATGAGCTTGCAGAGTCTGCTCTTTTGCAGACTCGTTCCCTTGAGAAAAGTTGAGGGTGGAGGGGCTATGTCACAAACTTCACTTGGCTTTCTAACGGATTGGACTCACACTTAAAATGGAGACAGAGGGTACATCCTGGTCTCAAAAAGGGATTCCCCCCAAGTGAAGTTTGCAAGTGAAGTTTGCAAGTGAAGTTTACGAGGGTGGAGCAAAAAACTGGATTGGGACGCAGCCCCACAATTCACATCAAACGTCCTGTTCAGTGATAATCACGTTAATGTTTATCGCGGTATTACACATTAAAAGCACAAACAGAATGGAAAAGACGATGTATAGGCTAATAAATACAGGTTAATCAAGTAGTAGTTTGCTATTTTGTATCTCATAGCCAATTGCTTGCAGCAACAGAGTAGCGTAGGCTACTGTGGAGGGATGTAGGCTACTACCAGGTTCTCTGTAGCTTAATCTTGCTTTTAAACGGATTATTAGGCTACTGTCTCTCAATATTTTTCCGTAGCCTATAATTTGCCAGATAGCCTAACAATAAACAATTTAATTTCTCAATAACCAAGACGAATAGGTAAATAAACTTGTGCAGCATTTTTACTATATCTACATTTGTGCTGACGCAAAATGCGTTAATAGCCTATGTCATGCGAAGTGATCAATGAACAAAACATATTTGGGTAAATTCGTTTTTCTAGCTTGAAAGCATGCATTGCCCTCAACGCTGGTTCCAGCAATTTAAGAGGTTTTCCTCTTCACACGTAGCCTATGCTTTCTAGGCTAATGTTTAAATCGTTTTGAGTAAATCGAGTGCCGTCTTAAATTAATGCGTGAAATTCAGAGAAAACGTTGTGTTTTTTTGCCAGTTAATTATTCAGAATTATTGCCACCCTTATTAAATAATCTCACGTTGGTTATCTCTTTGCCATTGTCATTTGTTAATCATTCGCCTATAGGCTAGCTACATAATTGATTAGGCTATTCAAGGAATTTGTTTGATTGACATAAGCAAGCAAAATAAACGGAAACAGGTTGAAAATATGTTCGGTTTAAATGCTTTATTTAAATGCTACGCAAATTTATGACACGAATGAATATGCTACCCACACAACTTGCTGTATTTATTGATATTTGTTATTCAGTAAATCAACTGCTTGACTGATAATTAGTGTAAACAGGTTGAGAGTTTAATCCGTTTAAAGGTAGCCTAGTCTACGGTGACAGACATGATCCGAGATCCCACGATACACCACTGTGCAGCAGCATAACTTCCATTACATTACATTACATTACATTTATTTAGCAGACGCTTTTATCCAAAGCGACGTACAGTAAGTGCGTACAGAGACATCATCATCATTACAGAACAGACAAGGCAAAGCACATCCTTTGCATAATGTAGCAGCTATCCCTAGCAATGAACGTTGAATGCAGTTCACAGTAAGCTGTGGGCAAATCAGCAACACCACACTTTCATTCCAAATACTATTATAAACTATACTATTATAGAACATTCCAAATACTATTATAAACTATGCTATTATAAACCATTCCAAATACTATTATATACTATAATAAACAGACAGGAAAACACAGGGAACAGGGAACTGATATTCCTAGGTGAGGATATCAGTCAAGGTGGAGTCTGAAGAGGTGTGTCTTCAGGCCTCGACGGAATGCAGGCAGGGTTGGAGTAGAACGTAGGGGAATGGGAAGTTCATTCCACCACTGATGTGCTAATGTGGAAAAGCTCCGCAGTCGGGACAAGCGAGAGCCTTTGACACGGAGGGGGGGAAGTGCCAGTCGCCCTGCTGTAGAAGAGCGAAGTGGTCGAGCAGGAACATAGTTCTGGATTAAGTCCTGCAGGTAGGCGGGGCCTGTCCTATTGGCTGCAGTGTAGGCCAGGGTCAGAACTTTGAACCTGATCCTGGCTGCAACTGGCAGCCAGTGGAGAGACCTCAGCAGGGGGGTTACGTGGGAAAATTTCGGGAGGTTGAACACAAGCCGGGCAGCTGCATTCTGGATCAGTTGAAGAGGCAGAATGGCGCAGGCCGGTAGGCTTGCGAGCAGGGAGTTGCAGTAGTCCAGGCGTGAGGTGACCATGGTCTGGACAAGAAGCTGGGTGGAGTAGGTGGTCAGGTACGGTCGAATCCTCCTGATGTTGTACAGGAGGAACCTGCAGGACCGTGCCGTCGCCCTGATGTGCTCTTTGAAGTCCAGCCGGTCGTCCAGGACCACCCCCAGGTTCCTTGCAGAGCGGGAGGCAGCCACCACGGTCCCATCAACGGTGATGGAGAGGTCATGTAGTGGGGAGGTCTTGTACGGCATGAAGAGGAGCTCTGTCTTGTCAAGGTTGAGCTTCAGGTGATGGGTAGCCATCCACTCAGAGATGTCAGTCAGACAAGCAGATATCCTCTCCTTAACCTGTGGGGTAGAGGGAGGGAAAGAGAGGAAGAGTTGAGTATCGTCAGCATAGCTATGGTATGAGAAGCCATGTGAATGGATTACTGAGCCAAGAGACTTAGTATACATAGAGAACAGCAGAGGACCCAGTACAGATCCCTGCGGGACTCCTGTAGACAGGGGACGGGGAGCAGAGACGGAACCCTTCCAGGAGACTTGGTAGGATCTATCAGTGAGGTACGATACAAACCAAGAGAGGGCAGTTCCAGAAATGCCCATCTCAGCGAGTGTGGAGATCAGGAGTTTGTGGTTGACCGTGTCGAATGCCGCAGACAGGTCAAGGAGAATCAGAACAGAGGAGAGGGAGGAGGCTCTAGCAGTGGCGAGTGCCTCAGTCACAGCCAGGAGAGCAGTTTCGGTGGAATGGCCGGTTCTGAAGCCAGACTGATGCGGGTCAAGCAGGTTGTTCTGGTGGAGAAAAACAGACAGTTGGTTAAGGACAGCACGTTCAAGTGTTTTGGACAGGAAGGGCAAGAGAGATACAGGACGGTAGTTCCTGACATCAGCGGGATCTAAGCTAGGTTTTTTAAGGAGTGGGGTTACACGGGCAGTTTTAAAGGCAGCAGGAACATGGCCACAGATTAGGGAGGTGTTAATAACGGAGGACAGATATGGAAGGAGCTCAGCAGATATAGACTGGAGGACTGCTGAAGGTATGGGGTCTAGTGGACAGGTGGTTGCGCGCTGGCGCGTCACCAGCTCGAGCACATCGGAGTCCTTCAGAGTCTTGAAGGACGACAGTGTAGCGATGGGTTCAGTATGGGGGATGTGGGGTGTCACCGGATGCGTGAAGGAGTTCCGGATCGCAGCCACCTTCCCCTCAAAGTGGGTCAGGAAGTCATCTGCAGAGAGGGAGGAGGGTGAAGGGGGTGGAGGGGGGGTGAGCAGGGAGGAGAAGGTGGAAAAGAGTTTACGTGGGTTAGATAGACATGTATCAATTTTCGACTGGAAAAATGAAGTTTTAGCTGATGTAGTTGCAGCTGTGAAGGCTGCCAGCAGAGTGTGGTAGGAGGCCAGGTCATCTGGGGATCTGGATTTCCTCCACTTTCTCTCAGCGGCTCGTAGCATGGTTCTGCTGGATCTGAGAGAATCCGTCAGCCACGGGGAAGGGGGTGATAGTCGGGCTGGTTTGGAGACAAGAGGGCATAGTGAGTTGAGAGACTGAGAGAGGCACGAGTATAGATGGGGTGATGTGCGTCTCAATTCAAATAACCCGCTCCGCCCTCGCTCCCTCCCACTCGCTAAACGCAAGTGTATACTCCTGTTTTTTTGGTATGCGCGTCACATCCTCCCAAGTGAAGTTTGCAAGTGTGAAGTTTACGAGGGTGGAGCAAAAACTGGATTGGGACGCAGCCCTAGTCTCAGCCTTAGCCGCTTTGACGCACTTTGTACGCAGCGTCTGATGCATAGGCTTGCATAAGCTGGACAGAGCTGTGGGAAAACTCACAGTTAGCACTCATTGGCTAGTAGCACTGTCAATCACAGGAGTGCCTGTGTATTTCCGGTATGACGCAGTGCATTTGGTTTTATCAGTCCGCCGGGAAACACGTTAAGTTCTTCTAATCTGTAGCTAGTGAACGCTGCGAATCCATCAAGAACAATGAGTGTTTCGGACCAAGAGCTTAACGCTGGATTGAATGAAGTTTTAGAAGTTCACGACATTCCATCTCTGAAAGATATTCAAGAGTTTGTTTTGAGGCAGATAATTAATAAACGAGATATACTCGCATGTTTCCTGGATTGTTCAATACAACGCCCGTTCGCAAATTATGTTGTTTTTCTGGACCAGCTTCGAGTAGGCTATATTTTACGTTTTAGTATTTTTCTGTGAATATGCCAGCGCTGGCACTGTTTAAAAACTCAAAGTCCCATAATTCCCTCCGGACGAGCAGCGTTGTCTCCAAACGTTGTCATGTAATGTAAAGGTGTTGTTACACGAAGCAATTTGTGTTGCTTGCAACTATGTTGCAGTTGAGTTGCTCATAGATTTCTTCGTGTAACATTCCCTGCAATTTCTGTGCAACTTGATTGCAACAAGTTGGGAGCAGTTCAACTTTCATGCAACCGATTGCATGCAATAACCAATCAGAACAGAGATATTGATCACACGCGAACGCAGACCTGTCTGCACGTAGCCTACTACGATAACGTTACTAGCTAGCTAAATTATCATAAACTATAACTGGCTAACTAACGTTACCTAACCGAACTGGCTAACTAATAAAATGAACGCACATAAGGCTTTGCGTTTCCTTTTTGGCAGCATTTTAGACATCGCGAAAATAAATAAATGTAACTAGCTAAATGTTAAAAGAGAAAAATTGTAACGATAGCTAAATTTAGTGATCAAGACTTGATATTTGTATCTAACGGAATAAACGGATCCGGCGTAATATTAATTCTGATTGGTCGTTGCGTGCAATTTAAATTGATTGCGAATTGCGTCGTGTAACAGTTGAATTGCATAAAATGACATCACCAGCAACGAGTTGCTGCAACCAAAGTTGCGCGGAAATTGCATCGTGTAACAACACCTTTAGCCAGCAGTAGCACACAGCTCTGTTTTTAAACGCTTTTTTCTAACGTTAGCTAGCTAGCTTGAAGGACTAAAAGCTAGAATTTCTTCATGTGGTTAACCGTAACGTATAGTTTCTGACCTTGTGGGGCAGGCTTCTGAACTTAGCAAGCTAACGTTAGCTCGTCTTCAGCGGCAGTATTCCCATCTGCCAAAAATGTCCAAACAGACAAGGTGATATCTTATAGGTCGAGAACCACCCGTGCATTGCAGTACTGGATATGTAGTCTGTTAAAGTGGACTACAAGTCGAACTACAGTCATTAATCCATTAATTAAAAAAATTAAAATTGGAACATGCGATATATGGTCTATATCCTCATACCACACAGGCTAATCCAGGAACGTTTCGGCTCATTATATAAATCAGATTTCAAGAAATTGTCGATAGTCTCTGAAGCCCGTTCTATCTGTCATAGGGAATTTACTTCCGAAACCAGACTCCGCCCACGTCTGACGTACTCACTTGAGTACTCTATTGATTTTTGATCAGATTGAGGCGCGCATTGATTTTCAAATAAAAAACCGGTATATAGCCTATTCATTGCCTGTTTTCTGCGGTCGCTGCTGTATGTTAATAGACATCCTTGCTACACTGTACGTGTAGCCTACATTATGTGAATTCATTTTTTCCTGGTTCATCAATTTTCATTGGTTGCGCACTGGCTAGTCATCGCGATTTGCGCAGAAGTTAAAATATTTTAGCTTGCGTGAACAGTGCAGTACTCGCGATTCGTAGCGCTCCCAGCGGCACCGGCAGAGTCGCGCATTGTCGCTCTCTCCATTGTAATTTAATAATAATAATAATAATAATACATTCAGTTTATATAGCGCTTTTCTGAATAATAATTTAATGACTTCCTGCCAGATGGCGCGGGACTGCCGCTCTTGGTGTAAATCCGGGGTTGGAAAATAAAAATAGCTAACACAGTAACGTTACTGGCTTCAACTTGTAGCTAAGTCTGACACTCGGCTGGGGACAACGACAACGTTATCTCTCGCAATCAGGCTGACACACTGGACACTCACGAAGAAACTTCATCTAAATATCCCTAACACAAGCAAGGCTGGCACTCGGCTGCTCGAAAATAGAAAAATGCCAGTGGCAGTTGACAGCTTTTATATCGGACGTTAGCTAGCATTAGCTTTCACTTTAAGCTTCAGAAAGAAACGACACAACCTGAACCAGTGAGCTAGGTTAACTAAGTTTACCACTGTCAAATAGCTAGCTAACTAACTTTGCTAAATGGTAAACTTGCCTACCTCAGGTTTCTTCTTTGCATTACATCCAAGTAAATTAATCCACAAAAAAGTAAAGTAGCTAGCTAGCTAATCCATTTCAGTGGTCTGGTTAAAGTGAAGCATTGTGGGAATTGTGGTCTTATAACAACAAATGAAGATCAAGCTTCCAAAATTTGATATTCACACAAAGTGATATTTTGAAATGTAGAAATCCTCCAGAAGGAAAATTGCAGTGATATGTCATAGTAAAATACATGCACTAAATACCCCTTTAAGGGTTTAGGGTGTTTGTTTTTAGCTATGGGGACTACAGTGGCCTGTTTCCAGAGCTTTGGCACTGTCTGCTGACTGAGTGACATATGGAAGATGCCACTGTACACCGGGCCTAGTTGTTCGGCACATAACTTCAGCACACAACCTCCTATCCCATCTGGCCCCGGGCCTTTTCTCACCTTGCTTTGTCCTGATCACACTCCTTTCACTAAAAAAAGCTGCTACTTCACATAATGTTTTTAATTTTAAGAACATCAATTTCCTGTGTAAAATCTGATACGCCCAACCCAACATAAAATGTATTCAGGTCTTGTGCCAGCTGTTCATCAGAGTTGTACACAGAAATGAAAAAATCATGTAAAGGCTGGGGAAGTAAGCTATTTGTTTTAAGACATATATCAACATATTTGTGTTCTTTTTTTTGTTATGAAACAACAACAGTAAAAAATCTTGCCAGATAACAATTTTTGGCATGATTCACATTTGTGTTTCAGCACGAAAAGCAATCCCAAGTCATGTTGGATGAAATGATGAGAAACCTTAAGGCTAAGAAAAGGAAGAAAAAAGAGGATAAAAAAGCCATTAAATTTGTTAAAGACAATCTTGATTTCATCAAGGAATTGATTGATCCACCCAATCATCATTTCAAGGAAAGGACTGATCCACCCAAGGTGAGTCCCAGTACCATGCAGGGTAATATATAGACGTGAACCTCAAGTAAGGTAAAGCATTAGAGCATGAGAGTGGTCTGTGGTACTCTGCAGTTCTGCTGCCACATGCCAATACTAACTTTCATAGGCTACTGAAATGCATCAATGTTACGAACATGTATATGGGGACCCCCCCACCCCTCAAAAGTATTTTGCCCACACCCCACACACTTTTGTTGCTTTTGTTACACAAATAAGCAACACCTCGACATCTCAGTGTATCCCCTTTGATGCAGGTATTTAAATTTGCAGTTTAACAAATGTTTATCTGGTGAATTGGTACCATCAACACATGTGGTTTATTCAATTATCATCAAACACTGTAGCCTAAAATGTGCCAACAGAAGTAATACTATAGACCACAGAAGTGGGACGCCGGAAGTTGGTACTAGGAAGGATCTGTCAAATTTTCCCAAAGACAATTTCTCTAATACAAATTTTTGTAAAAACAAAAGATCACAGAAACGTCTATCCTACCAAGTTTCCTCATATGAAGTAATTACATTACATTACATTACATTTATTTAGCAGACGCTTTTATCCAAAGCGACGTACAGTAAGTGCGTACAGAGACATCATCATCATTACAGAACAGACAAGGCAAAGGATGTGCTTTGCCTTGTCTGTTCTGTAATGATGATGATGTCTCTGTACGCACTTACTGTACAGAGACATCATCATCATTACAGAACAGACAAGGCAAAGCACATCCTTTGCCTTGTCTGTTCTGTAATGATGATGATGTCTCTGTACAGTAAGTGCGTACAGAGACATCATCATCATTACAGAACAGACAAGGCAAAGCACATCCTTTGCATAATGTAGCAGCTATCCCTAGCAATGAACGTTGACTGTAGTTCACAGTAAGCTGTGGGCAAATCAGCAACACCACACTTTCATTCCAAATACTATTATAAACTATACTATTATAAACCATTCCAAATACTATTATAAACTATGCTATTATAAACCATTCCAAATACTATTATAAACTATACTATTATAAACCATTCCAAATACTATTATAAACTATGCTATTATAAACCATTCCAAATACTATTATAAACTATAATAAACAGACAGGAAAACACAGGGAACAGGGAACTGATATTCCTAGGTGAGGATATCAGTCAAGGTGGAGTCTGAAGAGGTGTGTCTTCAGGCCTCGACGGAATGCAGGCAGGGTTGGAGTAGAACGTAGGAGAATGGGAAGTTCATTCCACCACTGAGGTGTTAATGTGGAAAAACTCCGCAGTCGGGACAAGCGAGAGCCTTTGACACGGAGGGGGGGAAGTGCCAGTCGCCCTGCTGTAGAAGAGCAAAGTGGTCGAGCAGGAACATAGTTCTGGATTAAGTCCTGCAGGTAGGCGGGGCCTGTCCTATTTGCTGCAGTGTAGGCCAGGGTCAGAACTTTGAACCTGATCCTGGCTGCAACTGGCAGCCAGTGGAGAGACCTCAGCAGGGGGGTTACGTGGGAAAATTTCGGGAGGTTGAACACAAGCCGGGCAGCTGCATTCTGGATGAGTTGAAGAGGCAGAATGGCGCAGGCCGGTAGGCTTGCGAGCAGGGAGTTGCAGTAGTCCAGGCGTGAGGTGACCATGGTCTGGACAAGAAGCTGGGTGGAGTAGGTGGTCAGGTACGGTCAAATCCTCCTGATGTTGTACAGGAGGAACCTGCAGGACCGTGCCGTCGCCCTGATGTGCTCTTTGAAGTCCAGCCGGTCGTCCAGGACCACGCCCAGGTTCCTTGCAGAGCGGGAGGCAGCCACCACGGTCCCATCAACGGTGATGGAGAGGTCATGTAGTGGGGAGGTCTTGTACGGCATGAAGAGGAGCTCTGTCTTGTCAAGGTTGAGCTTCAGGTGATGGGTAGCCATCCACTCAGAGATGTCAGTCAGACAAGCAGATATCCTCTCCTTAACCTGTGGGGTAGAGGGAGGGAAAGAGAGGAAGAGTTGAGTATCGTCAGCATAGCTATGGTATGAGAAGCCATGTGAATGGATTACTGAGCCAAGAGAAATAGCTACAGAGAGAGCAAAAATTTTTTTTTTTTGCTCTCTCTGTAATAGCTACAGAGAGAGCAAAAATCTCCATTTCATCCTCATTTTGACAAAGGTACAAGTGTGTAGTGCACGCTTAACATTAACAAACTGCACGCCCCTTCAGTAGAGTAAATTTAGGGAATTTACGTCACTGTTGCCAGTGCCACTGCCATTAGACGCTACCCTGTCAAGCTTTCTAACTTCTCAAGAGCCAAAATATCAATAATATAAAAATTAAATGATAGTTGAAAAACACTTTTTTCATGAATATAGTTAAACGTACTTTATTCTGTATAGCAGGTCATTACAAAAAGGAAATGACATAGGGTTATCAAGTGTGGTATCTCTCCAGGCTATATGGAAATGCAGACCATTTGCATACTATGGCCAGTAAAGATGTTTAATTTGCTAAAAATCAAACAAATCTACCAAATGACTGACTTGACTATTAGAAATGATTGCCATGTTTTGCATCTCATAGGTGTATTATGGACATGTTGCTTATATTTAAGGACTTTGTAAATGCCTACGGCAAATAACAGGGACAATTACACGTACTGGTACCAGAAGGCACTTCCACTGTGGTCTATATTTGGTCTAATATAGTTGTATGCAGTTGTTTATGCAAATACAAAGGCAGTAAAAGAGCGCTGCACACATTTCCTATCTAAGCAAGGCTACATGTCAGAATCGTGTGAATTTTAAATTACTTGGGCAGCTAATGCTAGCTGGCTTTCTCTGTAGCTTCTACATCAGTTCAGTTGTGATACGCAAGTAACTTTTTCAGATGACAAATTCCATGAAGCAGTATTTTATTATACAATACTTATATTCTCTGGAAGTACGGCAGCGGAGCGAACGTGGCCATTGCAACTTGTTGCTCTTCTTTGTTGTTGTAGTCGACCAGTGCCGGCACTACATTCGTAGGTAACGTAAAGTATCGCTCCGCCACCGTACTTTCACAGAGGATATAGGTCAGCACAAAGTAAAGGATTCAACGATAGTTTGACTTAAAAAATGATGGTATAAACACTCAAAATAATCCAGATAGATTGTCGTCATATTTTATTTGCTTTGGGTGCACTGTGGAGTATTTGTTAGTGGATGCTACCGGTTACCTTAGAGTTGCGCTAGCATTAGCAACGTGTGTATGTCCAAAAGAAGGGACAACATGGAATTAGCTGAAAATGGTTTCCATCAATCAACTACATCATGGGTAAGTCGTAATTGAGACATTACGTCCAAAATTCCAAACTATCCCTTTAATGGAATACATTGTTCTGAACAAGGAAAAACTTGAATGGTGTCGATATAATTGTTGAAACAACTCTGTTGACACACCCACTGCATACGCCCCATTTTATCTAGAGTCACAAAATGTGGTATAGAGGTCCCTATGCTCATGTTGAAAAAATTTGCCTCAAGGATCCAGGAAGTCAGCCATATTGGATTTTCCGCTAATTAGCATTTTTTGTAAAACACTTAAAATGCTACTCCTCCTACAAAATTTGGCCAATTTACATGAAACCAGCTACACAAACTCCTTTGACCATGCTTCATAAAATTTATACAGAATTTAGATATTTTAAAAGATGGCCGAAAGACGACCAATTAATTTTCAATGGGCGTGACTTATCACAAAAGTGCTGATAATTCCAAAATCATTTCACAGAAAGTTATGAAACCTGGTAGGTCTATTAAGAGTAACATGAGCAATTGAGCTCTACAGTTTCAACGCAATTGAGCCACGTGGTGCCGCTATATAGATCCAAATATAAGAAAATATTTAAAAGTATTTACACACTCCTTCATAAATCGTATATACAGAATTTTGATATTTTAAAAGATGGCCGAATGACGAGCCAATAAATATCCAGTGGGTGAGGTTTATCACAAAACTGCTAATAATTCCAAAACCATTTCACAAAAAGTTATGAAACTTATTTATGTTATGTTATTTATTTATGTTATAAAGTTATGAACTTTAAAAAAAAAAAAATTGGAACATGCGATATATGGTCTATATCCTATATACAGGGTAATCCAGGAACGTTTCGGCTCATTCTATGAATCAGATTTCAAGAAATAGTCGATAGTCTCTGAAGCCCGCTCTATCTGTCATAGGGAATTAACTTGCGAAACCAGACTCTGCCCACGTCTGACATTCTCACTTGAGTACTCTATTGATTTTTTTATCAGATTCAGGCGCGCATTAATTTTCAAATAAAAAACCGTTATATAGCCTATTCATTGCCTGTTTTATGCGGTCGCTGCTGTATGTTCATAGACATCCTAGCTATACTGTACGTGTAGTCTACGTTATGTGAATTAATTTTTTCCTGGTTCATCGATTTTCCGTGTACGTGTTATTTTAAATGAAAATATCAGCTCTTATAAGTAGCCTAGCTATCATCGCGGTATGTTTGAAGCGACTGACTCAATACGGGGATGTTTAAAATAAAACCAGTAATTTATCTGAAAAGAAAAATACTGAGTTTGTGTGTTTCTAAATGTTTGCACTGTTTGTGATTACGTTACAGGATGCAGATGAAAGTTAATGCCAGCTATGATGTAGCTAATGTAGCCACTGTGCTTTAGCTAGCGTGTGCACCCACTTCATGCTGACTTTATCTGGAAGTTTTCACAATGGGGTTTCATCGGATGCTGCAGGAAACCGTGACAGATGGCTCTGTCACAGTCAAGTTAATTAGCTACTGTCCTTTCATATGATTGGTTGCGCACTGGCTGGTCATCGCGATTTGCGCAGAAGTTAAAATATTTTAGCTTGCCTGAACAGTGCAGTACTCGCGATTCGTACCGCTCCCAGCGGCACCGGCAGAATCGCACCTTGTCGCTCTCTCCATTGGAATTTAATGACTTCCTGCCAGATGGCACGGGACTGCTGCTCTTGGTGTAAATCCGGGGTTGGAAAATGAAAATAGCTAACACAGTAATGTTACTGGCTTCAACTTGTAGCTAAGTCTGACACTCGGCTGGGGATAACGACAACGTTATCTCTCGCAATCAGGCTGACACACTGGACACTCACGAAGAAACTTCATCTAAATATCCCTCACACAAGCAGGCTGGCACTCGGCTGCTCAAAAATAGAAAAATGCCAGTGGCAGTTGACAGCTTTTATATCGGACGTTAGCTAGCATTAGCTTTCACTTTAAGCTTCAGAAAGAAACGACACAACCTGAACCAGTGAGCTAGGTTAACTAAGTTTAGCACCGTCAAATAGCTAGCTAACTAACTTTGCTAAATGGTAAACTTGCCTACCGCAGGTTTCTTCTTTGCATTACATGCAAGTAAATTAATCCACAAAAAAGTAAAGTAGCTAGCTAGCTAGCTAATCCATTTCAGTGGTCCGGTTAAAGTGAAGAAATGATTCACATTTGTGTTTCAGCACGCAAAGCAATCCCAAGCCATGTTGGATAAAATGATCAAAGCCCTTAAGGATAAGGAACCTGAGAGAGAGGAGGAAGAAGAAGAAGCCATTGAATTCATTCAATCCAGTCTAGTTTCCATCAAGGAATCGATTGATCCCAAGGTGAGTCCCAGTACTATGCAGGGTAATATATAGACGTGAACCTCAAGTAAGGTAAAGCATTAGAGCATGAGAGTGGTCTGTGGTACTCTGCAGTTCTGCTGCCACATGCCAGTACTAACTTTCATAGGCTACTGAAATGCATTAATGTTACGAACATGCCCTCAGAGTAAGGGCGTAGGAACCATTGTATATGGGGACCCCCCCACCCCTCAAAAGTATTTTGCCCACACCCCACACACACTTTTGTTGCTTTTGTTACACAAATAAGCAACACCTCGATGTCTCAGTGTATCCCCTTTGATGCATGTATTTAAATTTGCAGTTTAACAAATGTTTATCTGGTGAATTGGTACCATCAACACGTGGTTTATTCAATGATCATCAAACACTGTAGCCTAAAATATGCCAACAGAAGTAATACTATAGACCACAGAAGTGGGACGCCGGACGTTGGTACTAGGAAGGATCTGTCAAATTTTCCAAAAGACAATTTCTCTAATACAAATTTTTGTAAAAACAAAAGATCACAGAAACGTCTATCCTACCAAGTTTCCTCGTATGAAGTAATAGCTACAGAGAGAGCAAAAATCTCCATTTCATCCTCATTTTGACAAAGGTACAAGTGTGTAGTGCACGCTTAACATTAACAAACTGCACGCCCCTTCAGTAGAGTAAATTTAGGGAATTTACATCACTGTTGCCAGTGCTACTGCCATTAGACGCTACCCTGTCAAGCTTTCTAACTTCTCAAGAGCCAAAATATCAATAATGTAAAAATGAAATGATAGTTGACAAACACATAGTTAAACGTACTTTATTCTGTATAGCAGGTCATTACAAAAAGGAAATGACGTAGGGTTATCAAGTGTGGTATCTCTCCAGGCTATATGGAAATGTAGACCATTTGCATACTATGGCCAGTAAAGATGTTTAATTTGCTAAAAATCAAACAAATCTACCAAATGACTGACTTGACTATTAGAAATGACTGCCGTGTTTTGCATCTCATAGGTGTATTATGGACATGTTGCTTATATTTAAGGACTTTGTAAATGCCTACAGCAAATAACAGGGACAATTACACATACTGGTACCAGAAGGCACTTGCACTACTGTGGTCTATACTTGGTCTAATATAGTTGTATGCAGTTGTTTATGCAAATACAAAGCCAGTAAAAGAGTGCTGCACACATTTCGTATCTAAGCAAGGCTACATGTCAGAATCGTGTGAATTTTAAATTACTTGGGCAGCTAATGCTAGCTGGCTTTCTCTGTAGCTTCTACATCAGTTCAGTTGTGATACGCAAGTAACTTTTTCAGATGACAAATTCCATGAAGCAGTATTTTATTATACAATACTTATATTCTCTGCGGAAGTACGGCGGCGGAGCGAACGTGGCCATTGCAACTTGTTGCTCTTCTTTGTTGTTGTAGTTGACCAGTGCCGGCACTACATTCGTAGGTAGCATAAAGTATTGCTCCGCCACCGTACTTTCACAGAGAATATAGGTCAGCACAAAGTAAAGGATTCAACGATAGTTTGACTTCAAAAATGATGGTATAAACCCTCAAAATAACCCCGATGGACTGTCGTCATATTTTATTTGCTTTGGGTGCACTGTGGAGTATTTGGTAGTGGATGCTACCGTTTACCTTAGAGTTGCGCTAGCATTAGCAACGTGTGTATGTCCAAAAGAAGGGACAGCATGGAATTAGCTGAAAATGGTTTCCATCAATCAACTACATCATGGGTAAGTTGTAATTGAGACATTACGTCCAAAATTTCGAACTATCCCTTTAATGGAATACATCGTTCTGAACAAGGAAAAACTTGAATGGTGTCGATATAATTGTTGAAACAACTCTGTTGACATGCCCACTGCCGACGCCCCGTTTGACCTAGAGTTACAAAATGTGGTGTACAGGTCTCTCTGCTCATGTTGAACAAATTTACCTCAAGGATCCATGAAGTCAGCCATGTTGGATTTTCCGCTAATTAGCATTTTTTGTAAAACACTTAAAATGCTACTCCTCCTACAAATTTGGCCAATTTACATGAAACGAGGTACACAAACTCCTTACACCATGCCTCATAAAAAATGTTTATACAGAATTGTGATATTTTAAAAGATGGCCGAATGACGAGCCAATAAATATCCAGTGGGCGTGGCTTATCACAAAAATGCTAATAATTCCAAAACCATTTCACAGAAAGTTATGAAACTTGGAAGGTCTTATAAGAGTAACATCTGGACCTGACCTCTCCAGTTTCAACCCAATCGAGCCACGTGGTGGCGCTACAGAGATCCAAATATAAGAAAATATTTAAAAATTCACTAAAAATCATTGACACGCCCACTGCCGACGCCCCGTTTGATCTACAGTCACAAAATATGGTGGATACATCCCGCTCCTCCTGCCCAACAAATTTGCCTCAAGAAACCATGAAGTCTGCCATCTTCGATTTTCCGCTAATTAGCATTTTTTGTAAAACACTTAAAATGCTAGTCCTCCTACAGAATTAGACCAATATGCACCAAACCTGTTCAAGGGACTCAACCCGCATCCCTACATACATGCATTACTTTATTAAGGCGTATGTCAAAAATTGGCCGAATGAGAAGCCAATGAATTTTGCATTGGGTGTGGCTTATCGCACAAATGCTAGTACTTCTAAAACCGTTTGATATAAAGTTCTGAAACTTGGTGGGTTGATTGAGACTTGAGCCCTGCAGTTTTAACCCAATCAATCTGCGTGGTGGCACTAAAGAAATTGCCAAGTACACTGTCTCTGCTTAACAGGCCGTCTACCTACTATACCAACTGTGAAAGTTCCTGTAGCTTAGTGGTTAAGGCATTTGACTGCCGTGTAGTAGGTTGGTGGTTCGATCCCCACCTGTTCCCAAGTTTTTTTTGAGGCACACAATGTGCACGTCATTGTAAGAATGTTCTTTTTATTGCAAAGGCTAGGAAATTTCACAATATTACCTGTTATCTGTTTGAATTATGAAGTCAGTAAGCCAAAACAATCTGATACCGCAACACACAAGTCTTATTTGGCCTCCTCATTTCTGTTAACCTGCTTTGGCCTAGTGGATACAGTATTGGCTTTCCATGTATGTGGTCAGCGGTTCAATTCTGGCTTGGTTCCAATGGCTAGGTTAATGTTTGGCAAAACTATTGTGCAAATGCTATGCTTCTTTTAATGTTGTTTTCACATTAAGAAACACCTTTTTATTGCAAAAGTTAAGAAATTTAACAGTATTAACTGTTCAGTTTCACTTGTACTTAAAAGACTTAATACGCAAGCCCTTACTGGATCGGGTTAAGATACCATCAACAATGGCAAAAGCCCTGATTAGAAACAAATAGTGATGTCAAACGATTAAAATATTTAATCGCGATTAATCGCATTTATGTCATAGTTAACTCATAATTAATCACCCTTAATCGCATAATTTATCTATTCTAAATGTCGCTTGATTTTTTTTTGTCCCATTATTATTATTATTTCAATGCTCTTATCAACATGGAAAAGTGGATTGACTTGCTTTATGCAAATGTTTTCTTTTATTGAAAACAACATTAGCAAACAGGGCAGTACAAAATAAAATTATAAAGTGCACATTTCAGGTAAACGAGGACTCGGCGATACAAAATGAAATTAGAAAGTACAGGTTCTAGGACACAGCCTATAGTGCAGTTAAACCATGGCTTAGTTAAACCATGGCTTAATAAGGTTTGCTGTGAACATAGCAGTCAGGCCTCTTATTTTAGAATTAATGAACAGTAACAGTTACATTACCATAAAAGGTAAGCCTACAACTTCTTTGCTTTCAGCCAGCTACTCAAACAGACAAGTCTGTTGACATTTTCAGACAAGAGTGAAGCTCGCTTCTTTTGCACAACATGGCCAGACACAGAAAACAACCTCTCTGAAGGAACTGATGTTGCTGGTGCTGCTAGGTACTTGCGTGCAAGGCGGGCCATTTCGCTGTGTGCTCCTTCATGCGTGGACCACCATTCCTGGGGACAGTGATCCATGCCAGCAAGAGGCTCAGCCTTGTAGCGCTCCAAACATTGCTCAACACTGTCCTCCTCTTCATCAGATGAAGACTCATGTGCAAGCATGAGAGTTGGCTTCTTTGTAGGAGGCTCAGGCTCGACTTGGTCCGGCTGTGCAGGCCTCTCCCTCTCCATCTCCTGGAGCAAGGCACGGATCAAACCCCACACCTCAGCCCTGTCAGCTTTATTCAGACACTTGAGGTCCTTAAACCTTGAAATGAAAAGAAATGCAACTTTAACACAAGTACAGGTGCAGGACAGGTATAACAAAATTGCGACAATACCCCTAGCTCTACAGTGCTAAATTCAAAAATACAAAGTAAAGAAGCAAGCAACCTGACAAAACAAACACACTGACAGAAAAACAATTCTGAGAATGAGGAACAGTGTAAGAAAGAATGAAGCATGGCAATCTGACCTTGGGTCAAGTGCTGAAGCAACTTTCAGCCATGCGATATTGGTCTTCTCTTTGCGACCCTCCATGTCGGCTGCAAAGGTTTCTTTGAACTTTATCATGTAGGCTGGGTCGTCCTCAGTGACCTCCATCACTCGTGACAGATGACACAGTGCTGGCAGCACTGCTGAGCAAGACACAAACTTCTCTCCTCCTAGAAGTTCAGACACATACCTGCAATAATACAGAGAAGCACTTCAGCGAGGAACTAGTAAGGCCTAATGTAATTCACAAAAAGTTCACTCACTCAGTCACTCACTCACACACTCACACACACAAACAAGCTCTCTCTCTCTCTCTCTCTCTCTCTCTCACACACACACACACACACACCAATATTTCACACACGCATAGCCTTCCCGCATGCACACACCCCCAATCATTAACATTACTGTTCTGACACAGACCTACTTTGATTATTAAACAAACAGATATACACACGTCACGGATACACAATTAATTACCTGCAATGCTCCAGCACAGCCTCGAGCTTCTTTAGTTTCTCCAGCTCAGCAGCTGTTGGCATGGCGACGTTGGTTGTGTGCAGGGCCAGTGCATCTCTCAGAGGTACAGTATTCCGCTGAACACGCTTGATCATTTCCAGGGTACTATTCCATCTCGTCGAAACTTCTTGTGCGAGTGACTCTTTCTTCTGATGATGCGCGACTTGTTGCTGCTCGAGCTCCGCTTGATTCGCTGGGCTATGCTTAAAATGTCCCACAACTCTTCTGCATTTTGCCAATGCGCTATCAAACGGGCTGTTGGTTAGAGAAACCGTGACGGCTCGGTGCACACTGTGTGCAATGCACGGCATGTGCTCAAAGGGGAGCTGCCTGGCCGCTGCAATCATATTGCGTGCACTATCCGTTGTCAGTGAGACAACTTTGTGTTCGATGTCCCACTCACCAGCTACTTTCATAAAGTGCTCTGCAACAGCGTTAGCGAAGTGCCTCTCTTCTGTCTTCATAACTGTCAAAGCATATGACTGAAGTTTCCACTCTGGATCAAAGAAATGGGCTGTGACCCCGAGGTAGTTCTGATTACTGAGGGACGTCCAGTAATCACCAGTGAGGGCGACTGCTTTTGTCCTCTCCAATTCCTGTTGTACCTTAACCTTCTCCGTTTCGTGCAACTTCTGAATGTGGCTTGTAATGGTGGCTCTCGAAGGCAATTCGTAGGTCCGGTCGTTGGATGCGATGCGAATGATATCAGCTAGACCCTCGTCCTCCACAACGTTAATAGGCCTACACGCAGTAGCCACCCATTTAGCTATGGCTGCAATAAGCTTGTTCTTAGTTGTGGTATCCATTTGTTTCTGTCGAAAATCATACATTGTTGCCTGGCTATGGCGAGGGGGCGGGGAGTTGGCATCAGCCGAATGCTTGGCCATCAGGTGGTATTTAAGACTTGATGTGCTTCGATGGTAACTTAATTCACACCCACAAAAGACACATATGACTTTTGTCTTATCAAGCGAACCATTTGGCAACTGTTTAAATGAGAACTTTCCGTTCAAAATCTTGTTTTTACCATCCATTTTTTCGTTCGTTTTCGTTTTCGCCCGCCTTCACTCAAACAGTAACGTGTCTAGGCTAGCCTACTACCCGGCTGCTCCCAAACAGCGTGGCTATTGTTTTGTTTCCGGTCTAGCTAGATCCGGTGTGGTGTTGTAGTTCTCTAACGTCACTAGTTGTTGCAATGGCATGTGAAAAAAAAACTACACAGCGTTAATCTCGCGAGAAAAAAAATGACGGCGTTAAAGAGGGTTTGCGTTAACGCCGTTAATAACGCGTTTAACTGACAGCCCTAGAAACAAATATTTGTATTTTGGGTCAACCCTGTCTAGAGTTGTCTACCATTTTGCAGTTTCTGTGTTTGACAAATGCCGCTAATGCCGCTCGGTCCCCGGAAATCGCTGCTTGCAGCTATATTTATTATTATTATTATTATTATTATAATTCAACAGAAACCAACATGTAAGAAATCATTCCTGTATGAGATTGTGTCCAACAAGAGAAATGGCATTGATGTGGACAAGATGGACTACTTTGCCAGGTGAGTGCTGCTTAAACACAATCAATTTATTTCAGTTACAGATACTACAGCTATTACTTTAACTCTATAAACTTCACCCGTAGTGGTTGAGACGTATCCGTCTCAATTACAGTATTCATGTTAGTCTGAAATTATAAACTACAGACTTAATAAAACCGCGGAAATTTTGATGCAGTATTTTTTAAAAGGGTAGCGTCTTGCAAAAACCTCAGCTTCTCCAGTTACACTGCAGTGCAATAAATTAGGAGGGCGCTATTAATAGCCCAAAGCACTTACGACCCTCCTCTGGCTACAGTCACAGACTGTAAAATGCACCGTTTATACACGCTAAGAAAATCTTTTTAGCATTTTTTACATATTATCCATTTATACACCTGGATATATTCAAGCGATTCAGGTTAAGTAACCATTATACTATACTGCCGCTTACTGTACTATATACAGTACCTGATGCACTTTCTGTTTAGAAGACACCTCATTTTTTTCTCCAAAATCTCTTGTATAAATATGTTTAAGAAACCAAGTAGGCTACTTACCAGTATATTCAGCTACAGCTGTTTTCTGATGAACCCTGAAGAGTTTATCTTGTTATATTTCGCCAAAGTCCCGTACAGTCGACATTTCCACAGCGACCACCCATCGCACTTAGGGCTGAAATTTGTTGCTGTTCTTGTGTAAATACATACGTGCTTTCCTACGTTCTTTTTTAAACGTATTTAAATACATTAGGCGACGTATGTTCTGGTTATTATATATACACTTTATGTGACTATTCTGAAATAAATGTATTCTGTAGCAAATTTCTGAATGACACAGCTTCTTCTTCGGTTCAAACTTAAAACCATGGATGTGCAGGGAATATTTTTTTAGATATTGACATTTAAATAAAACTAGTAGAAACCAGGTGGAAATAGCCTCTGAAGGGCCAAAGTAAATAGAGTTAAAAAGTAATTGCTGAAACTTATCTTGTGCATTGCAGGGACTGCTACCACCTTGGCATTGCAAGCAATTTCAACTTCAGACGATTCTTCAAGTTTGCCCGTGTGTGTCTCTGCGAAGAAGAGATGCAAATCTGCATGAGAGACAAGGTACGGTATATCACAACAAAATATATTTTCAATGTACAAAAATGGCAAGTTACTCATACATAGCCTACAAAGTACTCTCAGTAAGTCAGTAATTAAAATTTGCAAAAACTTGGCCTGCCGTTTAAAGTATTGATATCAAAATGAGGCCAAGTTACAACAAACAATATTGGCTATCGTAGCTCACACAAATTAAATTAGCTCTATTCCAAAGCAATGCTACCAAATCTTTCCTAAATTATTTCATGCAACTTAGCCCTGTGTTTTTTCATGTATTGTGCTTTTAATTTCATGCCATGTTTTCGGCTATCACTATTGGATGGATAACTTGAAGGGGTTCTTCTCCTGACTTAATTTTCCATAGAGTTCAATAGGAAAATTTGTCAGGAGAAAAATCCCTTAAAGTGATCCATCCATATCAGGGGCGGCTGGTGAGGTAAAAAATAGGGGAGGCTGCATTTGTTACGAGTGTACTAGGTGGTTGGCAGGGGGTGTAAATGAGGGGGGTCTGGGGGGCATGGCTCCCTGTAGAAAATTTTGATTCAAATAACCCTTAAATGGTGATACAGAATCACTATTAAATGGTTCATCCTGGTGATTTTGTCAGTTCCAACCAATCAGCTGTCAAATAGCTCACAATTCATTCCTCACTCATCATTTGAATACCAACTTCAGTGTTGCTCCAGGTGTATTGGCAACAAAAATCTTACCATTAAATGGGTGTAATGGTGCAGCTCTCTGAACATCCCTGCCTGTAGAATTCCCTATCCCGATATGGGTAACTTGTCTGTCTCAGGATCCTACACTTTCTCTCTCCAGAAATGAATGTTTTTCTCTCTCTCTACAAACTGCCTGCATTGATCAGAAAGGTATAGGGATATTAGCAGAGGTCTAAAATCCAGGTCCTTCCCAGTATTTTCTTCCAATCATCTGGATTTGCTAATTATCAATCTTCAGCCAGGAGGTAGAACTAATTGGTGAAATCAGCTGGTTGAGTTAATGGGTGGAAGAAACTCATGGCAGAACTTTTACTTTATGACCTCTGGACATTAGCAATAGTAGTGACAAACGTGATTAAAACATGACAAACTTAGTCTTGCACATAACTTTGAATAGGGGTCCTAGTTAGCAGCAACTACAGCAAAAACACAATAGCTAACGCACACGTATTTGCTATTGCACAAATGTAATTCAATTCTATCAAGCTTCTCCAGCTAGCTAGCGAGCACGTAGCAAACGTATCAGATATATAGATAAGTTAACGTTACTTACTAGGTAAGTTAGAAAACAATTATTCAAGCTGATATAACTGTTTAACCAACTAAAATGATCGATCATTCATTTATTTTAAATTAAATCAAGACAAAAATACCAATGGCCTGGTGATGGCTTTCTATTTTCTCCTACCTTCTCTATTCTCTCTTTGCACGTTATCTGGCTTTAGCTGTAGGATAGTGAGGGGACACGTTCGCATAAACGTTATAAAATGGAAGTTGTTGGCATGAAATGATTTAGCGCCTGTTAGTTAACTAGCTAGTCACCCAGCTAGCTATCAGATGAAGAGCAAGTTAAATAGATGTTTTGCTTGGTTATCTTCTAACATTACTGCAAGAATATACATTTGTTCTTATACCGGAATGCGGTGGCTTTAAATGAGTAGCGAGTTCGCCTGTCGGAAAAAAGAACGGACCTTGTTTGTTTATTAAAAAATAAGGGGAGCGCAAATGGTGGGCGGAGTCAGAACATTTCGCAGATCTGAGTGCAATATGCAAATGAGATGTAATTTCTGTAGGCTACTCGCCCTGTCACAGGATGGGGATGTGGCTGAGGCTAGCCTCACAGACAAGTATTTTCAATGTACTCTGCTCGGTACCATCTCATTCTACATGAGCCGCTTAGAGGTACTGTACTGTGAAATGCTTTTGAGTGAGGCTGAACGTCACCCTCGGCAAAATAGCCTTGCGAGCCTAATGCGCATGTGTGCAGACCTGTTGAAGCAAAAATTAGACTCAGATGCGCTCTCGCTATAGCCTATATAAACATCGAACAAAAAGTTGGGAAATTTGTGTTTGGTAGATTATTTCTCTGTTGTAACAATGCTTCTTGGCAATACATTTTATACCTTTGGAAAGCCTGTTTATTTCCCTTTTAAATTGTGCCCCATTTGTAAGGAACATGCATTTGTGGGATGAGCAGCACAGCTGAGTATGTGGGTTGCGCTCATGTAAAATTAGCCAAATCTTCTCTGCCAATGCCAAACAGCTTATTCTGCTGTTGCTATTGACTCTTGTTTGGTGTTGTTTGGTGGATTGGATGATTGAAGTCTATCAGTAACAAGGAAGAAACAAGACATATTGGCAATTTTACAATTTATTCATTTAACAAACAGTCAGGAGCCTCAGTAGCGTGTGGAAGAACCATACACAGCCACAACAGCCTGGCACCTCCTCCTCATGCTGGTCACCAGCCTGGTCACACACTGCTGTGGGATGGCATTCCACTCCTCAACCAGGATTTGTCGCAAGTCAGCCAACGTGGTTGTTTTGGTCACTCTAGCACGAACAGCACGCCCCAGCTGATCCCACAAGTGTTCAATTGGGTTGAGGTCAGGACTGTTGGCAGGCCATTCCATTCTCTGTACTCCCAAATTCTGGAGGTAGTCTCTGATAAACCCGCACTGTGGGGGCGAGCGTTGTCATCTTGGAGGATGGAGTTCGGTCCCAGACTGTGGAGATATGGGATTGCCACTGGTTGCAGAATCTCATCTCGATATCTCTCTGCATTGAGATAGCCTCCAATGATGACAAGCCTCGTTTTTCCAGTGATGGAGATGCCGCCCCACACCATCACACTGCCTCCACCAAAAGGTGTTACTCTATCGGTGCAGCAATCAGCATAGCGTTCTCCCCGTCTTTTCCACACTTTGACCCTACGATCCAACTTCCGTAGGCAGAATCTGGACTCATCGCTGAACATAACGTTCCTCAACATGTTCAGGTTCCAGTGCAGGTGTTGCCGACACCAGCGCAAACGGGCCTGACGGTGAAGGGCAGTCATGGCAGGCCTCCTGGCAGCCCTATGAGCCCAGAGATTGGCTGCGTGCAGTCTGTTCCGGATTGTCTGGGCCGAAAGCCGTGTGCCATATCGTCCTGCAAACCTTGACTGCAAATCTGTAGAAGACAGCCTACGGTTCCTAAGTGCTGAAAGGGTGAGGAACCGGTCTTCTTGGGGTGTCGTCTTCTTGGGACGCCCACTTCGCGGTCTGTCAATGACATCCCCCGTTTCATGGAACTTGGCCTTCAGTTTGGAGATGGTACTAGGGCTCACTCCAAATGATGCCGCAACTTGTTTTTGTGGAACACCAGCTTGAAGTTGCCCTATCGCACGGGCCTTATCGAGATCAGACAAACGTGGCATGCCGATTCTTGGAGCAGACACCAATTGACCAATGTAGCAGGGCCCATGCTCACAGGTGCTGCCAATCAGGTGCCAATCAGGCACCTGATTGTCAGCACCTGGGGGTACCGGAAGCTCAAAACAAGAGTCAATAGCAACAGCAGAATAAGCTGTATGGCATTGGCAGAGAAGATTTGGCAAATTTTTCATGAGCGCAACCCACATACTCAGCTGTGCTGCTCATCCCACAAATGGCATGTTCCTTACAAATGGGGCACCATTTCAAAGGGAAATAAACAGGCTTTCCAACGGTATAAAATGTATTGCCAAGAAGCATGGTTACAACAGAGAAATAATCTACCAAACACAAATTTCCGAACTTTTTGTTCGATGTTTATGTACCGAATTCTTATATAAAATTATATATTTTTGCAGACGATTTTATTCATTTCATTTTTAATCCCTTTCGGAGGCTCAGCCTCCGTTAGCCTCAATGACAATCCGCCTATGATCCATATCTACTGCATATCTGGCAGCAGAGTGATGGTTTGAGGCTTCTTTGATACCTCAGACCCTTGTTGACTTACAGCCATTTTACCAATCATGTATTCCATACTGTTCCAGCATAATTTACAGCTAAATCTAGTCCCATCCCCCAATTCCCATAGAGATCCATTCAAATGCAGAGACGTTATATAGTATCGCTTGTAAGAGTACCAGAAAATAAGATATGAAGTTTAGGGCATTTTGTTGTTGTTGGGTCACAGACATCAGGAAGTCATGGCATGCAAAGGATATGCCACCAAATATTAAATATTAAAGGCACAGTCAACTTAGTGTATATAAACTTGTGACCCACTGGAATTGTGATATAGTGAATTAAAAGTGAAATAATCTTTTAACAATTGTTGGAAAAATTACTTGTGTCATGCACAAAGTAGATGTCCTAACTGACTTGCCAACACTACAGTTTGCTAATATGAATATCTGTGGAGTGGTTAAAAATGAGTTTTAATGACTTCAAAGTGTATGTAAACTTCCAACTTCAACTGTATGTGTTAACGAGGGAAATGCACAGGTGGCTAAACCGCACTCCTGCTCCCTACCCCTAACAAATAATAATAATAATGCCTGGCATTTATATAGCGCCTTTATCACACTCAAAGCACTTCACAATGATGAGGGGGAAACTCGCCTCAACCACCACCAATGTGTAGCACCCACCTGGGAGATGCAACGGCAGCCATTTTGCGCCAGAATGCTCACCACACATCAGCCGAGGTGGAGGGGGAGAGAATATTTTTTAGCTAATTAAACTGGCGGATGATTAGGTGGCAGGTTGAAACAAACTGGTACAAACTGGTTGCCCAGGTGGGATGTCCCCTGCGAACAAGCTCGAGTTGGAGCACATTGCCTTCAACATTAAATTGTTGACGCAATGCGGGACTTGACTCTGATGTCTTAGAGTGTTAGGAATTCTCAGACTCTTAAAAGAACTCTGTCTTTGTTTTGTGAGTTTACCTGTCTCTCTAGTGCAAGGCAGGACTCTTTGCCGTTTCAGTTTTTGTTTTATCCTCTTTGTAACACTGCTTTCATTTACGAGAGCAAGAGGTTGTTTCCTTGGTTTTTCTAATTTCTAAGCGCTGTAACTCTTGAGCCTTTTTCGCCGCTTCAGGTTGTTATTTGTTTGTGGCAGTTCAACTCTCTTTTTGAGAGCCTGTTCTAAACTCTCGTGTCCACGAGTTCGCCCGTTTGCTACGGGTTGTTTTGCGTTATCCCTTTGTGCCAGTCTTCCTCTAGTATTATCACTATGTGAGAGAAGAAGTCTGTTTCTTTTCTGTGTTTGTCTCTCCCCTACGAAGCTCGCTTCGTTTAGTGGTGTTTTTTTGAAAGCACTTTCAGATCCCTACTGTCGCGCCTGGTCCTTCGACCCAGTCACCTTACAGAATATGAAAGCCTCTAGGGATGTGCCAGCCACAATGCCAGATCTGGGGACAATCCTCACGGCTCAGGGAGCAGCCATCTCCAACAATGAGGAGGGCATTAGGGCCCTTCAGGCCTCCGTTCAGACCCTCCACACCCAGCAGGCGCAGTTCTCTAGCCAGCTTCGCTACCAGGGTGACTGTCTGCATGACTTAGCAGACAGCATCCGCGCCCTGACCCTCACCACCACACCCCCTTCAGTCACACAAGCACCCGTCCCTGTTGCACAAGCACCCCCTGATTCCGCTGCTATCCTCATTCCACCGGATCTCAGGGAGCCTAAATTGCAGCTCCCGCTCCGCTATGGAGGGGAACCCGGGAAGTGTAGAGCATTCCTGATGCAATGTTTGATTTTTTTAAAAGCACAGCCCTCCCGCTTCTCCACCCAGGAGGCTCGGGTTGCGCTCGTCCTCTCTCTTCTCACAGGCACTCCTCTCACCTGGGCGGACCCCTTAATAAGGGCTAATTCTCCTGTTATGTCCACCATGGAGAAGCTGATCGAGGAGATGGCGTCGGTCTTTGATCATGACGTCTCCGGTCAGGAGGCGGCCATGCGACTGACCCGTCTCTGTCAGGGCACCGACACGGTGGCGACATTCTCCATCGCGTTTCGAGCACTGGCAGGGGAGAATGGGTGCCACTTAGCTCCCTTTTCCTTAACGGGATTGGAAAGTGCGCTGCCAGTGCTCGAGCCGCCCGCCTCGTTCGGTGCTCTGGTGTCCACAGCCATAATAATTATTGGACAACCGCATTAGAGAGAGAGAGAGGGACTCACAGGGGAACGCAGGGTTCGATCGTCGTGTTATTTACCGCTTTCTGCGGCCACTCCGTTTTCTTCGTTTTCGGAGGAGCCCATGCAGGTAGATGGGGCGGCAGTACGAGATCTCAAACCCACCAGGCAGAGGGACGCCTGGTGCCAATATTGTAGACACGCAGGGCATGTCAGAGACCAATGTCCTAAGCTAGCGGGAAAAGGGGAGTCTCACTAGGGGGATCGGGGCACCTGGTCAGACCGAACAACACCTCCCCTCGTACCCAGTGAGTAGTGCACCTGAGTTGGAGGAGGCACTCCACCAGCTGCATCGTGTTTATTGATTCCGGGTCGGTCGAGTCTCTTATTGACATCAAGTGGGCTAGGGAGCAGGGCATTCCCTCACTTCCCCTCCTCCCCCCACGGCACTCGACGGCCGCCCTTTGGGCACGGGTACCATCCGGCAGGTCACCAGATTTCAAAATCTGGCTGTCTCATTCCTTGGCCATACGGAGCGGATTCAGTTTTTTTTGGTGGACTCACCCACATACCCTCTTGTTCTGGGCCATTTGTGGCTGGCTCAGCACAAGCCTCACATTAACTGGGGGGCAGAGGGGACGGTTATTCTCCAGTGGGGTCCCCAGTGCAGACCCCACTGCTCTAAGAGTAGACCACTTACGTTCGGAGGTCCACCTCGCCCTTCTCCCGATTCCAGTTCAGACAGCGAACAGGAGGAGGGGAGGCCTCTCCTTGGGGTTCACGATTCAGTGACGCCATCTCAGGACGCCAGGGAGAGTCTTTCCTGGGACTCATTTGCTGATGGGCTCAGTGGCTGGGGGGAGGAGACTCCCCATTCTGAGATTGACTGGGACAACCGACTTGATTCCCTCTCAGACTGTGAGAGCACTCGGGGGGCAGGCTCTCCACTTTCTGTTGCCGGTTAATGTTCCTCAGCAGTATACGGATCTTGCTGAGGTTTTTAGCAAGTAACGCGCCACCTCTCTGCCACCTCATAGAACGTATGACTGCGCCATCGACCTATATCCGGGCACGGTTACTCCTAGGGGGGCGCTGTACTCCTTATCGGGTCCTGAGAGTGCCACGATGAGACAATATATTGAAGAGTCCCTAGCCAACGGTTTTATTAGACCCTCTACCTCGCCGGCAGGGGCAGGGTTCTTCTTTGTAAAGAAAAAAGACGGTAGTCTCAGGCCGTGCATTGACTACAGGGGACTCAATGACATCACGATCAAGAATCGTTATCCCCGTCCCCTGATGAATTCGGCATTTGAATGCCTCCAGGGGGCGTCTATTTTTCAAAACTCGATCTGCGCTGCGCCTACAACCTCGTTCGCATTCGCGAAGGCGACCAATGGAAAACAGCGTTTAACCCCCACTCTGGACACTATGAATACCAGATGATGCCATTCGGGCTCACTAGCGCCCCCCTCAGTTTTTCAGGCGCTAGTGAACGATGTCCTTAGGGAGATGCTGGAGAGATCGGTCTTCGTCTATCTCAATGACATTTACATTTTTTCTCCTAATCTTTCCACTCACATCCTCCACATTAGGCAGGTTCTTAAAGGGATAGTTCGGAATTTTGGACATAATGTCTCAATTACGACTTACCCATGATGTAGTTGATTGATGGAAACCATTTTCAGCTAATTCCATGCTGTTCCTTCTTTTGGACATACACACATTGCTAATGCTAGCGCAACTCTATGGTAACCGGTAGCATTCACTACCAAACGCACTTAAACACTCCACAGTGCACCCAAAGCAAATAAAATACGACGACAGTCACCCTGGGTTATTTTGAGTGTTTATACCATCATTTTTGAAGTCAAACTATCGTTGAATCCTTTAGTTTGTGCTGACCTATATTCTCTGTGGAAGTACGGCGGCGGAGCAAACGTGGCCATTGCAACTTGGTGCTCTTCTTTGTTGTTGTAGTCGACCAGTGCCGGCACAACATTTGTAGGTAACGTAAAGTATCACTCCGCCGCCTATTACGGCGCTCACTAAAAAGACCTCTCCCTCCCGGTTTCTATGGAATTCGAGGGCCGAAACGGCGTTTTCTGAGTTAAAAAAGCATTTAAGTTCCGAGCCAATTCATATCACGCCAAACCCCTCCCTTCCCTTCGTGGTAGTGGACGCTTCTATTGTCTGGTTGGTGCACTCGGTCTGCCCATTAGTCTCCGGGTGGAAACCATAGGATAAGCTGACGAGGCACCAAGCACAGACCAGAACTTGGCGGCGAACTGGGGTCCAACTTGCAAAAACTAGGCCTGCCTTTAAAAGTATTGATATCAAAATGTGACCAAGCAATGCTATCAAAAATTTCCTAAATTATTTAATGTAACTTGGCCCTGTGTTCCTTAGTCTTACCATCTCAAGAGAATGTGGTCAATTAAACTGTATGTTCCACATTAAACTGCAAAATGAGAATAATTTATAGTGGAAATACTCTGATTCAGATGTGTTGCACTTAGAAATTAAACAGAAAAAATACTACACTATAGGGCATGTTTGGACAATTGTCTGCATCCACTGCTTTGGGTCTATGAAAAGCACAGAATGAATAAAATATATTATTATGTATTTATTGATTTGGAATATTTGGATTTCTATCAAAACCTGTGTGGTCCTACAGAGCATAAATATCCTTGTGTTCACAAAATTCTGTTTGCAAATATCACAACTATTATTATGTTAAGAAAATTAGTACTATTACTTATTTGCCATCGTCTGACCCACAAACATGGATACGTTTGTAAAAATGCTATATGTACGCTATTTTCTAGGTAAAAATATTACTAATTTTTATCTGCATTTATTTATTCATCCCCCCTTTCTCTATTGTACATGATGTTTCTTGATATGTCTGTTTGTGAATTGTAAAGAAATCTGTAGCAGGTGTTAACATTTAAAAACATGTACATTTTCTAAAGTAAACTTTCCAACAAAGTATAACCATATCATTTCTGGAGTGTAATTATTCATCAACTGTTAAAAACATTAATTGAAATCATATATTGTTCCATGAGGCACAATCTCTTCACATGCTAAGATGAAGAAACACAGGGCCAAGTTGCATTAAATAATTTAGGAAAGTGTGGATAGCACTGCTTTGGAATAGAGCTAGTTTATTTAGTGTGAGGTACGATAGGCAATATTGTTAGTTGTCACTTGGCCACATTTTGATATCAATACTTTTAAAGGCAGGCCTAGTTTTTACAAGTTGGAATTAAGGACTTATAGACAGCGCTCTGTAGGCTATGCATGTAACTTGGCTTTTTTTATGGTTCCAGGAGGTGGGAAACATGTATGAGCTCTACCACACAAGAAACAACATCCATTGGAAAGCCTGCCAGCATAAGGTCTCCAGCGCTATTGACACAATGTGAGTATATTCCCTCAAATAAGGACTAGAGAACATCTGGATTTTATTTGGATATATACAGAGTCCAAAATTAACACCCGCCAAGCACCAAATGCAGGTATAATATATGGTACATTATGATGTACTGTTTTATTGGACACTGTACTTCAAGCATGAAATATATACAGTGCCCTCCACTACCTCTGGTAAAGATGAGTAAAAAGGATTATAAAAAATTCACCATATGGTGAATTAGCTTAATCTTACACTGGAAAAATTAGAAAAATCCAACCTTTAATTGAAGTGAATTTATTATGAGAAAAAATCCCTCATCAAGAAATAATTATTTTTAACATAACCATGTGTGCCACAATTATTGGCACCCCTGCATTTATATATAGAATAAAGTAATAATTTTTAATATTTGGTCATATATCCTTTGCTTGCCATGACTTCCTGATGTCTGTGACCAAACAACATCAAAAAACTCTTGATATATTTGTGGCGAAGTGAGCACCACCGCTCTCGTGCAGGAGACAGTAACCAGACGGTTGGATTGAGAACACAGTTTTATTCGTTTCTCTCTGTTCTTTAGCAACATACAGACACGTTGTCTTCCGCTCTTTCTCCCCACAGATGTTCCAGCCGGCTTTTATGCACTCAGGCTCACTGTCGAACAATCAAGGCAATTGGTTAATTGATACAAACAATAATACAATCAATCGTTACCAATTGCATGATTCCCGAGAGCTGTGTCGGCTCCACAAACCACACGCGTTCACTCTCTCTCTGTGCCGGCAGCGCCTAAAACCACGCCCTCCTACCACAATATTATTTTCTGGTACTCTTACAAGCGATACTATAACCTCTCTGCATTTGATTGGATCTCTATGAGAATTGGGGGTGGGACTAGATTTAGCTGTAAATTATGCTGGAACAGTATGGAATACATGGTTGGTAAATTGGCTGTAAGTCATCAAGGGTCTGACTTATCAAACGAGCCTCCAACCATCATTCTGCTGCCAGATATGCAGTAGATATGGATGGATCACTTGAAGGGTTGTTTCTCCTGACAAATTTTCCTATTGAACTCTATGGAAAAATAAGTCAGGAGAAGAAACCCTTCATGTTATCCATCCATATCTACTGTATTTCTGGCAGCAGAGTGATGGTTTAAGGCTTGTTTGATACGTCAGACCTTTCATGACTTAGAGCCATTTAGCAAACCATGTGTTCCATACTGTTCCAGTGTAATTTACAGCTAAATCTAGTCCCACCCCCCAATTCCCATAGAGATCCATTCAAATGCAGAGATGTTATAGTATCACTTGTAAGAGTACCAGAAAATAAGATATCAAGAGTCTTTTGATTTTGTTGGATCACAGACATCAGGAAGTCATGGCATGCAAAGGATATGCAACCAAATATTAAAAATTATTACTTTATTCTATATCTAAATGAAGGGGTGCCAATAATTGTGGCACACGTGGTTTTGTTAAAAACAATTATTTTTGAGGGATTTTTTTTTCTCATAATAAATTCACTTCAATTACAGGTTGGATTTTTCTCATTTTTTCAGTGTTTGATTAAGCAAATTCACCAAACAGTGAATATTTATATCCTTTTTTACTCATCTTTACCAGGTGCGCCAATAATAGAGGAGGGCACTGTATATATATAAAGGCACACACAGTGCCCTCCATAATGTTTGCATATTCTTTTTTTGCTTTGGGGGGCTATGTATAAAGAGTGCTGGAATTTCTACATGTTTAAATGTATAAAAAATACCCTTTAATAAAAGCTGAGAATCTGCACTTTAACCACATGTAAATAGTTTGATTACAAATTGTGGAGTACCGAGCCAAATCAAGGAAATAAATATGTCTTTGTCCCCAACATTATGGATGGCACTGTATATAAAGCAGCAGACAGAAGACCATAACTTTCATCAGTATTTTAACCTGATTCTGAGCTGGCTTCATTTTCCTTTTCCAGGATAGTGGATGCTTTCATTAAAGCTGATGGGGCCCTGAAGATTTCAGACTCTTTATTAGATGTGAAGAAGCACACAAAGTTGACAGGTATTTTTGTTCGTTTATTTTTCTCTTTTCTATTTATTCATAACAATCTTTCACATCAACTGTGACAACTTAACTGAGTGTCTGAAAGTCCTCTGGGAAACAACCATGCTATAGTATATAAAATACATAGAATTTCAGCAGCTAGATTAACATTGTAGTCTTTTACCCAAGTATGTTTTAATTTAGTGTGGTAACTCCACATGGAAGACCTACAAATGGATTTACTGTACTTCATAAAAAGTACCAATGGTAAATTTGTCTTAAATGTTTTCTTTGCTTCTTAATTTTAATTATCCACACATGAAGATAAACTAAATAAAATAAGAACATTGAGATTGACGTGGATATATGGTGCACACATGATTTATTTCTGACGTCCCCTTCTAATGCTTCTTCATCTCTCAGATGGGATCTACCAAAAGATCCTGCATTTGGATGTGAAAGAGGAGCTGAATCCCGAAGACGAAGAGAACCTCAAACAGGCTCAGGAAATCCTGCAGAGAATCGAACGCCGTGACCTGTACAAGTGTGTTTGTGAAATTTATTTCACAGAAAAGGGACACAAGCCGATCACACAGGTAAATCAGGAGTGTGAACAGGACTGTGTGTAATTGCATGTTGTGTGATCCTGCTGTACTTGGATGGATGTCACCAGCACCTAACAAAGGTCTGTGTCAAATGCATTTCTGCCACACAAGTCTTAGCTGGAGCTATCTGGTACCCTGGGTATTATGAGCATCACGAACAAAGTGCGCATAGCAAGTTCTGTCAGGAAACTCTTGCTGCCCTTATCCCAACTGTGCAGTCTCCAGCTCCAATTTTTGTACAACATGGTGGCAGCACAAAACTGCTCTTCCGCGGCTTCAAAGCACTGTCACAAGCCCATGTAAAGTCAATGGGCAACATCAGTCGCGTTGTCCACATTTCTACAGTTAAAAGCAGCATCAGATCAGCTTACCTGCAAAGCCGGTCTCCGCCTTGTACAAGCGACCCTATATATGTCAATGGTGGCAAGGTCTGGTTTTCCGCAAGACTGTGTGAGTGCTGCCTGAGCTGAGCCACCGACCAGTACAAGGCTCACTCCCTCTGCATAGGTGCTGCTACAACTGATGTCTGTGCGAGCCTGCTGCAGGAGCGCACTTCCTGTTTGGAGGTAGAGTTGGTGGAAGAGTTGTCGGGAGTTTGGAAAGCATGGAGGAGGATCGTATTGTGCTTCAGTGTGTAATCGATATTGGTTAAGAGTTCTAAAAATCCGTATCATAAACCGGTAAGATGGATTCGCTCCTAAGTTGAAAATCTTTGTTGCCGCTGGGGGGCAGGGGGGAATTTCCCACTTTTTCCTCAATTAAGCACTCGGCTAGCCCTTGCTGATTGGGTTTTTTTTGTGGGTTTTCACCCTCACAGAAGTGAACCTAACTGCCGTAAGGGTTCACCTACATTATTAATTGGCTAACCGTAGTTTATTATAATCCGCTTTCAGCTAAACCTGGCTGTATTTTGTCCGGAGACATAAATAAACTATTACCAGTTCTAAACTGAATTCAGAAGTGGGTGGGAACCTGGCAAATGAAATGCAATAACCTATAGCCTAGCTAAATGTGAAGGGAAATAAAAAAATCACAAGACAATACTAGATGGGAGGAACAAAATCAAAATGTGCTCAATTTGAAATACTTGAGCAGACTCCGTTGGACTTCTGCCTACGTCCAATAGTTTTAATAAAAACAAATCCTTATCATGCTCAAAGGCTCATGAGCTCTCATGCATCGTAAAGCTTGCTGCTAATAAGTGGCACCTTGCTGCCTCATATTGCATATCGCTGGATCGTCGGGTTCATTTCTTATGGCAAAGCTTATTCTGCTTTATAGGCAATGTATATCTTGTGGAATGTTGGGCTATTTGCTTTTTTTTCTAATGGCAAATAATTCAAATGGCTAAGCATTCTAAAGGCAATCAAATCCTAACAGCAAAGTTGACACCAATAGCTAGCTTCTGATAGTAGCCTAATCCGTTTGCAATAGACTTTTTTCACATGCTATTTTCGGGGAAAAATAGTTGCAAAGTCGCGCTAGTACGCCTACAATCCAGTAGCCTAGGCTACCTTATCAGAATAAAACCTAGAGTGGCTCTTTTGATAAATTACATGGCTCCCTTTTGAAAATAAATAATGAATTCTTACATGGAATGTAGTCTCGCGAAGGCCAGACTTTACACAAAGTCTGGTCCATAGACTTGCTTAACGTGGTAAAGACAGAAACCAAAAGAGCCGCCCACTTTGACAAGATAATAATAATAATACATTTTATTTATATAGCGCCTTTCAGAACCCAAGGTCGCTTACAGAATTTGAGAGGGGGGAACAGAAACACAAAAGACAACAAGACAAAAGGAGAGATGGTAACAAATGAGATGAAGGTGAAGTAACTGGCTGGTGGAACACACAAAATAAACAAAAAAACAACTGGGACAGTAAATAAACATGTACAAAAATCACAGAAAATAACATGGTGGACGGGGTGAGAGGAGAAGAGAGAGAAGAAGAGGGGAGGCTGAGCAGATGGTTAGGGTGGGAGGAGAAACGGAGGAGGGTAATTTAGGGGTAGGGGAGGTTGTAGGCTTGGGAGAAAAGAAATGTTTTTAGCCGGGATTTGAAAATGGGGAGTGTGGGTGAGTCTCTGACGGTTTGTGGGAGTGAGTTCCAGAGTCGGGGTGCAGTCCTGGAAAAGGCTCGATCGCCAAAGGTTTTGAGTTTGGAAAATGGTATGAAGAGGGTGGTGGTGGCGGAAGAGCGGAGGGTTCGGGTGGGGCGGAGGGGCAGGAGGAGGTCAGTCAGGTAGGGGGGGGCCAGGCTGTGGAGGGCTTTGAAGGTGAGGAGGAGAACTTTAAAGTTAATGCGCTCTTTGATGGGGAGCCAGTGAAGAGATTGGAGTACAGGGGTGATGTGTTCACGGGACCGGGTGTGAGTGAGTAGACGGGCAGCGGAGTTCTGGACCATTTGGAGTCTATGGAGGGAGTGGGAGGTGATGCCAGTAAGAAGGGAGTTGCAATAATCAAGGCGGGAGGAGATAAAGGCGTGAATGAGGTTTTCAGCAGCAGAGGGGGAGAGGCAGTGTCTGATTTTGGCAATATTGCGGAGGTGGAAGTATGAGGTCTTGATGACAGAGCTGACATGGGGGACAAAGGAGAGGGTGGGGTCAAGGATGAAACCAAGGTTGCGTGCCAGGGGGGAGGGAGTGATGGTTGAGTCATCGATGATGAGTGAGATGGGGCCGGTCTTTGAAAGTGTGGATTTGGTGCCAATGAGTAGGAGTTCAGTTTTGTCACTGTTGAGTTTGAGGAAATTATGGGTCAGCCAGGTTTTAATTGTGGAGATGCAGGTATTAATGTGGGTGAGGGGTGGGTTCTGAGTGGATTTTGTGCTAATGTAAATCTGAGTGTCGTCGGCGTAGCAGTGGAAGTCCATGTTAAATTTGCGGATGATGTGACCAAGGGGAAATATGTAACAGATGAAGAGCAGGGGCCCGAGGACCGAGCCCTGGGGGACCCCCTGCGTGACAGGGGAAAGGGAGGAGGTGTGACCGGAGAGAGAGATGAATTGTTGTCTGCCAGAGAGGTATGAGGTGAACCAGTCAAGTGCGGTGCCCTCAACACCCAGCTGCCCCAGCCTTTGAAGGAGGATGGAGTGGTCCACAGTGTCAAAAGCGGCACTAAGGTCCAGCAGCAGCAGGATGTTGAGGGCACCTGAATCAGCAGAGGTGAGGAGATCATTGGTGACTTTGACAAGAGCAGTTTCAGTGCTATGGAGGGGGCGGAAACCAGACTGAAGGGGTTCATAGAGATTGTAGGACTGAAGATGGGAGTGAAGTTGGGCGGCGACAATACGTTCTAGGGTTTTGGACAGGAATGGTAGGTTGGAGATGGGGCGGTAGTTGGTGAGGATGGTTGGGTCGAGGGAGGGCTTTTTAAGGATGGGAGTGACAGCGGCCAGTTTATAGGCCGAGGGAACATGACCGAGTGCTAGGGACTGATTGAAAAGGGTGGTGAGGTGGGGGATGAGGACGGGGAGGCAGGTCTTAGTTAGGGTAGTGGGGAGAGGGTCGAGGGAGCAGGTGGTGGTCTTGGAGACGGTGATGATGTCAGAGATGAGGGAGGAATCAACAGGGGAAAAGGCAGTGAGGGGGGGGGGTAGGTGGGCGATCAGGGAGGGGGAGGGTGAAAGTCGGGGGAGGGGGGGTGAAGGAGTTAGTGATGGAGGCAGTCAGGGAGGTGTTTATTTGGGAGATTTTATTATTGAAGGAGTGGAGAAAGGAGTTGCAGAGGTCAGTGGAGGAGGGTGGGTTATTGTCGGGGGGCTGGAGTAGTGTCTTAACAGTAGAAAAGAGGATCCGGGGGTTGCGATTTCTGCTGTTGATGAGAGTGGAGTAGTGAGCAGATTTGGCAGCAAGGAGAGCATCGCGGTAAGAGGAGATGTGCTGTTTGTAAGCTTCAGCGTGGACGGTAAGGTGGGTTTTTTTATAGAGTCGCTCCAGCTGCCGACCGGTTTGCTTCATAGTACGAAGTTCGGAAGTGTACCAGGGGGAGGAGGTGGTGAAAGAAACAGTGATGGTTTTCCAGGGGGCCATGGAGTTGAGGGAGTCAGAGAGGATGGTGTCAAGTAAGATGGCATAGTCGTCAGGTGAAGAGGGGGGGGCCGAGTCAGGGGGGAGGGCAGAGGAAATGAGCTGGGAAAGAGTTAGTGGGTTGACAAACTTAATATTACGGAAGGAGATTGAACGTTTTGTGGAGTGATGGGGTGAGGGGAGAGGGGCAGAGAAAAGGATACAATGGTGGTCAGAGAGTGGGAAGGGGAGAGGGCGGAGGTTGGATAGGGGAAGGGAGGAGGAGCAAACAAGGTCAAGGGTATGGCCTTTGGCATGGGTGGGGAAGTTGATGTGCTGGGTGAGGTGAAAACAGTCAAGGAGGGAGAGAAAGTCAGGAGTGAGGGGAGAGTTTGGAAGGTCAACGTGGATGTTGAAGTCGCCAGTGAGCAGGAGGCGGTTGGAGAGAGAAGAGGCGATGGTGAGGAGTTCAGAGAGTTCAGAGAGAAAAGAGGGGTGTGTCTTCGGGGGGCGGTAGAGTAGTATTGCAGTGATGGAGTTGGGGAGGGAGAGAGCAAGATATTCAAAGGTTGACATGGGTGGAAGGTTGAGGTCCAGTTCAGTAACAGATAGGGATTGTTTATGGAGAACAGCAATGCCCCCCCCTCGGCCAGAGGAGCGGGGCTTGGCGATGTAGCAGTAGTTGGTGGGGGTGGCCTGGTTGAGTGCGTAGTAGTCGGAGGGTTGTTGCCAGGTTTCGGTGAGAAGGAGGAAGTCAATGTTATTGTCCAGTATTAGTTCAGAAATTACAGGTGATTTGTTGGTGAGAGAACGAGTGTTCAGCAGTGCGAAGGTGATGGATAGAGGGGCTGGGGGGGGGGAACGAAGGTTGCTGAGGTTAGAGGTGCGATGCGTGGTGTTGACGTGGGGGCGGGAATTAGTCCAGAGTGAGGGGATGTTTGTGCCTTTAGGATAGTGTAGAGTCCGGTGTCGGTTGTGGCCAGAGCCTCGCTGGATGTAGCGGCGGCGGCTGAGGATGCCAGCATTACTGGCAGCGGTAGCAGCAGCGGTAGTGAGGCGGTGGTTGTTGTTCAGTGCATGAAGGTCTGAAGGGGCATAGGTGTGTCTAGGGGCAAAAATAGGACTTGGGGGGGTAGGTGAAAAAAGTGGTAGTCCAGAGGAAAAAAACAGCAGTAGGAAGAGTGGAAATCCAAGTTGAGACATGAGTGTAGAGGGGAGTAATCCAGGGAGTAGATTGACAGTGAGTAGTAACTGATAGGCTACGAGTTGGGTAGCATTGAGCCAGAGGGGGGGGGTGATGTTGTTGTTGTTGTGCTGGAGTCCCCGAGACTCAACCCGCTGGGCAAGGTAGCCCAGCCGTGCCATGCTAGCAACCAGGCCAGCAGCTGGAAGAGAGGGAGTGGAGACTCCCCCGGAGGAGGCAGGCCAGTCAGCCGGCACAGCCAGGCCAAGTCGAGCCAGCTGAGTCAGCCAACCCAGCCAAGCCAGCAGAGCTAGCTTAGCTAAGTTAGCTGAGACAGCTACACAACCCACGGAATCAGCAAGGGAGTCTCCACTCCCTCCTGAGACCAGGTTGGGTAGCCGACACAGCTGGGCCAACGGTGCACAGCAACCAGAAACCACGGAACCAGCAAGGGAGTCTCCACTCCCTCCCGGGACCGGGTTAGGCAGCCGGCACAACTAGGCAAAGTTTGTTATTTTTAGCTAGACCAGGCTAAGCTAGCTGAGTTAGCCGGCACGGCTAGGCTAAAGTTGTTAATGTTATTAAGACAGCACGCAGCGGGTAGGTCAGGGCAAACTCACAAAACACAATTTCAAACTCACCAGCGAGCCGAGCACAGAGGGTGGGAAGGGAAGGGATAAATGCAGTTTGTAATCCAGTAGTATGAGGTGGTAGTCCGGTGAAATTCAGCGAGATCAGGGCAGAGTCCAGGAGTAGGGCACGGAGAAGTTTAAACAGACAACCCAGATGAAGACGAACGGACAAAAACAAAAACATAAAAGAGAGAGAGAGAGGCACGGGTAGAAGCGGCAGTCACAAAAAAAGAAACTAGACGCCAGCGGTGCTCAACCCGGGAGAAAAAACAACAAAAAAAGACCAAACACTAACAAACATTCCGAGACGCAGTAGCTCCGCAGTGGTCTGCGAAGATCAGCCGAACCCGGAAGATGGTGCATTTGATTGACATGCAAGATAACCAACCACAGACCATCTATGTTCCGTGACGTATTGACGCGCTACAGAGGGTGGTCGATTCAGAAACAGCACAACAAGAAAAACAGACCCGCATGAAACAAATGTGATGTACTAAAATGGCACGGCGATCTCCATTAAAACAGTTTATCACACCGAAGAAAGACACAGAACCTGACCTGACCAGACCTTCTTAGACATCTTTGTAAACATTGCTGTAAACTAATATTAAAACCAAATGTTCAGACTAGCTAGCCTACATGCAGAGCATAGAACTGGTCGTTTTATCCGTTTGCCCTGTAATTAACAATTTAGGCTAAAGAGTAACGTTAGCTGGTTAGCTGACAAAAATATTGTAACATATTCGAGACTGTTTCCACTGTAGTTGAAATAAGAAAATTATATCTTACCATTGCACTACGGTGTGAACTTCATCAACTGCCATTCCGATGAGGCGTTCCAGATAAACTTCTGTTTGTAGCACTTCTCTCCATTTCTTGGTGCCCACAAGTAATTTGGGTGATCCAAACACTATGTTGAATCGCCCTGCAGCGATTTCTACATCGGTGGCCTCACTCTTTCCAACACATGCCACAGACAACCCTTTGCCTGTCAGGTTCTTAACCTGATCTTCCATTATCGATGTAAGGGGACAGACAACTAACAAAATAGGTTGAGTTGGGAAGCTGGTATGTGTTTGCAGAGGGTCGGCCATGCTTGAAATATAAGGCTTTTCCCGTATCCTGTCAGCAAACATGTGAGTATATCTCGTTTATTAATTATCTGCCTCAAAACAAACTCTTGAATATCTTTCAGAGACGGAATGTCGTGAACTTCCAAAACTTTATTCAATCCAGCGTTAAGCTCTTGGTCCGAAACACTCATTGTTCTTGATGGATTCGCAGCATTCACTAGCTACCGATTAGTTAGAAGAACTTAGAACTTAACTTGTTTCCTGGCGGACTGATAAAACCCAATGCACTGCATCGTAGCGGAAATACGCACACACTCCTGCGATTGACAGTGCTACTAGCCAATGAGTGCTAACTGAGTTTTCCCACAGTACTGTCCACAGAACTATATACTTCCTGATGTCTGTGACCCAACAACATCAAAAGACTCTTGATATCTTATTTTCTGGTACTCTTACAAGCGATACTATAACGTCTCTGCATTTGAATGGATCTCTATGGGAATTGGGGGGTGGGACTAGATTTAGCTGTAAATTACACTGGAACAGTATGGAAACACATGGTTGGCTAAATGGCTCTAAGTCATCAAGGGTCTGCCGTATCAAACAAGCTTTAAATCATCACTCTGCTGCCAGAAATACAGTAGCTATGGATGATAACTTGAAGGGTTTCTTCTCCTGACTTATTTTTCCATAGAGTTCAATAGGAAAATTTGTCAGGAGTGATGGTTTGAGGCTTGTTTGATACCTCAGACCCTTGATGACTTAGTCATTTTACCAATCATGTATTCCATACTGTTCCAGCATAATTTACAACTAAATCTAGTCCCACCCCCCAATTCCCATAGAGATCCATTCAAATGCAGAGACGTTATAGTATCACTTGTAAGAGTACCAGAAAATAAGATATCTAGGGTCTTTAGATATTGTTGGGTCACAGACATCAGGAAGTCATGGCATGCAAAGCCAAATGATATGCGACCAAATATTAAAATTTTAAAGGTACAGTCAACTTAGTGTATGTAAACTTCTGACCCACTGGAATTGTGATATAGTGAATTAAAAGTGAAATAATCTGTCTGTAAACAATTGTTGGAAAAATTACTTGTGTCATGCACAAAGTAGATGTCCTAACTGACTTGCCAACACTATAGTTTGCTAACATGAAATCTGTGGAGTAGTTAAAAATTAGTTGTAATAACTTCAACCTAAGTGTATGTAAACATCCGACTTCAACTGTATTTCTCCACCATCTGGACTCATATCATGGCCAGGTAACTACACAACCCACAAGTTCTACCAAAGTTCAATTTTGCTTTAAATTCTGTTCAACTCAATTTGATTAGTCCTGTTAAATGCAATGCTCTGCTCATATTAGTTCAATTAAAACAGTTCCCTGCTGGACTTAATTCCTTGTTTATATAAATCAGTTCAACGTCATATTAACTTCCTTTTCTAGTTATTATTCTTATTATTGTCTTCACACTCCTGACAGTAATCTTATCTGACTGTCTAAATAGCCAGCATAGGTTACCAAACTACTTTATCTTGTCCCCTTAATTATTGAGTAATTTCTTGCAGTCAAGACATTGATAAATCAGTATTGAAGATAGGAAATCCTAAGGCTGGTTTGTCCACAATAGCCTTGATCGTGGTACAGATTGATGCATTTCAGAATGAAAAATAAATTGCTTGTCGCTGCCCAGTCTCTGTTTTGGGTTATTGAAGGTAACAGTATGTAGTAGCCTATTGGCAGACATTGCATGAAGGACTGCCATTTTCTACAGCTTTATTTCTGTTTTGGGTCCCATTTGTCAATCGAATAACCGGCCAATAAAATTATAATTGAGCTGTATTGACATAATGGGAAATGTAAATAAACAATGAACTATGTCCCATATCTCTGTGGCTCTGAGGTGCAAAGCCGGGTTTGAGGAATTTCCTTTATTCATTTTATCTTTCAGAAACACAAGGAGGAATTGGCAAAAGAACTAGGAGAATATTCTGAAGATATTGGAACAAAAGTGAGTTCAGTCAGTTTCTTTCATTCATAAAAACAACTGAATGTTAAATTTGTTTTAAAAAAGTGTTAAGAATGTATTGGGTTTCATCTCCTTTCAATGAGTTCATGGAGAGGAGTTATGGGATGAAGGGAGTCGACCCAATTGAGCAAATCAATTTCTACTCAAAGAGCAAGCCTAACGAAGCCGGAAAACTGAAGAGAAAGGATGTGAGCCATTTTAAATTTAAGATACCACTAAAAGGAATATGTGTCTGACAAAAATGTACACCATCATTCAATTTTACAGTCATACACATTCAGACATAACTAACCCTCATGTAGTCCTCCATTAGATAAGTATAACCTGATGTGATGCATAACATAACAAATGTTACTTTGTCATTATTTATTCAACTAAATATAAGCCAACCTGGAAATTACTGCAACGTGTCTGACTGCAAACCGGATCAAATCAAATCTAACTTACATTCTATCTCCCTAGGTCTCCCAGCTCCTCCCAAATGTCTTTCGTGAGAATGTGCTCCACATTTACTGGAAGAATCCAATATGGAATGAGAACAAAATTGCAGAGCTCAAGAAAAAGGCAAAAAAGTGGTGTAAGAAGAAGGGCTACAAAGAATAACAATCAGATACAATGTTAGTGTCTGAATAATCATCAGCCTGGCATTTTGACACAAGGCCAATAATACATGCTTTATACACCATTGCAGAGAAAAGGCTAGGGAAAAAAATATGACAAAGATCTGAAATTCATTATGCACTGACAAAAAAAAGACACAATTTTGAAAAACGTAAACACATGCATCTGTACTCAAGTAACAGATGAAAATGGCTATCACAATTCCTGTCTTCCTGGTGAAGAGAAGGGTGTTTTCAGAAGGATGTTTTCACACTAGTATAATCACAGTAATAGAGAAAAGATCTCTACACATATATATTCATAGTACAATCATACCAATTGAAATGTATATAAAATTCTCTAAATCCTCAAGAGCCAGAGAAGTAGCGGTCTGCAGCCTCTTTAACCACTCGGAAGGCCTCGGTTTATCTCTGTCAGCCAACGCGAACCAGAGACAAAATATATTAGCTTGTGTGTACGTGCCTCCCTTCTATCTATCTTCTCTCTGACACTGCAGGCCTGTGGCCTCTGACACGCTTACATCCCAGGCGCAAGGCCCATCTTATCGCAAGAGAGCCAGAAGAGACACTCCTGAAAACGAGACCACTCTTATTTTTACAATTTTCATTTATGATAAACAACTAACTTCTTTTTATTTTTTCTGGTGTCTAGAAGTTATATGATGTTGGGGAAAAAATGATTAGCTGAAACTGTAACAGTGATTAATTTCATGCCATGCCAATTATTTACATCAGATCAATTATTTTATGTTTTGTTTTCACTCAACTTGACTTTCCAATCTGTAAAATAAACAGTAATTATAACAATAACAATTTTCCATTTTTTAAATATTAACCATTTTTATTTTACCTGTAATTCTGAAATGATATTACATAGTATGAATTATCCCATAATGGCTACGTGCAATTGGTAGGCTGGAGGCTATTGTCATTTCAATGCAGTTCGTACCTCGCATTCTCCTTTGTAAGGTACGATTCGCGGGAGGGGCTCGCCTCATGCCTTGTAAAAAGAAGAAACTATGTGCTCACATTCATACTGGCTAATAGTTATTTTGCCGGGGTAATGCGACCAATGGCTCTGCGAGAATCTTAGCTTTTAAAACTTTTATTAAAGATGTTAAGAAATGTTTATTTTATTACGGTTTGATGGAGAGGATTACTTTCCGTACCGCGGGCGCACTGCTCGGTCTCAGAGGATGTCAAATCACCAAGGCAAGGATGCAAGGCAAGGATGGGGGAAAATGGAAATAATTACTTTTCTTATGTATGCCCCTGCTGTCCCCTAGTGGCCACTGACAGCGTCTCGCGGAATCACGCGCGCCAGAAGCGAAATCATACCGGAAGCGCGCGCCACTCGCGTCTGCGCTTCTCAGATACGGATTTATACAGTATTTTTTTCGGAGCAAAATGGGCTACGTTACTTGTAACATAATATCGTAATTTTTCAGGTACAAAAAAAAACAAGAAGCTATAGCACACTTGTCAAACCCGCCATGGAAGGTTTTAAATCATAGACATAAAACGAACATAAGTTATTAGCTTACACCAAAAAGTCTGCGAAAAAGTTCAGAAGCATTTTAACAGTGTAACAGGAGGTATATTTTTTAGAGAAATTAAATCATGGGGTTAAAAATAGATTTTAATAACATAGCAGCAATTAACACATGTATAGCCACACCTAATGATGATGGCTATAGGTGCAAAACTATATTTCGAAAACAATACCTGCACCATGAACACCTATTTTAACCACATAATGCTGATTGCGGTTTAAATAGTATAGGTAGGTCTATGCAAAACTATCCCTGAGAACGCTTTCAACTTTCAACTATCGTAACAACGGGATTCGTTTATGCATAGTCATGCATAGAAACGTCCTCGTTTTCAGTAAAGTATCGCATACACTTTACGAAAAAAGCACAACCTGCAATAACAAATAATTTAACAAAAGCTGAGCTTTATGATCGTTTAATTTCCATGAATATTTTCGGAATTAGAGTGCGGAGAACGAAGAGCACATGTACTATCCACAATTATAATGTTGATTAAAATGTGCACAATTTTGCGATGCAAGTTAAAATAATTTAATTACTTGCCTAATACCATAATTGAGGAGAGCTGGCTACATTTGATGGCAATGAGTAATTTGTGAATTGAACACTGATGTAGCCTATTGCAGACCTGCCAACCTTGGGAAAATATTTTGAGTACCACAATAGTGTAACGCCCACACGCTTTCACACCACTTCGCTTTGCACACGGTCATACCTAATATTTCATTATATGATGTGTGCTTAAACTGATAATCATAAGTGAATTGCATTCAATTATTTTATTATTAAATTAAAATGGAAATCATGTACACTATCAGTCAAAGGTTTGAGTACACCTGCATAAAACCATTTTTATACGTTTTGTTTTGTATATTGTAACATATGTTTTAATTGTCAAGTATTTACAGAAACTTGTGTTGCGATGTAAAACATTGTCAATTATGAATAAAACCAAGTTTCTGGGCATGATTTCCATTTTTATTTAATAATTAAATAATTGAATGCAATTCACTTATGATTATCAGCTTATATAAGCACACATCATATAATGAAAAAAAATTGTATTCAACTGACAAACTATCAAGGAATGTATGTTGGTTTTAGCTAAATTATTACCTGAAGCTCCTTGGTGGCTGATGTCAACATCATAATTGCACAATGTGCAAAATGCATGGTGAGGCATTTTTGAGGGGCAGAGACACGGCCATTGCTCCTGATATTTAGTGAGGAACTTCTGGGGCGCATGCACTCGCTTCTTTTTAGTAACGTTAGGTCTGCTGCTCTCTCTCTCCGTGTCAGTATGCTCGTCGTCATCGGACATCATGATGACTAGTATCTACCTGCAAGGCTGGTCGGGTGACAGGCTGCAATAATAGTAATTATTTGCTACGTTAGCATCAGTTTATCACACCGTAGCCTTAAGTCTCGTAACGAGGCTAATCATGTCGTATGCGAGTTACGACAAACTAGCGAACAACAAAGTTACCGAACATGTTTAGCAATGTTTCATATGATAACATTACGGTCACATTTCAGATATTTTTGTGCTTGATTATTACTCCCCCACATCCCATTTTACCTCAGCAATGCAATGCAACGTACGCCTCGGTCAATGATAAAGTAACGTTACCGCATCAGTGGATGTTTGTGAGTGAGAAGATTTGGGTCGGGGAGGGGCTAGTCTCGTCCCCAGCCTGTATGCGAGAGCTCAGCCGAACTCACTCGAGTCGATTCCGAGACTAGGGAGGGGATAACGTTACAGAAGCACAAGAGGAGGGATGTAATTTAAATACCGAATACATGTATATGTATAAGTAATATATATATATATATATATACACTACTCACAAAAAGTTAGGGATATTTGGCTTTCGGGTGAAATTTATGGAAAATGTAAGTTCACGCTACAGTGATATTATACGTATCATGAAAGTAGGGCATTTAAGTAGAAGCATGCAATGGTGATTTCCTCATCTCAAACAATTTATTGAAACAAAAGCCAACAACAGTGGTGGGTATACCACAACAAAAATGTCAATGTCTCAGTAACTTGTCATGTGCCCTTGAGCATCAATTACAGCTTGACAACGACGTCTCATGCTGTTCACAAGTCGACTTATTGTCTGCTGAGGCATGGCATCCCACTCTTCTTGAAGGGCAGCCCTCAGGTCATTGAGGTTCTGGGGTACAGAGTTACGAGCCTCTACACGGTGAGTCAGCTGATCCCATAGGTTTTCTATGGGATTCAGGTCTGGAGAAAGTGCAGGCCACTCCATTTGAGGTACCCCAGTCTCCAGCAGCCTTTCCCTAATGATGCGACCTCGATGAGCTGGAGCATTGTCGTCCATGAAGATGAAATTAGGCCTGTGTTGTTCATGCAGGGGCACAATGACTGGATTAATGATGTTATTCAGGTAGTATGGGCTTGTCACTGTACCATTCACAAAGTGTAGGGCAGTTCTGTATTGACTAGACACACCTGTCCACACTGTAACACCGCCACCACCAAAGGGTCGTCTGGTGACAACAGTGGCTGATGCATAGCGCTCTCCTTGACGTCTCCAACATCGTTGGCGGCCATCATTTCTGCTCAACGTGAATCGACTTTCATCAGAGAACAGCACTGAGGCCCACTGGTCCCTCGTCCAGCGTAAATGCTCCCTGGCCCATGCAAGACGATGACGCCTGTGCCTGGTGGTGTGGTCAGGTACCCTTGCAGGTCGTCTAGCACGCAGACCACGCTGATGTAAACGGTTTCGAATGGTCTGACGTGACACTTGGGTGCCTCTCACCTCCCTTAAATGTGCCTGGAGTTGAGTGGCATTCATCATCCGGTTCCGCAGGGCACTGTTCACAATGAAGCGGTCATCAGTGTGGGATGTGGCCAAAGGACGTCCACTTCTATGCCTTTCTGTGACTCTTCCAGTCTCTCTGTATCTCTGTTGCAACCTGCTGATGACACTCTGTGACACTCTAAGCTCAGTGGCCACTTCCCTCTGAGAACATCCTGTTTGAAGCCTCGCAATGGCGAGGTACTATTGATCAATTGTTAGGTGTCGTCTTGGTCTCATGATGTCAAAATGTGAACAGCATGATGAAGAGGACTGTTTAAATACCAATTCTAATTGAACCAGGAAATTTATTGGTCGATTCATGGATCAAACACCTGTTGTGAATTTTGCCGTTTAGCTCCTTGTTAGAGAACAGCAAGTTGTGCAAAAAGTACTGAAACATTGAATAGTTGGACATGTGCATTCAAAAGTTTAGAGAAGGTCAAATTAATTTCACCTGTAAAGGTTATAGTGCATTTTAGGTTCATCCTGAAATTTCACCCGAAAGCCGAATATCCCTAACTTTTTGTGAGTAGTGTATATATATATATACACAGTATATACAGTATATATATTATTTTTTAATTTGTGTAGTTTCAGCTGGAATTTCATACCTGTGTATTTTGACCAAGAATTGCGTGGTTGGTACACAAAATGCGTGCAGGTTGGCAGGTCTGCTATTGGTAATCAAGGAAACTGATTGAAAAATGATTGAGACCAATAATCAATTTAAGGGGAAGTTATCTGCCTCCTCAATTTTCAGCTCAGGAGCCGCCACTGCTATATAACATTCTTATTTATTTGGCAGTAACAGATTGTAGGCCTTCACTATGGTGGGCCTAATTGGACTACGCCACCCTCTGTTTACTGAGGGGAGGGACCTCTGCAGCTCATGCAAACCAATTCATACAAATACTCTCCTTTAATCAATCAGGCAACCAACAGGGATGTGAATCAATTGCTGGTACAAGCAGTTTTATTACAATCAAAACATACCAAGTTGAGACAGAGAAGGAGGGAGAGAAGGGAGAGAAGGGAGAGAAAATCCAAAGCAGGCTACAGTTCTCGACACTACAAGGCAGGAGAAAAGAGAGGGTGGACTGTGAAACACACACAAGAGAAGAGAAGTGAAACGCACTTCAATAAAGCACATTACATACCAACCACCTCACCAGTGCCCACCTGGCTTCAGTGCTCCAAGGCTGTAGCCCACCGTGGTAAAAGAGCTTCGTTAGGTAGCAGCTAAAAGAATCAAAGAATGTCAGGCTATAAAAACAATAATAATAATAATAATAATAATAATACCCTCGTATTGCAGTTATAGCTATTTCAGGTGATATACGGACACAAATCAAAACCAAACAAAGATACAAACAAAATTCCAAAGTAAACGGTAATTGGCGCTTGATCCTGTGAACAGAAATAACACTATAAGCGCGATATCTTTAAGTAGTTTTTATACCATTTAAAACAAAACCCCCGAATGAATGATTTACCTTTTTAATTCAAATATGCTCCCAATGGGGGCAGCGTCCGCACGACAAATTAGTTGGGAACTTCCGTGTGAGACTCATGCATTTGGCTTCCAAATACTTTAAAAAAAAAAAAAGGACAACGGCGACCTAAAAATATAAAAACAAACAGCGAATTCCTCAGAGGTTTACGTTAAATGACACGCTAACAAATCTGGTGGCTAACAAACTTACGAAAACCATTCAAAATACCTTGTTATAGAAGTTGCCGTCTGCACAATGTAGCCACTTAACTTGCTACTCCAAGGCAATGCAATCAACACCATTGGATCTCTATGGATAAAAACAGCGTCTTACTTATCATACATTTACATAAGATTATTACTACACCAATAAAATATAAGTTAAATACCTTAAAATCCGTGTTTTTCCCACGAGACTCATTCAATGGCCACGGACTTTCTAAAAACTCACGTCTACCCTTGACCTCTATTTATAGGAACTAGGATGATGGTAATTGTAGTCCTACTGACGATGCTTTACCTTAAACCCGCTGCAAGATGCAATGCTTATCCATGCCCACTGAAGTGATAATACATGTTTAATGTAGTTTTAATAACCGATGTTCATATCCCATCTCGATTTAAAATTAATATCAGCGAAGCGAGTAGGCTATTATTTAACAATAACAAGAGATTATAGGTTGGTGATCGATTACGTATATATTAATTCTGATTTAATGACATGGTTATTAGCAACCCCCTCTTTGGATAGTTTATTTGTTTGGCCTAATAACTGGCCTAAAAATGTGAATAATCTCAATGTTGCATTTTTAATAAGGTAATTTATTACATGACACTGGGGAAGGCATATGAGTTACTTGTTGTAGGCTGTATGGATAGATAAAATAACACAAAGCATCGTATTGGTTTTTGGTGTGTGATGAATATTTTTCCTTTTTATTTCAGGTAGGTAGAGAAAATAATGGAAATAAATAGGTGCATATATGTGCTATACACACCCACATACAAATGCAAACATAATACACAGTGTAGGTCCGAAACTAATCCCGTAAATTCAATTCTCCGCTTCTGGTGCGCTGGGCCTTTAAAAGCCTGCTTTTCCACCTTGGCAGATTGCTTGATAGCGAAACTCGTGCGTGTTTAGTGCGATCAAGGAATAAGCTAAATGGAGTATGATCAATATTATCCGGACTAACCATTAGCCTATGAGTTCCCGGTAATTCCCGACAGGGCTGTTATTTTACAAAATATATGTGGTTAAATTTCGTTAAAAGGACCTGCAACAGCTGAGAATAAGCTATCAATGGCTTCCGTCTCACCTAAGAAAACGCCAAATTAGCCTGGGCCCCGTTTCCCAAAAGGATCTTAGATAAAGACCATCTTAGGCTATTTTGTTTTAATATTAGTTTCATTGTTTGGTTTTTGTAATTAGGTTTTTGTCTTTTTCCCTCTATTTTTATTATTTGTTTTATGTAATATCAGTAAATATTAATCATTTTAATCATGAAATGCAGACAACACAAACACAAAACACCCGGAAATGGACTGGACCCTAATGCACGACTCGAACACAGGAATGCCTAAACTCAATATTTTATTGTTGATCAGGGTAGTCCTGAGCAAGGGGAGAAAGGCAAAAGGTGGTTAACGTTCCAAACCGGAACTGGATGAGCAAGACAGACAACAGAGCACGTAGCTCTTAATAAATTATGCTTCGACCAATTCTCCTGAAGCATAGGGAGAACATAGATGACAGACAGTCCAGGAATGAGGCAGCGGGGGAGTAGTGGCAGCAGGAGAGGCCAGGTAAAGAGATGGAGACGGACAACCAGTTTGGTGGAGCAGGGGATGAGCAGGAGCGGGAGCAGATGTGCAGGACAGTGGAGCGGAGTCCGGGCAGGACGCAGGCGTTGCAGCATGGCAGCGGCAGTAGTGGCACAGCAGCAGCAGGGCGGCAGCAGCGACAGCAGAGGCAGAAGCGACAGCACATCAACAGCAACCGCAACACTGGCAGTCGGCGGGCACAGCCGCAGAGTGGAGGAACAGGAGCCCAGGCTGCATGCACACACGTCAGGTGGAAGGCAGGGAAACCGCAACACAGGCAGGGATAACAAACGACTGCAGGCTGGCAGACTGAAGCAGACAAAGTTAGTATAGCGAGGCAGGAATATTGAACAGCGGGAAGCGCCGTTCCAGACAGGAGCAGACTTCGACTTTAACAGACTGGTAAGGCGAATTACACCGGTACCGAACAAGACTCAGATTTAACTGATTAGAATGGATACAAGGACTCAAGACAGACCAGAGGTTTTAGACAAAGAGCATTAACGAACTGGCACAGGACAGAGAACACCGGGTGACTAAATGCAAACATTAATTGGTATCAATTAGGTGCGGCGTGCGAATGTATGCGAGAGTGATTAACAGAGCGGAGAGTGTGGAATGCATGCGAAACGGGGAAATGGGATAGGCTGAGAGAAGTGAAGTGAAACAGAGTGACACAAAGGGGAAACCACGCCCAACCTGCAGCAAGAGGGAAATGGACTATGGAGAGACGAACACGAGACAGGGGGAGAGGGAAAACACGGGAAACAATATGACGGGAGTGAGAACATCACAACACTCTTAAGATGATCTTAACTCTAAGATGCTTTTTCGCAAATGGGGCCCTGCTTGTTCAACGAATTTTGTTTGATTATGCAATGAAAATGTCAAACATCAATTCCATCAGGCTGTTCTCATGGATTTCTCGAAGTTATTTTCAAAACTCAAATGTCCGTCTATTGCAGTGCGCGAGTTTTCCATTGAATGACAATTCGCGCATTAGGTGTAAATGACAATTCACGCATTAGGTGTAAATGACAATTTGCGCATTAGGTGTTACGAACCCGGAACGAGACGAACCCAAGTGCAACGACCAGGAGACAGATTCACAAAAAGGGGGGTTTATTAAATTAAGTGTTGGGGTAGTCCCAACACTGTACAGAAAAGGCAAAACACAATATTACGCTGGAACAGCAAGGAAGCCCGGGACGGGCTGCTCCAAGCCGGAGCTGGGCTGGCAGGTCTGGAACGTTCGTTCCAAGCCGGAACTGGACTGGACTGGAACTGGACCGGGAGGTCCACTTTGGGAATTAGGATCTGGAACGGAATGTTCCAAACCGGAACTGGACTGGACTGGAACTGGACCGGGAAGTCCACACTGGAATCAGGATCTGGAACGGGTGTGTTCCAAACCGGAACTGGACTGGACTGGAACTGGACCGGGAGGTCCACACTGGAATCAGGGTCTGGAACGGATTTGTTCCAAACCGGAACTGGACAGGACTGGAACTGGACCGGGAGGTCACACTGGAATCAGGGTCTGGAACGGATTTGTTCCAAACCGGAACTGGACTGGACTGGAACTGGACCGGGAGGTCCACACGGGAAGCAGGGTCTGGAACGGATTGTTCCAAACCGGAACTGGACTGGACAGGTAGGTGCACGGCTCACACCTGGACTGGACTGGACTAGCTGGGGAGCGGCTCACTACGGCAGGACAGGAACTGGACCGGAATGACTGCACCGGTACAGAACAAAACAAAGCAGGTGGGGTTAGTGCAAGGGAAGGCACGGAAATGACCGGGAGGTTCTCACGGAGGTGCAGGGCTTGAGAGGTAGGTGGTTGGTGAAGCACGGCAGGGCTGGGTAGTGTGGCGTAGCTGCGGTAGGTCCGGAAGGAGCTGACTGGTCTCCAGAGCTCCCGGAACCGGAACCGAAGAACTAGTTGGCTTCTTCGGCCGGACAGGAACAACTGGAGGGTAGCCAGGTAACACGCCAATCCGGAGCCTACACGAGCTGGAGGTGGAGGTACCGCAACACACACAACGAAAACGGGGGGAAACGAACACTGCCACGGGAGAATGGGAGCTGGGTTAGATGGAGGAGAGGGGAAACAGGTTAGCTGCATGCACCACAAGAAATGACTTGGAGGATAACTACCAGACTGTAGTTAGGAGCGGAACTCTAGCTGCAAGGGGATAATATCCCACAACCAAGCGAGTAGTTCTTTGAACGCGACCAGGCAAACAACGAGCATTAACACCGCGTGACGATAGTTAACGAACTGGCGCCGACTGGCAGCCAGCCGAAGGAATAAATAGTGAGGTTAATGACAGAACTAAACAAGGAACAGGTGTGGAAAATAAACGGGAGTGATTAAGAAACACCAGGTGAGGAAATGCATGCAACGAGGGGGGACGGAGTGAAAAGGCGGAAGTAAGACAACCAGACGAACAAGACAGAGAAGGAAACGCCCAGACCACAGCAGCGGGGAAAACACGGACAAAAGGATCCAACATGACACGGAGGGAAAACAGGAATATACAGAAAACGAACAGGAAGGGAGCGGAACATTACATTAGGCTTGATATAGGTGTTATCAGCTCCTTTTTAATGGATAGCCATTGTCCCGTACCATCACACATCGCCTGGATGTTGATGGAGTGTGCTGAGAGCAATGTAATGTGGCATCGTTTCCCTTCGCCGAGGGAAAGGTATGTGGACCTATGGAACCTTTTATTATTATGCATTTTTGATATAGCCTACACAATAATAATATTTCACATTGTGATCTAGATATTTTAGTAATGCTTGTGCGCGCCCCTGTGTGTAACAGACAGGAGGGTACGCGCGTTGTGCACACGCCTATGTAGACGCACTTATATGCGCCGTTAAAATAACATGTAAACAACTGCGACATGACTTTAGACCAGGTTTGTGGTGGTTCTAGCGCAAGCGCTTTCTGCTGGCTCAAGATAGCAATACGCCAAAAAGAATCCTAGCCACTCCTCATCTTAAGACCAACACGCCCAGTTCACTTGTAATGGGCGCAAGAATACATGGTAGTTAAAGGACGTAAGCGTTAGGCGTATAATGAACCTAGCGCCGGGTGTAAGATAGCAAAGACACTTGCGTTTGGGTTAGCGCCGCTTTGCGCCGGATGTAAGATAGGGCCCCTAGTCTCTTTGGCTATGCAGTTGCTTTTTCCCGCTTCTCTCCTGCCTTGGCCTGACTGCGACTTTCTTGTTAACAATGTATTGCTTTGTGATACAACCTAATAAATGTGTGGGAAGTGCTCCACCTCAGATTCCGAACGAGAATAATGAAAAAAAATAGGAAACACGCCAGAAAACTGTGCCGAAAATAACTACTGAACAATGTGTCAACAATAGCCAAATGGAATTTGGATTGGATTGTAATCGTGAATAAAGACAAACATCCCGGAATCTTCTTCACAGCTTGCCGTGGCTTTCCAAGCAGAGGGAGAGTAATGTTACCTTGTCAGGCTGGCACATAGGCCATAGAAAAATATGGAGGAAGTGATGACAGTGTCACCCGTTCATGTCATGTCCACCACTGGCGATTTTGTGAAGGGTAATGAGACCCTGAAGAAGTAGGTGGCTTTTCGGCACCAGGCCACTAAACAAGATAAGTCTGCCTGAGGTAAATTATGATTTAGAAATTATTGAGTTTACACTGGTAGGCTACCTTCATTTATAACAGTTATCTCTGTGGCCATTGCAATGCAATCAGTCAGTTATACTGAGGGATCAACTAGTTAATAAAGTCAGCCAATATTCAGCCCACCAGTGTTTAATGAACCTATGCACTGCTTGTAGTTCTTACTGATATTGATGCCAATTGCCCATACATGAGACCAGTAGGTCCGACTACTGTTTTTGACAAAGCTGAAATGTTATTTTGTAAATTGTCCGCATTTATTTTGAAATGCCCCTGGAGTTTAGTCAGTGGGGGTCGTAAGTAATAACGGCAATAACAGCATATGTGTAACAGAGTTTGAGCATAGCTACAGGATCAGCGGGGTGTTGTCTTTACAACTAGAGGGAATAGACTGTATACACTATCTGCTTTAAAAATATGGCCATCTCTGCTTCATAAACAAGTAGATTTGGGATCCTACTTCATATGTACTGGGTAGCCTAAATCAGTGGGGATTCTGATATTCCAGCAAAGAAAAAAACCTACATCTACGTGCCTCAGCACTGCCATTAAATTAATTACAGCGCTGTGAACATTACAGATTGCCAAGCATTTACAACAACAACTGTTTGTACTGACTAGTTTGGTAACTATACAGCCACTGACAGTAAAATGTAACAGTGTGTGGTTATGAGAGAGGTCAAGGAAGGAGAGGACAGACAGAAGAAGAGAACAGCAGAGAAAGAGAGAACATGGAGGGAAAACACTATACTGAAGTCCATGCCTGTAGACTGAAATGAAGAGGGAATCAAGCCGTGACAGAGGAACAAATCTATTTTTGGGTGCCTGCAAAAGCACATCGGGACGAGTGAAGGACTTTCATGCAACACGCTCCTATCATCCACCCCTTGGCTGTCCGTAGCCATCCAAACAATTCAAATGCAAAACGCACACACACGCGCACACGCACACACACACACACACACACACACACAGTATGTCTACTGCATATATATATGTGTGTGTGTGTGTGTGTGTGTGTGTGTGTTTTGTGTGCGTGCTAAAAGCAACATACAGCCCAGGCCTTTCTTACTGACTCTAGCCTAATTAACAACTAAGAATGAATACTCCACTGCCCCTCAGACTGCAACCTGGATGTGAAATATTTTGAGAACATGACAAATTATCTTACTAAATGTCGTAAAACAAGAGTACATTGCAAGTAAGCAAAACAAAAGCACAACATTCAAATTTACATAGATGAGCAAGGTTTTCTTTTCTAACCCCGGAATGAAATCCTGAGAAAGGGGGCATCGTTGGCCAAGGTTTCTCAGAGTTGGCATGCGATGCAGCAGCCATCTGCTGAAAAGCAGTGAACCAGACTTCCTCGCAAAAACATCACTTTTATTAAAGTGCCTCGTGCCAATGGGGTGTAAGCAGTGGTCTTACATATTATACTTGGCCTTGTCATCTTAATGATAACTACAAAGATTCAATGGGACTGGCAACCATGACAAATATATATCAGCATACTTATCTGTCACACAAACTGAACTGAACATTGAATCAAAAAACTACACAGCATTTCAAGTTTGGTAATATTTATTGGAGATGAGATTGAATAAATGAATGAATAAACTGGTTACCAGACGAAGACCACATGAAATGCCAGCAGTGACAGATAATCCTTTCATGTCTTTTTCCACTGTCACAGTGGTGCGAATACCTCACAGCAACTGCTCTGTGTTACGGCAACCAAACTAATTTACTACTGTGTATCAGACGCAAATGGTTTTATGTTGCGGGCAGTGGAATCACAGAATCTTCGAAACTCACACGAGGAATGTCAAGAGTTCCTCTCTCCCTCTCCCACTCTCTCTCTCTCTCACTCACACACACACACACACACACACACACACACTCTCTCTGTGTGAGAGAGAGATGAGTACTTAAGGGGGGATTTGTGTGTGCGCGTACGTGTTGGTTAGTTTCTGCGCATGTGTATAAACGTTATCCGTGATGTGAACCAATCCCTTGTCTCTACAATTGGGGGATTAACAAACTCCTAAAAGATTTTGTATGTCGTACATTTAATTCAATTATTTCCAAACAAGGTGCAATATGTGCGGTAGCAGGTTTCACAGTGTCTTCAAGAGAGATAATCCCAGCAAAGGTTAAAATATGTGAGGTACATGCACATGGCAGTGGGATGGGGACAGGGAGGGACGTCACGGCTGTGTATACAGTATATACATGGCTCCCAGGGGGGAACAGGTTGTAACTTGTTGCCTGTGTGTGACATTGGCTCTTCGCGTAAACTGTCAAGAGAGAGACAGCAGCTGCCCTAGACTAACACTGGGGGCATAATAACCATGAACTGGTTGTCACCCAGGGAATCCAGTGCCAAGTAGGCACTTACACTGTTTGGAAATAAAATTAAGAGGCTTTTTTGAAGATGAGAAAGTTATACAATTTTTTAGTTATACAATGAAATAAGAATATATATATGTAGAATATATGTGGATTCTTTCTTGGTATATATGCATACTCATTAAGTGCATTCACCACGCACATATATTCTCCAGCTCTGTTTTATTAATTATGTTGTTTAGGTTCACTTTCATGGCTTGACTTTACCTCAGATTAAATATATAATCTTGATAGCAAACTCATAGCATGGATCACCTCTCTGCCTAACATTTAGTACAAAGGCAAGTGCTGTATATCAAACACAGAAATGTTAAGTGCACAACACAGAGATGTTGACAGAGATTGCTCTCAAGTGAAATAAAAGTTTCCAGTGGAATCATACACAGTTAACAACATGAAAAAATTCATAACAACCCCGCCCCTTCCCATACACACACATGCACATACACACACGCACGCATACACACACACATTTTCAGGTGAGAGGTATCATCTGAATTTAGATCCCAAATAAGGGGTGTTATTTTGAGGGCGCAGCCAAAGTATTTGCACGTGTTATCATTTCACACTTTGCAGGTGATCAACTAAGAGTCATTATGTAAATCACTCCAGCCACAAACAGCCATATTTAAATGAGAGATTTTGCATGTTTGGAATGGTTACACTGTAGGAGATGTCTCGTAATAAAACGGTGAAAAGACTGGCAGCGATGTTGCCAGTGAGAAACCATTTAATGAATTTGAAAGAAATCTATAATTCATGTTATTTTAGATTACTGTTAAATAATTATTCTACACGGCTTTCACAGTGTTTTGAAATTTTTTTTTACAAACATTTTACTTTAAAAATATTGTTTTTTTCCACTGCAAAAAAAAAACTTACAGGATTTCACAGTCTTTTTTAACACAGTCATGTAGAATACCAACAATAACTCATTATTTAACAGTCATCCCATAAAATAACAGGATTTATACAGTTAAATAGCAAGATTTATAGGCTACAGCTAAATAAAAGGATTCAGTTTTCCGCCTTCATTAAATTGCTTTTCACTGGCAACATTGCTGCCTTTTTCATGGTATTTTTTTACAGTGTAGGTATAGGCTACTGCTACACTGAACAAGCTGGTGGTTAAATATGAACTGTTTCACTGGAAGTCTCTTAGTTTCTGCAGGGTGTTACAGATGTTTGTGAGGACTGAAATGTTCAACTATGCTTAATATCACTACTCGCACCATTAGTGTCACATAAAATCTAATTTCCTATTTTCATGGGTTTTATTTTGATAGTTTTTATTTGCTTTGTTATTCACTGTTATAATAGATGTTGTATTGCTTCAAATTCTAGTTAGGGGTCCAAGCACGTAGTGCTGGAACCCTATTGTTATTGCTGGTTTTATTATTATTATTCCCACATTTGGTACAATTGCAGCAAAACCACATAATAACTTTTGCTGAAACTTTGCACACATGTAGACACTACGACACGACACATGTACAGCGAATTCCAACCCAATTGACCTGATGGTGGCGCTATAGAGACAAAGTGAAATTTTATAAACTTTTTCGGCTATAACTTTTGAACCGTTTAGCCTATCTTCAAAATTATTTTTGCCTCAAATTCGTTGGTTCGTGGCAAATAACTTTGCCATTAGGATCAATGAGGTCCGCCATATTGGATCTTTTGCATATTTGCATTTTGTGAAAAACCTATAAATTCGAACTCCTCCGAGACCATTTGACATATCAACATGCAACTCAAACCCATTTGTTCAGGGGACGATTCTCTAAAGAATCACGAAGAGATTTTCCTGATTTTCCAAATATCCTGATTGCAGTAAGCCAATAAAAATTGTTGTGGGCGTGGCTAGTCATGAATACGCTAATAACTCTTCAATTCGTCAATGGATATTAATAAAATTTGGTTTCTGTACTTGCACTGACCTTCTGAACCAAACTCTAAAGTATTGGCTCAATAGAATTAAATGGTGGCGCTATAGAGCATAATCAATTTTTTTAAATGCATAAATTCATAAAAAATCACCATTATTTTTTAGACATTTAAAACTTGCTTTAGTGATCAATTTCCTCATCTGGAACATATGTATGTCCCACATATGTCACTGCCATCTTGGATTGGCCACCATTTTGGAAATGCTATTACCATTTCCCTTCATGAAAAATCACTGTTGTGTTTTAAACATTGAAAATGATGTGTCGTCATCAATCAATGGGCAGCCACCGGTTATCTGTTATGGCTTAGTGGTACGAGCAATGGCTTGGTATGTGGGGACCCGGGTTCAATCCCCACCATAGGTTACTTTTCTTTTCGATAAAAACAATGCACAGTTTGTTATGCTTTTCACACTTAATAATGTTCTTTTCACATTATTGCAAAGGTGAAGAAACTTTACTATATTAACTATTCACTGTTTCACTAGTACTTAAATGAGTGAAACAAATAAAGTTTTAATAAAGTTATTATTTTTCCTGCCAAATTCTTCATCAAAAATGCTCCATACCCTCCAATAATTCTCCCCATACCAAACAACATCTGCGATGGCTTTGTAGTTAGTGTGATTGCCTTCGCTGTGGGAGGCCCGGGTTCAAATCCCACCGAGTACCAAAGGTTGCGTTTCTTTTCAACGACATGCGCTTTCTCATGCTTTTCACATCTACAAATCTTATTTTCACATTAATGGGGGAGGAAAAACTAAAACACATTTTTTGAGTTAATATCTAGGCATTGCCTCAGATTGAAGGTCCCTTTCATGAATGTCTTCTCAAATTCAGTTTACATTCAGTTTATGATTTGAAGCATATTGATGAAATCTGGTTGCTATACTAGCACTCACATCAAGAGCCAAACTGTAAAGTATTGGCCAAATTGAATCAAATAGTGGCACTATAGAGCACAATATGTATTTTTTTAATTTATAAATTCAAATATTGGTAAGACTTTGGACAATGCCATGGTGCTGAAAGATTTATATGTTTTGTATGGCATATGGATGCCGGTAGCCTGTAAGCCAATAATTAGGGTCGCGCATTTGATAATAGCCTACTAGAATGTCCCTGGTTTTTTAGACGGGATTTCCCGGGAAACCCGGGAGCGAGGTGTAATAATCTCGGGTTTAAAAATAGCTAATTTTCGGGAAAATATTAAACACAAGGTAGTATGGGGACGGAAAGTATTCGGGCAGTGACACATTTTTTGTTGTTTTGGCTCTGTACTCCTGAAGATTGGATTTGAAATGGTACAGTGACTATGAGGCTAAAGTGCAAACTTTCAGCTTTAATTTGAGGGATTTAAACATCCATATCTACTGCATATCTGGCAGCAGAGTGATTGTTTGAGGCTTGTTTGATACCTCAGACCCTTGATGACTTACAGCCATTTTACCAACCATGTATTCCCTACTGTTCCAGCATAATTTATAGCTAAATCTAGTCCCATCCCCCAATTCCCACAGAGATCCATTCAAATGCAGAGATGTTATAGTATCGCTTGTAAGAGTACCAGAAAATAAAATATCAAGAGTCTTTTGATGTTGTTGGGTCACAGACATCAGGAAGTCGTGGCATACAAAGGATATGCAACCAAATATTAAATATGATGACTTTAAGTTTTTGTTAATTTGTCCAATTACTTTTCGTCCCCTAAAATGGAGAGGACTATGTATAAAAAGGGCTACAATTGCTACACGGTTCACCCGATATGTATGTAAAAACCCTCAAATTAAAGCTGAAAGTCTGCACTTCAACGTCATCATCACTGTTCCATTTCAAATCCAATGTTCTGGAATATAGAGCCAAAACAACAAAAATTGTCACTGCCCTCAAATGTTTGGTCCCCACTGTATACAGTGGGGTCTGTTGTTAGTTCCCCAACTCCTGTCCTTCCTCCTGAGCCACAGGCAAAATCTACATGGTATGTTGAAAGCAGCTCTGGTGGCTTGATAACAGTCTGGAATGCATTGCTTAGCATATTTAGATCCACTCAACCCCAGTGAGAAATACACATACAAAACAATAGAGACAACGAGTGATCATGTTCATCCTAAAGTGCATCTTACTTGAGTGGTCTCCTTCAGGTTGACAATGCCCCCCATACTACTAGCTTTAGTGGTACTGATTTAATTTGTTTAATATGCATCTAAACAATGTAAACCATGTGCTCTGGCCATCTCAGTCCCTAGATCTGAACACCTATGGGAAGTGCTAATGTGTGCCTGAAATGATGCCCCCAAAGAAAACACATTTCTTTTGGAAGAATGGTGTTAAATCTATTCACTAATGTATCAGACACTTCTATAATCTGTGGTAAAATGCGGTTTCGTATTACTGGGGGAATCTTCTAGATATCTGAATTGGATTTCAGTGGGTTGAGATCTGGAGACGACTATAACATATGGCTTACTTTACATCTTTATATTATGCTCATCATCATTCAGTGAACTCCTGGATGACACATCACAGAGACTCCCAAAGGCACAAAAATCACATAATAAAGATTACTTTAAGATTACTTAAATTGGGGTGTATTTTTTTTAACCCTCTAAGGGCTTGGGTCAATCCTACTTAAAAAACAATATCCCAAATTTTCTCAGTGTTTCTAGCTATATTTTATTAGCAACAGTAATTTAATTAGCTAGCTATACTGCAAGCGAGCTATACTGAAAAAAGGTTTGTCAATACGTCTGAATAGCGAAGGTCATATGAAACAACAGTAGCATGATTTACATTTTAAGCTAATTACAATTTACCTCGACGTGTATTTCTAATTGTTTGCTATTATTAAAGATCCTTCACAAGCGAGCTATAAGTTACTGCTAGGCATTGGTGCTGGCTAGCTAGCAAAAAATAGTTTGTCAATGCGTCTGAATAGCGAACTTCACAACAGTAGGATGATTGCCAGATTGTAACATGGTACATACGTATCCTTAGTTGGATGGCAGGGTGTAAGGTCCCTTAGGAACATCTTTAGTATCTGGACTCATATGTGATGCATTGGCTCATAGTCGATTTTAAGGTATAGTGCCATTTAACTTTGCTCCAGCTATTCTATACGCTATGTTCTACACTACTGCAACCACAAGGTGACTGGTATGGCCTCAACAGTAGTGAATGTTTACTACAGATGTTCATTGCTCTTCAACCACCATCATTCTCTTTTAATAATAAAAACGGAATATTTTTGATAAACTGGTGTTCTCTTTTTTCATTCAGAGTTCCCCTCACTCTTGGTATAAATTGAGGGGTGGCGTAGTCTACCGTCCCCTTGTGGGGCACTACATCAAAACTCATTTTTTGTCATGGTTTTGACCCTGTTTCCCCTTGCGGTCGTTCTCTTTGGTGGCCACGCGAGGGCGCTGCCCTTTTGGTAGATGCTTGCTCCGCCCTGCTGAGTTGTCGGATCTTTTGTTAAGCGTTTACACCTGTTGCTTGTCACCTGGAGAGGGGTATATAAGCCTACCGTTTTCTACGTTCGGGGCTTCGACATTGATTGTTAATTGTATGTACTGTGGTGTTATTGTTGGCTGTGAATTTTTGTACCGTTTTGGCTATTCGCCCATTGTTAGCGTCTCTTTAGAGACAGGGCTTATTTCTTGCTGGCTTGGTGGTTGGTTTTCTCGTAGGAGTTTGGGACCGTTAATCTCTGCTCTATTTTTGCCTTTATTTGTGCGTTTCCTCCGTGTATGGAGTTTTGGGCGATTGTGTTCAGAACAGTAGTTCTGCTCGCCTTTCGGCACATATCTTCCCATTGGGAGATCAGGCGTTTCGCTTCTACTTAGTTATTTGCTCGTAGAAGTATAGAGCAGCAGCTCTTTGTTCCATTTTCGCCTGTTTGGTTTTCTTAGAGACCTGGCGTTTTGCTTCTACTCAATTCCGTTTTACTGTGAGCCAGTAAGTAGCCGTGGTACGTTTATTCCCTGTTGTCCTTCTCGTGGACTACGTTCCCCTTTGTTGTGACTCAGGGTTTTTATTTATATTGAGGCTGTCGTGCTATTTTGCGTAGGTCTTTTGTTGCAGCCGTCCTGTACGTCCTTTTTACCTGCGGGACGATTTTGTTTGGAACTGTTGTTCTGTTTCGTTCTCCGGGTGTGTCTCTTTATATGGAGCTTGGGCGTTGTTGTGGACGTGTTTGTGTGTGACTGCGCGTGTCTTTATATAGCATCGGAACGTTAGCTCTCTGTTCCATTTCGCCTCGTTTAATTTATTCATTTATTTAGAGGCTAGGGCGGTTGTTCCATTTTAGCTTGCGTTAGTCTGTGCATAGTAAAGTTTTATGCATTGGACTGCGAGCCTTTTATATCGCCATGGAACGTTAAATCTCTGTTCCCTTTCGCCTCGTTTTCATTTATTCCTTTACTGAGAGGCTAGGGCGGTTGTTCCAATCTAAGTTTGCGTGAGTCTTTTGGATAGTAGTTATGGGACGACGGTGCTCCGTTCGGCTCACCTGTAAAATGTTTCTCCTTCCTGGGAGATCGGGTGTTTACCGCTTTGCTTTCTGCATTTGACTGCTACTTATTAAACTAGCCATGGAACGTTAAATCTCGGTTCCATTTTCGCCTCGTTTAATTTATTCATTCCTTTACCGAGAGGCTAGGGCGGTTGTTCCAATCTAAGTTTGCGTGAGTCTTTTGGATAGTAGTTATGGGACGACGGTGCTCCGTTCGGCTCACCTGTAAAATGTTTCTCCTTCCTGGGAGATCGGGTGTTTACCGCTTTGCTTTCTGCATTTGACTGCTACTTATTGAACTGGCCATGGAACGTTAAATCTCGGTTCCATTTTCGCCTCGTTTAATTTATTCATTCCTTTACCGAGAGGCTAGGGCGGTTGTTCCAATTTAAGCTTGCGTTAGTCTGTGGATAATAAAGTTATGGGACGACAGTGCTTCGTCGGCTCACCTGTAAAATGTTTCTCTCTCCTGGGAGATCGGGTGTTTACCCTCTTGGTTTTATTCATTTGACTGCGAGCCTATTTATCTCGCCATGGGAACGTTAAATCTCTGTTCCTGTTCGCCTCCTCTCTTACCATCGTGTTATTTTGCGGTGTTTGTTTATTGTTTAATGTTTGCCTTTACGCTACTCGCCCGTTCTGATTTGTCTCGTTGCCGAGACAGGGCGCGTATTATGTCTGGCTGTTCAGATTCCTGTCCTTGCGCTCTACTTAGCGTTTGACAGTTAGCCGGTTAGTAGCGTCTGTGGTGTGTTTGTGTTCCTTGTCTTGTCTCCTCCCTTATCTGCGGGTATCCCGCCTTAGTGGCCTAAGGGCTTAATGATTCCCCTTGCTGCGTTTGGCTCCTCCCATCTCACACGTCACACCCCATTACATTTTTAACCACTCCACAGATTTCATGTTGGCTAATTATAGTGTTAGCAAGTCAGTTAGGACATCTACTTTGTGCATGACATGTAGTTTTTCCAACAATTGTTTAGAAGACAGATTATTCACTATATCAGTATTTCAGTGGGTCAGAAGTTTACATACACAAAGTTGACTGTGCCTTTAAATTTGTAATATTTGGTCACGCATCCTTTGCATGCCATGACATCCTGATGCCTGTGACCCAACCAGAGTTTTGCTTGATGATGGTAAAACAACATGCCCAAAGGGAATAATACTTAAATTTTATGTGAGCCACTTGTCTCGTACCTCCTGAAATCTCTAGGGGCTCATTAATGCTCACAGCTTTGACTGGTTGGCCTGGGAACACGGAGCGTTCTGCATTGCTAAGGAAATGCTTCCACAAAAAGGTAGAAAAACCAGTTGAAGTCTATGGTTGCCAGAGACTACATGCACACACCTCAGTAGACACAGACCATAGACTATAGACACAGGACGCTTGTCAGTGAGCCGATGTATTGTGTATAAATGCCCAGAGCTATGAAACATGAGCCAGTCTCATAGCTTGTCTTACACGGTATAAACTAAGTGGTTGGTGCTCCTCTGCTTTGATGGGCACTCAGTATGTTTCAAAGTGGTTTTGATTGACATTGATTTCATTATTGTTTGTTCCTTTATATGCTGGCATGCCTGTGTGTAAACAGGAGCTCCTATATTTGTGTGTAAACAGGAGCTGCTCCTCCAATGTCAGATCTAATAAAAACAGAGCACCAACAATTGGATCACTCTTCTGATGTGTCTTGATGGAGATATTGTATTCATACCATCATATTAAGTTATTGTATTTATGCCATAACATTTACTTAGGCTAAATAATGTAGGCATATAACTCACATTCTCAGTTCTTGCAGCAAAAACCTAGATTTTTTATTTTTGGGTATTTTTTTATTGGCTTGTTATAAACGTGAAAATTTTCTGTACAACGCACGTTACTTTATTTCGAAATTTCTCAGTTTTGGGCATTCACCGCCGAAACCTTCAACATTTCAAAGAAGAGGGTAAAAATGTGTAGGCATTATTTTTTTTGAAGGGGGGGGGGGGGGGGGGGGTAGTCTTTTTCCTTAAACACTGGCCGTTTGCCTGTGTAGACCAAAAGCCTTTTTGGTCGTGAACAGTTATAGCCAGTGTTAATACTTCTCACGGTTCAGGTAGGCCTAATAGCCCATAGCCTTTGTTTAGATGTCAGAAGTTCCAAAGCAGCCATAATTTTGTACAGAAAATATGTTGCTTTTATTAATAAAACATCTTCGAAAAACAGTTTGTTATTGATATTCAAGAATCTCAGCCTGTTAGGTTTCTGCATTCTGTGTTGGTTTGTTTTATTTATGTTTCTCATTTTTTCCATATTTATTTATTATGATTATTTTGTGCTTTCACTGTTCCATGTTTTGCATTACTGTCACTCCCTGTCATCGTCACACTATTCGGGAGCCTTTGGTGATTTTGGTTTTTCTCTATTTCTTCTGTCACGCACTTCCTTCATACTAATTATCTCATTGTATATAATGCTAATTAACTAACTACTACTAACAGCTTAGATTTAGGTTTTGTACTAATTAACTAACTCACTAACCTTAGTTTCTCGCTGCAGCTGTCTCTCTTTCTGCCTGTTCTATCACTAATTATCTTTCTTTGGTTCCTCTTAACTACAGGTGACTCTTGTTTCCGCTTTCCTATTCCTTGTATGCACTTGTCTACCTGCTAACCCCAGGCCGTTTGTTATCATTGTGTCTATGTGTATTCCAGTCCGTGTCTTACGTTTCCCCCATTATTGTATTATTGGTCCTTGTTAACCCTCATTGTTCTCACCTGTGTACTCTCCCATTTGCCCTCCTCTTCACACCTGATTCCTTTTGTGTAATCTTCTCCCTGTGTATTTAAACCCTGTTATTTCAGTCTGTCTTTGTGAGTTCCTCACAAGATTTTTTGCTTCTGTGTTGCCTTCTGGTTTTCCGAGTATCCTCCGAGTTTTCTGTTTGTTCCGTAATATCTGTTTCTGAGTTTTTGTTATTCCCTCATCCTTCTCCCGTTGTTGTTCATTTTTTGTTGTCTATTCTTCGTTTTGTTTTCTTTTTGTTCTGCCTGTGTTCTCGTGACCCTGTTTTTGTGCTTTTGCTGTGCCTTCCTGGTTCTGACCCCTGCCTGTTCTGTGACCACTCTTTGGACTCTGTCTTTGTACTGTTGCCCTGTCTCCCCGGTTTTTGACCCAGCCTGTTTCACCACGGATTGCTGCCTTGCCCTTTATTAAACTTTTTTTTTTTTTGTACTCCTGCCTGCGTTTGGGTCCTTCCCCCACCAACACCCAACACAGCCAATAGTACGCTAGTGGACAATGCCATGGTGCTGAAAGATTTATATGTTTTATATGGCATATGGATGCCGGTAGCCTGTAAACAAATAATTAGGGTCGCACATTTGATAATAGCCTACTAGAATGCCCCTTGGTTTTTTAGACGGGATTTCCCGGGAAACCCGGGAGTGAGGTGTAATAATCTCGGGTTTAAAAATAGCAAATTTTCGGGAAAATATTAAACACAAGGTAGTATGGGGACGGAAAGTATTCGGGCAGTGACACATTTTTTGTTGTTTTGGCTCTGTACTCCTGAAGATTGGATTTGAAATGGTACAGTGACTATGAGGCTAAAGTGCAAACTTTCAGCTTTAATTTGAGGGATTTAAACATCCATATCTACTGCATATCTGGCAGCAGAGTGATTGTTTGAGGCTTGTTTGATACCTCAGACCCTTGATGACTTACAGCCATTTTACCAACCATGTATTCCATACTGTTCCAGCATAATTTACAGCTAAATCTAGTCCCATCCCCCAATTCCCACAGAAATCCATTCAAATGCAGAGACGTTATAGTATCGCTTGTAAGAGTACCAGAAAATAAAATATCAAGAGTCTTTTGATGTTGTTGGGTCACAGACATCAGGAAGTTGTGGCATACAAAGGATATGCAACCAAATGTTAAATATGATGACTAAGTTTTTGTTAATTTGTCCAATTACTTTTCGTCCCCTAAAATGGAGAGGACTATGTATAAAAAGGGCTACAATTGCTACACGGTTCACCCGATATGTATGTAAAAACCCTCAAATTAAAGCTGAAAGTCTGCACTTCAACGTCATCATCACTGTTCCATTTCAAATCCAATGTTCTGGAATATAGAGCCAAAACAACAAAACTGGTCACTGCCCTCAAATGTTTGGTCCCCACTGTATACAGTGGGGTCTGTTGTTAGTTCCCCAACTCCTGTCCTTCCTCCTGAGCCACAGGCAAAATCTACATGGTATGTTGAAAGCAGCTCTGGTGGCTTGATAACAGTCTGGAATGCATTGCTTAGCATATTTAGATCCACTCAACCCCAGTGAGAAATACACATACAAAACAATAGAGACAACAAGAGTGATCATGTTCATCCTAAAGTGCATCTTACTTGAGTGGTCTCCTTCAGGTTGACAATGCCCCCCATACTACTAGCTTTAGTGGTACTGATTTAATTTGTTTAATATGCATCTAAACAATGTAAACCATGTGCTCTGGCCATCTCAGTCCCTAGATCTGAACACCTATGGGAGGTGCTAATGTGTGCCTGAAATGATGCCCCCAAAGAAAACACATTTCTTTTGGAAGAATGGTGTTAAATCTATTCACTAATGTATCAGACACTTCTATAATCTGTGGTAAAATGCGGTTTCGTATTACTGGGGGAATCTTCTAGATATCTGAATTGGATTTCAGTGGGTTGAGATCTGAAGACGACTATAACATATGGCTTACTTTACATCTTTATATTATGCTCATCATCATTCAGTGAACTCCTGGATGACACATCACAGAGACTCCCAAAGGCACAAAAATCACATAATAAAGATTACTTTAAGATTACTTAAATTGGGGTGTATTTTTTTAACCCTCTAAGGGCTTGGGTCAATCCTACTTAAAAAACAATGTATCCAATATCCAATTTTCTCAGTGTTTCTAGCTATATTTTATTAGCAACAGTAATTTAGTTAGCTAGCTATACTGCAAGCGAGCTATACTGAAAAAGAGTTTGTCAATATGTCTGAATAGTGAAGGTCATATGAAACAACAGTAGCACGATTTAGATTTTAAGCTAATTACAATTTACCTCGACGTGTATTTCTAATTGTTTGCTATTATCAAAGATCCTTCACAAGCGAGCTATAAGTTACTGCTAGGCATTGGTTCTGGCTAGCTAGCAAAAAATATTTTGTCAATGCGTCTGAATAGCAAACTTCACCACAGTAGGACGATTGCCAGATTGTAAACGAATTACAATTTACCTCAACATTTATTTCTAATTGTTTGCCATTATCGAAGATCCTTTAATTCAATATAATATCGTCGAGGTTGTAGCCCACTCATGATGTTTGTTGATGCTGTGGGCTAGAACAAAGAAATGCATTTACTCGTCATAGGCTGTGGGACGTTGCATGATGGGGGAATTCAGGATCAGTCAATAATGCTCGTTGATGGTAATACTCTAGAGTACAAGATTATAATCTGTGCCAAGTGTCGCATGATGGACCTTCGACTTTCTCCATTGTTATCGGTGATGGTAACAGAATCGGGTGTTTCTTAAGAGTGTGGTGGGTATTTAAACTCACTTGGTGTGTGGTACATACGTATCCTTAGTTGGATGGCAGGGTGTAAGGTCCCTTAGGAACATCTTTAGTATCTGGACTCATACGTATGTGATGCATTGGCTCATAGTCGATTTTAAGGTATAGTGCCATTTAACTTTGCTCCAGCTATTCTATACGATATGTTCTACACCAGGGGTTCTCAATCCTGGTCCTGGGGGACCCCTGTGTATGCTGGCTTTCGTTGCAACCGCAGTTGCAATCCCAGAATTTTAACAAGCTGTTAATTTTTCTTAATTAGGTGCTTGTCATGTTTGGAGGAATTATTCACCCTCTTAAGCCACATTATATCAGAAATAGCTATGGATGCCATGTAGAATAAACACCCCATGTTCACATTGTGCTATATTATTTAAAAAAGATAAGAAAATTATTTAACAGATCCATTTAAAGACTGATTTGAATCAATAGGCTCCTAATTGGTGAAAGTGTGGACACATGGCCACTAAAATTAACCATTTCGTAGATAATGAAGAATTCAAACACAAAGCAAATGATAACGAGCCAAACCTGCATTGTCTTAAGCTTAAAGAAAAAATTGAGTTAAACACATGTGTTCAACAACTTAATTAGAAGCCTATTGATTCACTTCACTCTTTCATTTGAGTGAAAATACATTATTTTGTAACCTTTTCTTATGTAATTGTTGCAATATAGCACAATAAGCACAATGTGAACATGGGGAGTTTGTTCTACATGGCATGCATAGCTATTTCTGACATAATGTGTCTTAAGTGGGCGAATAATTCCTCCAAACATGAAAAGCACCTAATTAAGAAAAATTAACAGCTTGTTAAAATTCTGGGATTGCAACTGCGGTTGCAACGAAAACCAGCATACACAGGGGTCCCCCAGGACCAGGATTGAGAACCCCTGTTCTACACTACTGCAACCACAAGGTGACTGGTATGGCCTCAACAGTAGTGAATGTTTACTACAGATGTTCATTGCTCTTCAACCACCATCATTCTCTTTTAATAATAAAAAAGGAATATTTTTGATAAACTGGTGTTCTCTTTTTTCATTCAGAGTTCCCCTCACTCTTGGTATAAATTGAGGGGTGGCGTAGTCTACCGTCCCTTTGTGGGGCACTACATCAAACCTCATTTTTAACCACTCCACAGATTTCATGTTGGCTAATTATAGTGTTAGCAAGTCAGTTAGGACATCTACTTTGTGCATGACATGTAGTTTTTCCAACAATGGTTTAGAAGACAGATTATTTCACTATATCAGTATTTCAGTGGGTCAGAAGTTTACATACACAAAGTTGACTGTGCCTTTAAATTTGTAATATTTGGTCGCGCATCCTTTGCATGCCATGACTTCCTGATGCCTGTGACCCAACCAGAGTTTTGCTTGATGATGGTAAAGCAATATGCCCAAAGGGAATAATACTTAAATTTTATGTGAGCCACTTGTCTCGTACCTCCTGAAATCTCTAGGGGCTCATTAATGCTCACAGCTTTGAATGGTTGACCTGGGAACACGGAGCGTTCTGCATTGCTTAGGAGATGCTTCCACAAAAAGGTAAACAAACCAGTTGGTGGAGTCTATGGTTGCCAGAGACTACATGCGCACACCTCAGTAGACACAGACCATAGACTATAGACACAGGACGCTTGTCAGTGAGCCGATGTATTGTGTATAAATGCCCAGAGCTATGAACCATGAGCCAGTCTCATAGCTTGTCTTACACAGTATAAACTAAGTGGTTGGTGCTCCTCTGCTTTGATGGGCACTCAGTATGTTTCAAAGTGGTTTTGATTGACATTGATTTCACTATTGTTTGTTCCTTTATATGCTGGCATGCCTGTGTGTAAACAGGAGCTCCTATATATGTGTGTGTAAACAGGAGCTGCTCCTTCAATGTCAGATCTAATAAAAACACAGCACCAACAATTGGATCACTCTCACAAACTCCTCTGGAGAGGTTGCAGGTCCTTGTGGAACTCCGTACCCATCTGTGCACGTAAGCATGATCCACCCACAGCAAGTGACACATCTCTTTACACATTTCTTTATTTTACCCCTCCCTGCTGGAAGCTGGGCAACGTGTGCTTGGCAAGACTATATATAAAAGTATTGCCTATACTCAGGCTAGTATAACCAAGACATTCTTTGATTTGTTTTTATAGAATGGCAGCAAATACACAAATAAACAAGGTAAGTCAGAATAAAATTACTATTTCTCTTCATTAAATACTTTACAGCAAGAATAATACAGATATAAAAAATGGATGGCTCAGAACTTTCTCATGTTAAATTAGATAAAAACTGAAGTCATGCTACTTGGATACCAAGCAATAATGAGATTTGAATCATGCAAGTCTGGGTCCCTGAATACCTTTTGAGTCAAAGCTGGGTTTTGACAAACTCATTAGAAAGACATGTCAGGTGTGCTAATGCTATCAAAGAAAGAAATATGGAAATAGACACAAGCGGCCATTGCAGAGTTCTAGTCTGAATAGGTCTAGGAAAAATGCAAGACTTTTAAGTATAAAAAGTTTGTTCCAAACAGTAGAAATGTAAATAGAGTATCAGGAAACCTTGCCTTGTTATCCTTTATATATTTCCACAATGTAAATCTCCTAGATTAAAAAAAAATATATATGTTACCATTGGTTAAATCTTTTGAAAAGCATTTATATTTCAGTCTTTGGTGTATTATGCTTTTAGTACTTAGGTCAAAGACATGAAATGCGTTTTTGACATGGTTTTATTCTTGCAATTATGGATTTTCATTTGTATGTTTCTTGGGGGGGTACACTGCAGTAGCATGTTTACCAGTTAGTGCTTCTAGTCATTTAAAAAGTGAACTACAGTAAGCTGGAGGAACGTTAAGCATAAGTATACTAACATGAGGCATTTTCCTCCAAATACAGTACATACAATTAAGTAATTTATAAGTGGTATACTTACTGTTTCTCCAGATAATTGTATTAACTGAAAGCATATTTGGATATTTGTTTCAGATACGTATATACGTAAATGCTCAATACAGAGATTTACAGGTTTATACCGAGGCTTGTGTCATGGATCTGGGCTGGGCTGGGCTGTGCTGCAGGTACAGCACAATTTTAACTTTTAACCTTAAGATGCAGTGCAGCCCAGCTTTTTGTGCTGTTGATGGGTAATACAGGAGGACTGGTGTGATGCATGAAACACAGGCATGCAGGGTAATAACCTTTACAACTAAAAAATTATTTAAAGGGCTCTATTTTCCGGCTGGCGGGTGGCGAGCCAGTGCATTGGCGAAGTAACATTTTTGGCATGTATTTTCATGCTTCTTAAGGTAGGTTCTCACCAAATCCGGCGAGGTGCATCGGTTGGACGCATTCTATTCATTTTCTATGGAGAGGATGCGATGCGATCGCGTAGTACATGATGGATGTGGAGTGGCGACTGTAGGTGGATTCTCACCAAATCTGATTTTTTAGACGTATTTTGCCTGCGTTTTCAAACCAGAACAATATGGCGGCCTGTTAATAAACTTTCTTTTATACCACTTAAACGGTTGACTAAAATACGTTTCTGAAAACATTTGAGGCGAGAAATAGTCTATACAGTTGTTAAATCTTGATTCATATTTGATCTACGCTAGACGCCTACTTTGACCGTTTGATCCGAGTTTCGCGAGCAATGGCGGACGCATTCATTTGCCTAAAGTAGGTTTGGAATCTATCCTATTCAAATTCAGAACCGGCGAACGTACCACATAGTCGCCGCGCCATGTGGTCGCATCGCATCCTCTCCATAGAAAATGAGTAGCATGTGTCCAATCGATGTACCTCGCCGGATTTGGTGAGAATGCACCTTGAGCCCGTTTGGTAATTTGGTGACTCGCCGTGCGCTGAAGTGGGAGGGAAGCCGCTGTTGTGGGGTGTGTCCGTCAAGAGGGAGAAGACCAGTTCAATTTTACTGCAGCGGATTGCAATTTTGGGATACGAATAGGGTTGGGTATCAAAAAAGAAATACGTCTGTCCGACCGTGTATCGAAACATTTTGGAAAAAACGGCACCAAATTTCGATAGGCTACTTTACGGTAGGCTACTTCTGGACGTGCATGCTATTTTCGCAGCCAGCGGACAATCCATTGCATCAAATGCAAACTTCTTCTTCTTCTTCTTTGGTGTTTAACGGCAGCTTCCATCCTTTGCGTTGCATTACTACCATCTTCTGGAGTTAGTTAACTCCTACAGTGTCCATTTTGTCAGATTCTTCCCATCAGTCCTGTTCTCTTTAGAAATGTGCTCAAATACTTCCTGCCTTGTCCACTTCCACCACACTCCAGAATGTATTTTAAACCTGCTCCTGTTAGTCCTGCTCTTTCCATTCCATCAATCATGTCCTTTCTTTCGGTGACATATTTCCGGCAGTTAAGAAGAACGTGCTCTACTGTTTCTGGTAACTGACACTGTTCACAAAGCCCATTTGGATGTTTCCCTATAATGTTGAGAGTCCCGTTCAAGTTACTATGTCCTATTCTAAGTCTGGTCATCACTACCTCCTCTTTTCTATTTCCTCCTCTGTTTCTCTCCCTACCCACTCTTTTTTGTATTGCATGTAGGTGTCGTCCTCTTATCTCCTGATCCCAGTACTGCTGCCACTCTTTATTGATTTCCTTCCATGCTATACTCTTTCCTTCTGCTTTAGAAAGTTCAATTGCAGTGTCTATGTTTTCTTTTCTAACAGCTTGTTTGGCTAATTTGTGTAATGTGCAGCAACTCTAGATCTACGATTAATGGTTCAAGTATCCACACAGGGAGTCTAGGCCTATACACTGTCAGACAGAACCTCATTCCATACACTCCCAGATCTCTTGCTGCTCCATCCCGTCCAGCCAAAACTTGTTTTAACTGTTCCCTCTCTTTCCCAGCAGGCCTGTAGCACTCTTTTGGTTGGATGATTATCTCCATGCCCTCTCAAATTCATCCAATAATTTACAGTGAGCTGTTTCCTGCGTAAACCCAGTGGCATTTCTCCTGCTTCTACTTGAAGGGCACACACAGGTGATGTTCTCACTGCTCCTATGCATAATCTAAGGGCCCGGGCCTGGATCACATCTAACCCTCCAAGCACAGTTTTTGCTGCAGATCCATACACCACACTCCCATAGTCCAGCCTTGATCTAATTAGTGCTACATAAATATACTTCAAGGATGCTACATCCGCTCCCCAGTCCAACCCCACAAGGCATCTCATCACATTTAAAACCTTTTTGCATTTATCCACAATACTTTTAATGTGTTCCCTCCATGTTAATCTAGAGTCAAAATATACTCCTAAGAATCTAAATGACTCAACTATCTCTAAATTATTCCCATATAGTTGCAAGTTAAAATTTCCTCTAACTCTCTTTCTTGTGAAGAACATTGCCTTAGTCTTTTCAACTGAGAACTTAAAACCCCATTTCTTCCCCCACATCTCAACTTCATTTATTCCCTCTTGCACCTTTTTAACTATATGACTCAAATTTCTCCCTCTTTTCCACAGAGCCCCATCGTCTGCAAATAATGACCTTCCCATGTCCACTGATACATTTCCAAAGATGTCGTTTATCATAATTAAAAATAATACAGGACTTATCACACTCCCCTGTGGTGTTCCATTTTCAACCTCATATTTATTGGACATTTCAGATCCTATCTTTACTTGTATTGTTCTTTTGTTCAAAAAGTCCATTATCCAGTTAAAAACTTTACCCCCAATTCCTATTGCATTTAGCTTTATCAGAAGCCCCTCCTTCCAAAGCATATCATACGAAGAACACTGACGCTACTGTCTCTTTATTTATTTGTGCCTTCCTTACTTCATCTTCTAGACACAGCACTGGATCTAAAGTACCCCTTCCTTTCCTAAATCCACTTTGACATCCTACAATTACATCCTGTTTCTCTAAAAAGTATACCCGTCTTTCATTTACCATTCTCTCCATCAGTTTACATAAGTGCGATGTTAATGCAATTGGTCTATAGCTTGTTGGTTTGCTTGCATCTTTCCCTGGCTTCCTTATGGGTACAATGACCGCCTCCTTCCAACTCACAGGTATTCTACCTTCCTCCCACACTTTGTTAAACAGTAATAATAATTTGTTCAGACCTTCTTCACTTAAGTGTTTTATCATCACATAGCATATTTCATCTTTCCCTGGTGCAGTCATACCAGCTTTAGCCAATGCCCTTTTTAACTCTCCCACAGTAAATGGCACACTCTGCTCATCTCCATTACTTTCCTTTCTCCTTAAGGCTTCCCTGTTTTCAGATTTTGTTTTCTCCCTGCCCCTTCTTCCCTCCTCAGACAAATTATTAGAGCTGTGTAGCCATTAACTCAGCTTTTTCTTTATTACTTACTACTATTTCATCTCCATTTGTTAGCACCAGATAACTCCACTCCCTTTTGTCCCCCCCCCCCCCCTCCCATCTTTTTGATCATTCCCCACACCTCTCCTACTGGCGTTGTGTTCCCAATTGAATCACAAAACTGTCTCCAATAAGACCTTTTCACCTGTCTTATTGTCCTCCTTACCACTGCCTGAGCCTTTTTGTACTGTATCATATGTTGAAAATTATGGGTTCTTTTCAATAATTTAAATGCCTTATTTCGGTTTCTCACAGCCTCTTTACAGTTATCATCCCACCATGGTACTGCCTTCCTCTTTATTTTGCCTTTACTCTTAGGGATGGATCTCAGTGCAGCTGTTCTAATACCTTTTCTTATTTCCTTATCCAGAGCTTCTATGGTCATGTTATCATTGATCTGATTCAGATACTCATCACACTCTTCCTTAAACTTCTCCCATTTAGCTTTCCCAAACACCCATTTCCCCCCCCCCCCTGTCCACTTTAGTCATAGAAGCATTCATGCTTATTGTACATAATACTGGATAATGGTCACTACCTATTGTGCCTTCTTGATACACTTTCCATTCACATATGGGAGCAATATTATTTGAAACCATTGTAAGATCCAGTGTTGACTCCTTTCCTGTGTTAACATCTATTCTTGTTTTACTTCCATCATTTAAGCAGACTAAATTCCTCTCATCTAAAAAATCTTCTATTACTTGGCCATTAACATCAGTTTTCTCACTCCCCCACAATGTGTTATGCGCATTAAAATCCCCACACCACACAATGCTTGCTCTACTTTGCCCTTCTATTTCTTCAAGCTTATTTAATTCTAATCTCTTGCAAGGGTTATAATAATTCACCACCACTACTTCCTTCCGTTCTACCCAAACTTCCACCACCACATACTCCAATTATTTTCCAATACCCAATACTCTATAAGGCATCCCTTGTTTAATGAATGTGACACAGCCCCCCCCCCCCCCCATCTTTCCTATCTCGCCTAATTGCCACATATCCAAGCAAAACAAAATCTAACTGAGGTTTCAACCATGATTCCTGAACACATAAAATGTCCGGTTTCTCCCTTCTACTATCTACAAATTGCTTTAAATCCTGCCCATTAGCTATCAAACTCCTTGCATTCCACTGGAATATTAACATTGTTATTATCAACCAACACATGGCTCTTGACTTGCCAGAACACTGAGACTGTCTCTAACTTCCTCCCATTTCAAACCTATCATATCAAGATGATGCACTGCTGCTTTGACAATTATTTGAATCCTTTCTGAACCTCAGCTGTTGCATTTATCACTCCTGCTATAAAGGTCACCAACCCCTTCTTCTCTTCCCACCTCTTCCTTTTGTCCTCCTCTATATTCACTGTCATTTGCATTCTATTTTGACCATACTCCTTAGCCTGCTTTTCCTGACCCGCCCTCCTAACTGCTTCTGCATAAGATACTTTTTCCTTCACTCTGATCTGTTGCACCTCAACCTGTCTTCTCATCACTTCACATCCCCAATAAGCAACACTGTGATTCCCTCCACAATTGCAGCACTTTGGTTTTACTCCCTCTCCACACTTCCCATACTCATGATCCCCCCCCACATCTAGCGCATCTTCTCTTCCCCTTACACACATTAGCCACATGCCCAAACCCCTGACATTTAAAACATCTCAATGGCTTTGGTATAAACTCCCTAACTCTGTATCTCATGAATCCAAAGTATATCTCCTTTGGGAGAACCATTGTTGCAAACTCTATCAAAATGGTCTCAGTTTCTTTTTTCTCAGTTCCCCTTGTCATTCTTTTAGCACTTTGGACTAAACTATTCCTCACCCGCAAGTTATCCTCCAGTTCCTTCATTGTAACTTTAAGAGGTATTCCCGAAATTACACCCTTGCACCCGCCTCTCCTCTGCTCCCCCACTCTTATTACTTTGGATACTTTAATTTTTCCAACACTACTCATATTCTTTGCCTTCTCTATCTGTACTTCATTGGTGCACCCTATTAGCAAGTTTCCGTCTCCCAAAACTCTCGCATATTTCACTTCTCCGACTTGTCCTCTAATAATTTTTGTTAGCTTCAGCGGATCAACTTTCTTTACTCCCCCCTCTCCCTCAAATCTCACCACTACATTCAGCAATTCTACCTTCGGATCCTCTCCCCCTTCACTGTCCGTTCCACTTGAGCTAGCTCCGTCCTTTTTCTTTCTCTTATTTCCCTTCATGCTTTTACTCCCTTTCACCACCTCTCCCACCCGACTCCACTCATCTCCACTAGACTCCATGATACTGCTGCCTTCCTCCGGCTCCCTCCGTGCCATTTTGTCTGAGTTTGTAAGGAACAGTGCCAGAATATTGTTCCGGACCTATACAGGCCGTCGGTCGATATTCCCACAAAATGTTCCCCCCAATACTCAATCCTACTGTTACCAGGTCCTGATATCCGTAAAAACCAACGTCAATGTAATTTAATTAATCAGCAAGTTTAATTCCAACCAGTCCAAGCACAACCGTGGTGTCGCCAGCTAGTTTGGTCCCGAAGACTGCTCGTTAGCTAGTTCCGCCGCACGCTCTGTCCTCATCGTTGTGTTTTTTTTCTTCTCAAATGCAAACATTGCGAAACTACTATTAAATGAAACACCAGTAACACATCGAATATGGTAAAGCATTTCATCGTCCAGTGCTGGGTCTAGGACTGTTGACAATGATTGAATAACAGATACGGTTTTCACAAACAGAACTTTTGGTTCGGATATTAACGATTGCCTTAACGTATGTGTAGCTGGCTAAAGTGGATGTTAGTTCCGTTAACGTTATTAGCTTACCTCCTATCTTTGAAGCTATCATAAATAAACGTTTGCAGTAGACAGTTGTGAAATTATTCAATTTCATTTCATACTAAGATCCCTCTGTGAAAGTTAGACAGACTCTCCTCTCCACTCCCAGCAAGAGCGGAGGGAGTACCTTGATCAGCGGGTGGATCGAGCAGGGCTAGGGCATCCTTAATATGATTAGATAATGCTTTCAAAAATAAGGACTTAAGCGGACCGTCAGCCCATCCTGTCTCTCCTGCCAGTGGTCGAAACGCGATAGAAAACGCCGCCACCATGTCAGTGCCCTGGCACAAACTAGTCAGTTTCGTGGCAGCCTCTTCACCGGATACATCGTGATCAAAGACCAACTGCATTTCTTTCATCTAGTTTTTGCCCTGATGGTGGTGCTAGATGCATGGTCCGATCGAGCCGAAATTGGGGGAAAGGGATAAGGGCTTGGACATCTATCAGTTTGCTAAGTTAAAAAAAAGAAGCAACCAAGCCAAAATGGATGCTGCCATAGACACCCACTCAGGGCTCGAAATTAACTTTTTTACTTGGTAGCACTGGTGCTCCCAACTTCAAAAAGTTAGGAGCACCAGCAAAAATTTAGGAGCACCCACCAAAATGTAAGGAGCACCAACAATATATGTAATATTATTTTTTTTTATTGATAAAAAAACCACAATATAACAGTAGTTTACAAGTAACATAAAACTGTGAAAGTAGCCTTAAAAACGCATGGTAGGCCACCACTGGGGCTTAACGCAATATCCTGGGGCCAGGATTTAAAATTTGAATCGAGCCTGAATTCTTCGTTGCCACACATTTGTCACGGGATTTCTTGTTAGCTACGTTACAGTTGCTATTGCTACTCGGCGGCCGTGTAGCTGTCCTTTATACTCGTAGTTTCTGCTAATTGAACAAATAAATGGTTGTATCGTGCATATTTAGATTTTTAACGTTAAGTAAGTGATTATATACAGTGTGCAAATTCCTCTCCTCTTACTTGTCCAATCTTCATCCCAGGCTGGGATGCTATCATTCCCCCCTCTGATACTTGTCTTTCATTCTGAATCTGTTATAGAAAATCCCGAACAACAAATAAGTTTATATATTTCCGAGTGTCACAATTACATTCGATTTAGTTCAGAAGTTATGTTCGCCATCTGCACTACTCTTATCAGGTGTAGCCTAACGGTACCATTTAGGCGTTTTTATTAATAATCATAGGCATCATTTCCACGGGGGACGCGTCCCCCACAATATCTGAGAGCCTTATATACATATGCATAAAAGCGCCTGTATAGCCTATAGCCCATGTACGCGGTTGTATCGGGTTGTATACGGCAATCAGTGGGCGGGGTAACAATGTTGCTCCATTTAGTTACATTATTGGGGCGATAGACGAGATAAACTAACTACAATGTAGCACAGCATTGTTTCATTTCAGGCGGCACCCGCTGCAATTATGTAGACTGCGAGTCTGCATAGAGTGGAAACGTGAGGCTTAGGTTCCGGAAGCAAAAACTCCATTCACTGTGTGCATTGCTGTGTCCGAATGGTCTGCATCCTGTGTAATAGCATAGGCCTACTCTATACTGCTTAGGCTACTGTATACTGTTTAGTGACATGCAGTATGCGAAATAAATATCCTCCATAGGCTACTATTATCAGCGAAAACTCGGAAGTATATTATTTGTGGATTTTAAGCACACTACATTTAGAGAACATTTCGCCTGCTTAACGTTCTCATCCAGTGTAGGCTAGGCCTACTCAACTATCATAACGCTACTCAATAGTAGCCTATAGAAGGGACACAGCCTAACCTTCATGCACACTCGTCTTTACCTGAATCACGTTGATTTGCGAGGCATTTCTGAGAATCGTAGCCTATGCTAAAATTAGGCTAATAAAGTGCCGGAAACTTTATTTAGGTCTACAGCATTTAGATGCAGCTTTTCTGAATTTGGCTATGGTATAATTTAACAACAAACAATATGAGGAGTGAGCTTTGGTAGCTCAGCTACCACTTTACAATAATGCATAATGGAAGTAACTTAATAGGCTATATAGCCTACCCTTTTCGTTGTATCATATTCCCCTATCAATTCGCACACTGTAGCTTAAGCTATATGATTGTATAATTGATTAGCTAACGTCAGAATTCATAATGTAGCCCTACAAGATACAAGCCTTACTTTGTCAATTAACCTAAACTAGGCCTACGAGTTTACAGAACAGTAACGCTGCCGCGGCCGCCGAGGAGCAGCAAGCAATCAGTAACGTGGATGTGTTCAGTCAGCAGCGCATATCTATCTCAAAACCACGAAAAAAAAACAGAACAGAAAGTAACGCCCTTGTTAATAATGTCCTAAATAAGCGATCGCATATACGCCAGAATAAAAGCTAATAGCCCAAGAGAAGGAATCTGTAGTAGCCTAGTCTTTTAATAGGATCTCTACTAACAAGCATAGTCTAGCTTCGGGACAACAACGCCAACCTAGCCATAGCGCTAGACTGAGAATACTAAAAGGGTAGCCTATTAATCCACTTCCTTCATGAACTGTTTTAAAGGAGAATATGTAGCACAGGCTTATTCACTCCTCGTATTGCTTGCAAACTTGTTTGTTGTTAAATTCTGCCATAGCTACATTCAGGAAAGCTACATCTAAATGATGTAGACCTAAGTAAAGTGCATGGTAATTGATTCCTGTACGTTATTAGGCTTTATGTGCTAATTTGAACATAGGGTATACGATTCTCACAAATGCCTCGAAAAATCAACATGATGTCCCGCATATTCCGGTAAAAGACTGCGTGCAGATGTTGTATAGCCTAACCCACGTGTACATGTGCGCGGATGCCTCCTCTGTTTTCTTCACAATTTGCACACGGTTTTGTATATATAGCCTATATATATATAGTAAAATATGAATGAAAAAAAATGTTTTGGCCCAGCACTTTTGAAATGATTCCGGCGCCACTGCATCTGTTACGTTTTTAGTAACGTTAGCTAACGTTACTAAAAAAATCCATAATCGTTCACTTCATATTGTTAGCTTTCGATAACGCTAGCTAACGTTACCAATTTAGCTAGTTAGGTAACGTTAATAAATTGATAATAAACTTTTGTCTTCAGGTAACATTAGTTAATGCGTTAGCTTTCTGTGTCACGTGACAGTGGAGTGCCGTGAAAGGGAGTGATTGAAGGTTTCTTAACCAATCTCAACGTCAAACTCACGTTTGATTGGTTAGAATGGTCACTGTCAGCTCACAAGGCACATACTGAATGTACTAACTCAATGTACAGAGAAAGGGACGTTCGACTCGTTCGACTGGGGGGAAAAAAAGAAGAAAATAAAAAGGTCGCACCAGAACAATTATTTGCACTCGCACAAATGCTCCCAATTATATTTAGAGGTCGCACAGATTAAATTTCGGGAGCATATGCGACCAAAACGGTCGCAATTTCGAGCCCTGCACCCACTATGGAAGAATAATAATAATAATAACAATAGGGTGTTTTGCTTGGCATCCTAATAATAAACAGGGTGCTTGGGAGTTTACCAGACAGAACTGAGACAGTGTTGGATGCTCTATAGCAAAAAAGCCTGTCCTCCTTCAAAACGCGATACAAAATGCCGCCACCGTGTCAGTCCCCTGGTGCAAACTAGTCAGTTTCGTGGCCGCCTCTTCACCGGATACATTGTGATCAAAGACCAACTGCATTTCTTTCATCAGTTGGACTGGATCACGAATGATAGGTGTGTTGGCCCGAATTAGAGGATCAGCCCAAGCGAGTGCCTAGTCGTTCAGTAGGGATAAAATGAACGCAACCCGGGATTCTGGTGTTGAAAACGGGGAAGGCTGTGCTTGAAAAAAATCAGGCACTGGGTCAAAAACGGCCGGCTCCCCACTATAGCGGGGTGGTAATTGGAGCTTGGGCTCTTTAAGTGTACGTGGCAAAGGAACGGGGGGTGTCGGTGCTTGTGCAACTGGGGGTGGATTGATGGCAATAGAGAGTCTGTGGAGACTCTCCGTTAATTTGTGAAGGCATTCTCCCTGATATTGGAATTGCTCCATCAACTGGCGTTGTTGTGTTTGCAAGGTGAGAATAGCCTCCTCTGGGGTAACCCCTGTAGCGCCCTGACTGGCCGGTACTTCTATTAGAAACCCGTGGTGTAGCTGGCCCTTCCATAATGGCTTCGATATTCTGTAAGGGGGGAGTGTAAGGTTCGGAGAACCAAGCGCAACAACCAAGGGATCTAAAAGTGTATATCGTAAGAAATACACCACAAATCGGACAGCTCTGCAGTAGGAAGGAAATAAATGAAAACAATGGGAATGAAAACCTCCTGGCGTAAGCCAACACAAAAATAACCCCAAAAGAGGGCAAACTCGGCAATAGCGAGTAATAAAACAACAAAAGAACCTCACGCTCTCACACAAGAGGCGTATAACTGGAGGTCAGAGAAAAACAAAATAAAGCCTGTGTAAAAAGGGCGAAAGAAACAAAATAGAAATAGACCGTGTTAACTACAGCTCTAGGTGCGAAAGAGCTGAACAAAAGGCAACAGGTAGAGGAGTATAGAGAGAAAAGGAAAACAAAAAGACAAAATAAATCTTAACCCTAGCTCGAACCAGACTACCTACGTTTCTTATTTGTAACAACCAGAAACGTAGAGACCGCAATCCTATACCTTACCGACTTCAATGTCAAATAGCAAAGACAATACCGAAGCACAGGAAAGCGGAAACCCTGAGCTTATATAGCCGACAGGAAACTCAAAACAGGTGAGAGAAATCACCGCAGAGCGACAGCAAAGCACCGGAATGGAAGACAGAAAATCCGATAGATTGCCCCGACGTCGCCAAAAGAAAGAACGACCGCAGAACCAACCACAGGCTGCCAGAAACCATGACACTCCAGGCCCAGCTGCATCTTCTTTTTGCCCTGATGGTGGCGCTAGATGCATGGTCCAATCAAGCCGAAATTGGGGGAAAGGGATAAGGGCTTGGACATCTATCAGTTTGCTAAGTTAAAAAAAAGAAGCGACCAAGCCAAAATGGATGCTGCCATAGACACCCACTATGGAATAATAATAATAATAATAATAATAATAACAATAGGGTGTTTTGCTTGGCATCCTAATAATAAACAGGGTGCTTGGGAGTGTACCAGACAGAACTGAGACAGTGTTGGATGCTCTATAGCAAAAAAGCCTGTCCTCCTTCCAATGAAAATTTTTTGCATTCTTAACTCTTAAGTTCTTAAGTTTCGTATATCAGTCTGGCTCAGACTCACAACTTCATTGTGCACTCTAGAAGTTGTAGCAAATTGAACACAAGGGGCCCTATCTTACACCCGGCGCAAAGCGGCACTAACCCAAACGCAAGTGTCTTTGCTATCTTACACCCGGCGCTAGGTTCATAATAACGCCTAGCGCTTACGTCTTTTAACTAGCATGTATTCTTGCGCCCATTGCAAGTGAACTGGGCGTGTTGGTCTTAAGATGAGGAGTGGCCAGGATTCTTTTTGGCGTATTGCTATCTTGAGCCAGCAGAAAGCGCTTGCGCTAGAACCACCACAAACCTGGTCTAAAGTCATGTCGCAGTTGTTTACATGTTATTTTAACGGCGCATATAAGTGCGTCTATAGGCATGTGCACAACGCACGTAGCCCCCTGTCTGTTACACACAGGGGGGCGCACAAGCATGACTAAAATATCTAGATCACAATGTGAAATATTATTATTGTGTAGGCTATATCAAAAATGCATAATAATAAAAGGTTCCATAGGTCCACATACCGTTCCCTCAGCGAAGGGAAACGATGCCACATTACATTGCTCTCAGCACACTCCATCAACATCCAGGCGATGTGCGATGGTACGGGACAATGGCTATACATTAAAAAGGAGCTGATAACACCTATATCAAGCCTAATGCGCGAATTGTGATTTATACCTAATGCGTGAATTGTCATTCAATGGAAAACTCGCGCACTGCAATAGACGGACATTTGCGTTCTGAAAATGCGCTTCAGACGTCATTACAATACAGCTCTGTTTATCTAGGAATACAGCCTGTAAGTAAATAGAATGGTTTGTGACTGAAAAAAGTTAAAAACCTTGTCCAGTGAATATTGCTTTAATTGTTTTTCAAATAGCCTAGGCTACAGCGGATTCGCTGTGCATAAGGTTTTTTTCGATAGCCTATGGTTAAAAAACGGAGATAAATGTCATCATGTTAACTGAATTGTAACCTTAGCTATTCTTCGTCCTTCATATTTTAGAAATTACAGTGACAAGGTTTCTATACCCTCAGCTTATTAAAACCCTGCTGATTTCACCTGTTATTCCATAACTGAACAAAAGATTTTAAAGAGAACTAAGCGTCTAATTAGAAACGAAATTTGCAGCACATTACACAATTAATTTACAATTAATTTTAATTCCATTATCTGCATGTGTGCTTTACGGGAGCAGGTCTGTTTCCTCTGCTGTAAATCGCACTTTTCACGGTCTTCCTGGGAAAGTGGATCGTATTACGCTACCAGTAAAACAGGTTGGGAACTAGGGGAACTATGCTGAACATATGGGTTGCCAACCTGACAGATTTATTGTATTTAGTGTCATCATTAAGGCAAAATAACGTTATTTATGTTATTAATCAAAATTAGAATGCAGGTAGCCTAATGAACTTCGGATGAAGCTTGAACATGAGTTCATTGCATAATCAAACGAAATTCGTTAAACAAGCAGGCTAATTTGGCGTTTTCTAAGGTGAGACGGAAGCAATTGGTCGCTTATTGGTCGTGAAGATAGGGCCCAAGGTTGCAATATTCACTGCTATATTTGCAAATTGCATGTGTTGTTTGGTTTTTGTAGTGTAGTTTTTATGGAAGTGTAGTAGAATTACAGTGCCCCCCTGCCCCCCAGGTGTTCAATGACCCCATTCATGGTCACATCGAGATGGACCCCCTACTGGTCAAATTAATCGACACACCCCAGTTCCAGAGGCTGCGCAACATCAAGCAGCTGTCTGGGGCCTACTACGTCTACCCTGGCGCCTCCCACAACCGCTTTGAACACTCCATTGGGTAAGACAGGGCCACCTACACTAAGGCTCATTACAGGCAGCACTGCTTTGGGTAAGCCATTGCCACCCACACTGGGGCTGATTACAGACTGCTTTCTATCAAGCAGGGAGCCCACACTGGGGCTTATTATGGACAGGACTGCATTGTCATCCTATGGACAGGGATGCAGCAATCGTTTCTTTATATGTCCTGGAGCCTGGCAACCCACTGGATTGACAATTTTTTTATTTTAGTTTCTTTTACAATTTCTGTATTAACTCATCATCTCTCATTTGCAGTTTGAGTCTGCAGTATCCACAAGGCAACAGTCATTCAATTCAAGTGAATGACTTACTTTTAGACAGCAGTAGCTATTGGATAAATCAAAAATAAATCTGAAACCTCATCTCGGCCAATGACACAATGTCTAATACTGGTAGCCAGTGTTGAATAGGATTGCCCCTGTCGAAAAGGGAAAACGTTCTGCCCCATGTGGGATTCAGATCGAGATCTGGATTTATAAACAGGAAGTTTACCACTGGGCTACAGAGAAATATGCCTATTCTGTGGAATAGGCCTATCATAAGTTGTAATGCTTGATCGGTTTTGCTCATTCAAATTTTTAAACAAATTGTCAACGTGGAAATGAAATCAGTGGACTGAAATTAATTAGAAACTAGGGTTTTTAGTTTTAATGGGTTAAAATGACAAAATATTTGCCAGTTATGAATATCTTAGCCACGGTGGTCCCCTAGTGGTAGTTGTCGATGTCCCAATGACATGTTTCTCTGAAATTATTTACATCTTAAACCCCCAAAATTCCGCCGCAACCTTCATCTTCATCTTTCCCTACAAAATCCGTGATATAAACACATGTTAGGAACCAAATATCCTGTCTGGCACTACACTGTTTTCTTATTAGGCTAACCCTCAAGAGTTCAAGAGTTCATTTTAGGCTATTACAGTTCGCCAATTTCCAGCAAAGTTGACATTTCCACAGCGACCACCTATCGCACTTGCTCCTGTAGGCTAATACATTTCTGTTGTTGTAAAACATAGGCCTACCTTTAAACGTAGGCCTTTTTTAGCCTACGTAGCTACAGTTGAAGTCAAAAGTTTACATACACCTTAGACAAATCTATTTGAACTCAGTTTTGCACAATTCCTGACATTTAATCCTAGTAAACATTCCCTGTCTTAGGTCAGTTAGGATCACAAGTTTATTTTAAGAATGTGAAATGTCAGAATAATAGTAGAGATAATTATTTATTTCAGCTTTTATTTCTTTCATCACATTCCCAGTGGGTCAGAAGTTTCCATACACTTAGTATTAGTATTTGTTAGTATTTGGTAGGATTGCCTTTAAACTGTTTAATTGTTTAACTGGTCAAATGTTTCGGGTAGCCTTCCACAAGCTTCTCACAATAAGTTGCTGGAATTTTGGCCCATTCCTCCTGACAGAACTGGTGTAACTGGTGAGTCAGGTTTGTAGGCCTCCTTGCTCGCACACACTTTTTCAGTTCTGCCCACAAATTTTCGATTGGATTGAGGTCAGGACTTTGTGATGGCCACTCCAATACCTTGACTTTGTTGTCCTTAAGCCATTTTAGCACAACTTTGGAAGTATGCTTTGGGTCATTGTCCATTTGGAAGACCCATTTGCGACCAAGCTTTAACTTCCTGGCTGATGTCTTAAGATTGCTTCAATATATCCACATAATTTTCCTTCCTCATGATGCCATCTATTTTATGAAGTGCACCAGTCCCTCCTGCAGCAAAGCATCCCCACAACATGATGCTGCCACCCCCGTGCTTCACGGTTGGTATGGTGTTCTTTGGCTTGCAAGCCTCACCCTTTTTCCTCCAAACATAACGATGGTCATTATGACCAAACAGTAAAATTTTTGTTTCATCAGACCAGAGGACATTTCTTCAAAAAGTAAGATCTTTGTCCCCATGTGCAGTTGCAAACTGTAGTCTGGCTTTTTTATGGCGGTTTTGGAGTAGTGGCTTCTTCATTGCTAAGCAGTCTTTCAGTTATGTCGATATGGGACTGGTTTTACAGTGGCTATAGATTCTTTTGTATCTGTTCCCTCCAGCATCTTCACAAGGTCCTTTGCTGTTGTTCTGGGATTGATTTGCACTTTTCGCACCAAAGCACATTCATCTCTAGGAGACAGAATGCGTCTCCTTCCTGAGCGGTATGACGGCTGCGTGGTCCCCATGGTGTTTATACTTACGTACTATTGTTTGTACAGAGGAACGTGGTACCTTCAGGTGTTTGGAAATGGCTCCCAAGGATGAACCAGACTTGTGAAGGTCCACAATTTTCTTTCTGAGGTCTTGGCTGATTTCTTTTGATTTTCCCATGATGTCAAGCAAAGAGGCACTGAGTTTGAAGGTAGGCTTTAAAATACATCCACAGGTACACCTCCAATTGACTCAAATAATGTCAATTAGCCTATCAGAAGTTTCTAAAGCCATGACATCATTTTCTGGAATTTTCCAAGGTGTTTAAAGGCACAGTCAACCTAGTGTATGTAAACTTCTGACCCACTGGAATTGTGTTATAGTGAATTAAAAGTGAAATAATCTGTCTGTAAACAATTGTTGGAAAAATTACTTGTGTCATGCACAAAGTAGATGTCCTAACTGACTTGCCAAAACTATAATTTGCTAACATGAAATCTGTGGAGTGGTTAAAAATTTGTTTTAATGACTTCAACCTAAGTGTATGTAAACTTCCCACTTCAACTGTACATACAAACATTTGATTACGCAGTTTTATGGGTTGCCTATATTATGCAGCCTATATCAAGGCTACTGTATGTGACGATCCTGTCATAACCTACATTTATTCTGTTGTAAATTTCTGAATGGTAGCCTACAGCCTCTTGTTCAATTCAAACTTTAAAACATGGATGTGCAGTGTATAGTTTTTGAGATATGACACTTAAAGGGCCTAGATTAAAATCGCTTCTAGTGGGCCAAATGTATTAGGGTTAACTGATTTCTGAAGTCCTGAAGTTAACTGAAGTCCTTCACTTGAATTGAGCTGTTGCCTTGTGGATACTACAGACTCAAACTGCAAATGAGACATAAGTAAAAAAATCGCCAATCCACCCAGCTAACGGAATTAGGTCCCCGGAACGTCTCGAAATGTCATCAGGACCCCTTGACATCTTTTCGTAGGGTTTTCTAAATGTTATGTGGACATCACAGAGAACGTTCCCAGGACGTTTTAGTAACGTCCCCCAGACATTCATTACATAACGTTATCTTGTAACCAGTGACAGACGTTGTAGGACCGTCCCTGGATGTTGCATGAATGTTGTGAGTCATATCAAAGGGACGTTGCTTTAACATCCCTGAAAAATGAGAATTAAATGTCATATTGTAACCAAACAATGGCCTTCCTAGGACTTTAATAACATCCTAGTTATGTTTTTAGGACATGCCTAGGGAATGTTGCATCATAATTTTGAGGGGACTAAAAGAGGACGTCCCTGGGACGTCCACTGTTTTGTGGGCAGTGGGTTGCCAGGCTAGGTAGCCTACGTGAGTAACCAGCTAATGACCAGCCAATTCAGTTGTGAATCCAGTGGGTAGCTATGCAGTTACCAGCCTCGGCGAATCCAGCCGGCTTTTCATTCACCACTGCCGGACTCTCATTTAAATTAGTTTTAATAGGATACCTCATAAAATAAAAAAATAAAAAAACCTTATAGGCCTACAGCATGAATCTCAAGTAATCGATTCACTTGCAAGATACTGTAGCTTTGGCTCCCCACACACACTAAACCGAGGACGATGGACTTCTTCGCACTGTTTCTGAACTCCCATTTTCTTTGAAGAACTAAGTAAGCAGAACTAAGCTACCGGAAGAAAGTTATCACCCCTTCCGGTATGCCTACCCAGAAATGTGAGATAGGCCTATCCCTGGTTTTAGAATGCATAATGTGAGGGTATAAACACAGTGTATGGTGCTGGATTTCTCTCACAGCAGTTCTTTCAATAATTGCTACCAACTAAGCATGACCGTTCCCCTGATATTATTTTTTTAAACGTTTTGTAGGTACTCCAGCTTCCTCATATTATAATACAATGTTAAAAAGTACATTGCTGTAGCTAGTTTACCAGACTGTTTGTTCCTGAACACAGTGTCTCAGAATGTTATCATGGTTGTGGTTGTACATTGGTTGTGTTGGGGGCGGGGTGGGTGCTGATTGGTTGTGTTTGGCACAAGGTGGGTGCTGATTGTGTTGGGTGCTGATTGGTTGTCTTGGGTGCATGGATAGTATTGGTTGGTTGTATGGGGTGCAGGATGGGTGCTGATTGGTGGTGTTGGGCACTGGTGGGTGCTGATTGGTGGAATTGGGCGCATGTGGGTGCTGATTTGTTAAGTTGGGCGCAGGGTATGCCACCTGGCAGGCCAACTGGTCAGCTTGCTGAGAGACCGGCAGCCAGAACTTAATATCACGAAGAGCGACATCCTGTGCGTGAAGATCGCAGGGCTGTGCCACGACCTGGGTAAGCTCCAGTACCACCCACCCCCCTGAACCGCAGACCAGAAATACCCAAAACAATATGGATTTTAACGTACTGTACATGCAATTTGAATCTTGCATTGTTGGAATAAGTACAAAGTGATTGGGGTGTCCCGTCTCTCCCATTCCCTAAGCTTCAGTCCTGTCTTTCCACTTTTTTGTTCCTTTTTTTAATCCTTTGCCATACGTCCAGGTCACGGGCCTTTCTCCCACCTGTTCGATGGGATGTTCATCCCTGAAGTGTGCCCTGAGAAAAACTGGAAGGTAAAGAGTTTACTTTACCCTTTCCAAAGGTCATATGGTTTCATATTCAACAGTACACGCTATAGGCAGTAATCCAATTGTGTGCATGCAGTTGCGTGTGTTTGCATTTATGTGTATGTGTGTGTTTGTGTTTCAGCATGAGCAGGCCTCTGTGCAGATGTTTGATCACATGGTAGATGTGAACTCTCTGAAGCCAGTGATGACGTCGCATGAGCTGGTTTGCCCAGAGGACCTCCTTTTCATTAAAGAGCTGATTGCTGGCCCGCAGCACCAGGAACAGGAAACAGTACGAAACCATGACAACCCCCCCAACACACACGCACACGTGTGCACGCGGGCACGCACGCACGCACACACACAAGTGCACATATACACAAGTGCACATACCGCTTAGGTGTTTTTGCCCAGGCGACCATCTATTTAACATTGTTTTTTGGTTGTTTCATTGTTTAAAAGTCACAACCAAAAATAACAAGTTTCCACAACATCTGAATCCTGACAATGCATGAACTTGAACAAAAAGACGTAGTTGCATTGTCACTTGGTAATGTTATCTGTAAACTCTGATTGGTTTATTGCATGTTACGCCCAAGACACACCTATAATTAATGAAGAGGCTAAGTTCAGCCCTTTTGAACCTTGCGTCTTACTTTGTGTTCAAAATATGAACCCTCTAACTAGCAAAAGTGGAGTTGGACATGCCCTAAATGAACAAAGAACGCTCATTGCAAATGAGCATTGCTAAGGACTAAACATCCGCATTATTTCATGGGCCAAATTTAATTATCTTGAATGATATGCAGGCCAGATCAAAATTTGTTGGGGGCTGGACAAGTCCCCCTCAATGTTGTAAGTTGGGTTAATTCTCACCCTCAATGATTTGTGCTTTACATAATATATTTTTACTCACTCTAACGTTAGCCTTTTGACGCGTATTTGAAAGCTGACAGTATGACGTGACAGGACATGCTGTGATTGGCTACTCTCTTACGTCATTGGCATGCACCTAGCGCAAATATTCCAAACCTCCCTCTTCAAAATCAATTGACGTCTCGGCCGTCGGAGATGTGATGTTAGATGTGGTAACGTTAAATGCTATCGAAATTGTACCGGCAAGCTATGATGTCTCTGTACGCACTTACTGTACGTCGCTTTGGATAAAAGCGTCTGCTAAATGAATGTAATGTGAGTTTGGTGCATCATATATTAGTGTAGTTCTCTGCTCTCTTCAATTCACCCGAAAACTTGACTTGAGTACCACATATGGATTGAAGCTAATCTTGTAATCTTATAGTCAAACGCTAACGTTAACGTTACGTAGGCTAGGTCCGAATCATAGCCTACCTCATGGAAATACGCAAGTGTGGACGCTTCAAGCTACACAAACAGTTTTTCTTTTGCTGTGACATTTGTGAAAAACAAAGCACAGATCGAACAAGAACGTTGTTTACTGTTGTTGCTTGCTAGCGTCCCTCACTGCTACTCTCTGGTTTGTCTTTCACAAATGTCATTGCAAAAGAAAAACTGTTCGCATAGCTCGAAGCTTCCACGTTCACGTAGCCATTTGCGTGAGGTAGCTATTTCCGCCCCCCCCCCCTCCTATGCCCCCCCCCCAAAGTTGAAATGAAACCTACACCCTTGCACTATAATATAACTACAACATACTACATTTGTAGGTGCACTATAATATAGCTTCAACAAACTATATTTATATGTGCGTGAATGTGTTTGCACACATATGTGTGTGTGTGTGTCTGTCCGTGTGTCTGTTCTCCCCACAGTGGCCATATAAAGGCAGGACAGAAGAAAAGAGCTTTCTGTATGAGATTGTGGCTAACAAGAGGACTGGCATTGATGTGGACAAGTGGGACTATTTTGCCAGGTATGTGTGAGACTCTTCTTCCAGTTATGAGCGAGACTATTCCTACAGGTATGAGTGAAATTGTTCCTTCATAAGTCAGACTGTTCCTCCAGGTATGAGTTAACCTGTTCCTTCATGTATGTGTGAGACTGTTCCCCCAGGTGAGACAGAGGAGAATAAAATCTTTGTCACACTGCAGTATTTTGTTCCGTGATCAGGCTGTTGGTGGTCTGTGAAATTCTAGGTATGAACGGACATACAGTAAGTTTTTTGTTTTTTCAACTTCTTGGTTACCTCTCCTATTGTCAGGGACTGCTACCACCTGGGGATCCAGAACATCTTTGACTACCAGCGCTCGCTTAGGTTTGCACGTGTGTGTGAAGTGAATGGGAAGATGCAAATCTGCACCAGAGATAAGGTACCAGCAAACCAGGGAACAGTCCCGAGAGCCGGAGACAGCAGGCCAGAATCCAGCCATTAGATCCAGAGAGAGTTGACCAGAACTCAGCCGTTTAGAGCCAGAGACAATTGGCGACAAATCAGCCGTTAGATCCCCCTCTCGTCAAAAAGCTGCAGTATCTGTTTTGGGCCAATGAGAAATTATGCTGTTGTGCTAATGTTATGATGTGTTGGAGATTTAAAACCACAGCAAACCCCCAACAAAGAATTACGCTGGATTTGTTTTGTTGTTTTTTTTAAAACAAAATATGTTTACTTGTGTCCAGGAAGTATTCAACCTGTACAACATGTTCCACACACGGTACTCGCTCCATCGCATGGCCTACCAACACAGAGTCACCAATGCCATTAAGAACATGTGAGTACACACACCCCCCCTCTTCCGTATGAACCACACTAATGACTAGGAGGCCACACCCCATACAGGAGATAACATGACGAGTCACACAGAAGGTCCTATTCTTCTATTGACCCAAAAATATTACCAGTCCAAAATCAGAAGAAATAATAAAAAAAATTAAATAAACAGATTATTTGTGAGTAAAAAAATTATAATATTTCTCACACTGAAGTATCTGTGGTATTACAAAATCATAGTTTCTCATCTGTGTTTTTTTTTTTTTTTTTACTTTTTTGAAATAAAAAAAGTGATTGAAGCGGCTTAAATTCCTTTCTTCACAATATTTCAGTTAATATTCACAGCAACTCTAGTGGCAGCTGCTGACCAGAAATTTTGGTGAAGCAAACCCACCATCACCCCTGGTATTTTTTCCCCTGTGAAAATCAAACCCCTGTTAGTGCCATGCTTTACCTGTTGAACTTTTTTGAGGCGTTAAACATTGCACGTCACATGGCCAGCTGTAGGCAAAAAAGAGCTGGTGGCCCATTTAAAACTGCCTTCTCTCAAAGGATTAACACCAAATAGAATACAAGTCCCCCCTATTTTCGGGCATCAAAAAATATGGGACAGTTTAACATAATGTAGAAAGTAATGATTTTTTATATTTGGTCGCATATCCTTTGCATGCCATGACTTGCTGATATCTGTGACCCAACAACATCAAAAGACTCTTGGGGCCCTATCTTACACCCGGCGCTAAGCGGTGCTAACCCAAACGCAAGTGTCTTTGCTATCTTACACCCGGCGCAGGGTTCATTATAGCCCCTAGCGCTCACGTCGCTTAAATACAAAGTGATGGTGCGCCCATAGCAAGTTAACTGGGCATGTTGGTCTTAAGATGAGTGGCCAGGATTATTTTTGGCGTATTGCTATCTTGATCCAGCAGAAACCACCAAAAACCTGGGCTGTGTCCGAATACGACCAAAGTGAGGGGACAGGGCGCATAGTAGACAGGGGTCTGAGTGGACAGGGGACAGTGGACTGGGAACAGGGGTCGTATGCGGACACAGCCCTGGTCTAAAGTCATGTCGCAGTTGTTTACATATTATTTTAACGGCGCATATAAGTGCGTCTACATAGGCGTGTGCACAACGCACGTACACCCTCCTGTCTGTAACACACAGGGGCATGCACAAGCATAACTAAAAATATCAAGATTACAATGTGAAATATTATTATTGTGTAGGCTATATCAAAAAATGCATAATAATAAAAGGGTCAATAAAAATGTCACGTTAACTGAATTTGAACCTTATTCTTCGTCTTTCATATTTTTTTAATTACAGTAACAAGGTTTCCATACTCTCAGCTTATTAAAACCCCGCTGATTTCACCTGTTAATCCATAACAGAACAAAACGATTTTAAAGAGAACTAAGCATCTAATTAGAAACAAAAACAAACTTGCAACACGTTACACAATGAATTCACAATGAATTTCAATGCCATTCTCTGCATGTGCGCTTTAACTTCATGCAGGAGCAGGTCTGTTTCCCCTGCTGTAAAACACAATTTTCGCAGTCTTCCTGGGAAAGTGGATTGTTTTAAAACATTAATTTACGCTACCAGTAAAACAGGTTGGTCACATTTCCATAAGCAGGACATTATAAAACAAGGGAAAATATGTGTGAACCTATGGGTAGGCAACCTGGCAGTTTTATTGTATTTAGTGTCATCATTAAGGAAAAATAACGGTATTTATGTTATTAATCAATATTAGAATGCAAGTAATGAACTTTAGATGAAGCTTGAACTTGAGAACTCCATGAGAACATCCTCATGGAATTGATGCTTGACAATGCCTCATTGCATAATCAAACGAAATTTGTTAAACAAGTAGGCTAATTTGCCGTTTCCTAAGTTGAGACGGAAGCCATTGGTAGCTTATTGTCAGCTGTTGCAGGTGCTTTTAATGAAATTTAACCGCATATATTTTGTAAAATAACAGCACTGTCGGGAATTACCGGGAACTCATAGTGGTTAGTCCAAATAATATTGATCATACTGTTGATCCATATAGCATATTCTTTGATCGCACTAAACACGCACGAGCATGTCTATTTCACCATCATATAAGCAATCTGCCAAGGTGGAAAAGCAGGCTTTTAAAGGGAATGGGATATGACATTTGATTGTTTTATTGCACGCCACGCCCAAGACACACCTATAATTAATGAAGAGACTAGGTTCAGCCCATTTGCACATTGCGCCGTGCTTAGCGCTCAAAAAACATGCCGTCAAACTAGCAAAAGTGGACTTGGACATGCCCTAAATGCACTTTACGCCATGTGCTTAGACAAAGTGCTAAGATCGCCAAGATAGAGCCCTTGATATCTTATTTTCTGGTACTCTTACAAGCAATACTATAACTTCTATGCATTTGAATGGATCTCTATGGGAATTGGGGGGTGGGACTAAATTTAGCTGTAAATTATGCTGGAACAGTATGGAATACATGGTTGAATGTAAGTCATCAAGGGTCTGAGGTATCAAACGAGCCTCAAACCACTCTGCTGCCAGATATGCCGTAGATATGGATGAATCACTTTAAGGGTTGTATCTGCTGACAAATTTTCCTATTGAACTCTATGGAAAAATACATCAGGAGAAGAAACCCTTCAAGTTATCCATCCTGTTGAGCAGAGGAATTTCTCTCCTTATAATGACCAGGCACGAGTCACGACCAGGTAGATCCAAGAAGAAAAGGATTTATTTTCCTGCAGAAAGAGTCGAGTACCTACACACACAAGGTGGTCAAGCATGAACTGGCAGTCTTCGCCATATTTAATCAAACTAATAAATAGATTATCTTACTTCTGATTGGTGCATAGTTAATACATAGGCATAGAGTGGAATATAACAATATACATAATTCTATCGCTGATTGGTACATGGTTACACATTAGCATATAGTAAAATATACAAATCAATGATTGGTTAGATCTTATCATATAGCATGCATATTGGATGAGCACACAGTGACCCCTAGCCCTTAACGTCACACAAACAGTTTTCAATAACTATTTGGTCTCCCAGAGTCTTGTTTTCAGGAGTGTCTCTTCTGGCTCTCTAGCGATAAGATGGGGGGTCAGCGGGTCAGCGGGTCAGAGGCCACGGGCCTGCAGTGTCATAGGGAGGAAGAGAGACAGAAAAATGCACGTACACACAAGCTATAAGCTATATATATTTTGTGTCTGGTTCGCGTTGGCTGACTGAGAGATAAATCGAGACCTTCCAGATAAAAGAGGCTGCAGACCGCTATTTCTCTGTCTCTTGAGCATTTAGAGAATTTAATATAAGTTTCAATTGGTATGATTGTACAATGAATATATATGTATAGCGATCTTTTCTCTATTACTGTGATTATACTAGTGTGAAAACATCCTTCTGAAAACACCCTTCTCTTCAATCCATATCTACTGCATATCTGGCAGCAGAGTGATGGTTTAAGGCTTGTTTGATACATCAGACCCTTGATGACTGAGAGCCATTTAGCCAACCATGTGTTCATTCGCACTGCAGAAGATGAAAAAATCCAACGCACCGAAAGCCTCGGTCGGACACAAAAATATCTGCATCGCATCCACCATAATGATCCAATCATGTCTTATAAAGTAATCCATTGATGGCTATTGTCTAGTGAAACAGACAAAAGCTTTGCCCCACTGAAGTTCCTTTTAAAAGTCTGAGGGTGGTGCTGTTTTGCATGATACAAGGCATGTTTTTTAGTTTCACAAGGGATATAGTCGTCGTGGTGATAATTAAACAATAAAGAAAGATATGTTGTGTGTGAGTACTGCTTCACTAGTTGTCTTAGAGAAACCTCCTCTGCATTCTCCTGTAGAGAGTTCCTGTTTTGCTGGTTTAGAGCAGGGTGTGACTTTTGCTTCCTTTAGGATAACAGATGCTTTGGTGAAGGCTAACCCACACATTAACATCAAAGGCTCAAACGACAGGCTGTTTACCATCTCCTCAGCAATCGACGACATGGAGGCTTACACCAACCTCACTGGTGAGAAAACAAACTCACCGATCAAACTGACAGGTCAGGTACCCAGAACTGAACAAACTGACAGGTCAGTTACCCAATTCAATCAAACTCACAGGCCAGTCACCAAACAGTCAAGACACAAAAATCAGTGTCCAAAATTCAGTAGTCAGACACCACACTCACTATTCAGAAAACAAACTCACTGGTCAAACACTACACTCACCAATTAGAAACCAAACTCACTGGTCAGACACCAAATTCCTTGATTAGATGTGCAGATTTTGCACCCCTCATCCTTTCTGTCGAAGAGGTATGATTCTCCCAGTCTGACATGCAGTGGAGTGTAATATCACTGTGCCAAGGCCCTGACCTAAAGGAATAATAATAATAATTACACATTGTTGTGTATTAGTTTGTGTAATTTGAAAATGCGCATTTTGAGTGTGATTGCCATCGTTTATGATTGATATGACTCTGGGCCTTCATCTTGGACTGTTTCAGACTCAATCTTTGAGCAGATCCTGCACTCAACACAACCAGAGCTGGACGAGGCGCGCAAAATCCTCCGCAACATCCTCTGCCGTAAACTTTACAAGTGTGTGGGCCAAACCTACCCCAAAAGCAAGAACACAAAGGTGAGTGGTGCTGACCACAACACCTGGGTGTACTCTGATAGGACAGGTGAGATGGATAGAACAGCTAGATGGAGGAGAGATTTTGGAAAACTGAGGTTTCAAGGATGGAGGAGAAGTTTTGGAAAAGCAGAAGTTTTAGAGAAATGGGGGAGATTTTAGCGAGAAAGATGAAAAACAATCATTGTGGAGAGAGAGAAGGGTCACAGAAGATTGGAGAGAAAGGAGAGAGCCAGATGAGAACCTGAGGAAAGATGAATGGAGATACTTGAGGCACAGGAAGAGTCTGAGGAGAGATGAAGAGAGAATTGACAGATTGCAGAGATTGTGGAGAGACTATACTTAAAAGATTTATTTCCACATCTGATTATGATTAGCACATGCTAATGGATTGCATTGCCCATCTTTAATTCTTATGTAAGTCATTATATGGGGATTGGGACACCTTTTAAGCAAGACTGAAACAAATGAAGACTGTTTAGTTAACAGCTGAATAGCATGAGGCCTATGGTTGCCGAAGTGATGTTTCTCCAGTTAGGATCTGCTTACAGTTGATTCAGCTAAGTACACATCTACATTAGTGCCAGTATAAAGCAGCTGATTTAGCTGAGTACATGTCTACATTAGTACCAATGTAAAGGATATAGCTCAACAATTAATTTCCATCTGTAGTCCCCTGGGCAGGCTAGACCAGATAAAATGGACCATTAACAATAAACCATAATAACAATTAACACATAATAAATAAATACATACAAAATAAGCATAACATAAATAAATTAAAACAGCAATAAAATTGAGCATGAAAATGTGCTACTGTTCACCTAAGAGTCTGTGTCCATCTATCTTAGCAGTTCAGGATAGTGACAGAGGAGAGGAGTTTAGAGGATACATTGATGGAGAAGAGAAGTCTGTAGAGAGGAGACTTAGGGATTGATGAGATTTGTCGTGTTACTGTTTCTCAGCAGTAAATTATTTTGTCCTCATTGGTTGTTTGTCCCAGGATGACCCAGGTGAATTGGCTCGCAATGTTGCCGAGGCCCGCCCAGAGAATGCGAATGTGATGCTGAGTGCAGACGACTTTGTTGTCAATGTGAGTGTGCAATTATCGCCCATCACCATCTCCCTCATCCATCACCTTTTCCACCTAACCTATCACCATCTCCCTCATCCATCACCTTCTCCACCTAACTTATCACCATCTCCCTCATCCATCACCTTCTCCACCTAACCTATCACCATCTCCCTCATCCATCACCTTCTCCACCTAACCTATCACCATCTCCCTCATCCATCACCTTCTCCACCTAACCTATCACCATCTCCCTCATCCATCACCTTCTCCACCTCACCTATCACCATCTCCCTCATCCATCACCTTCTCCACCTCACCTATCACCATCTCCGTCATCCATCACCTTCTCCACCTAACCTATCACCATCTCCCTCATCCATCACCTTCTCCACCTCACCTATCACCATCTCCCTCATCCATCGCCTTCTCCACCTCAACTATCACCATCTCCCTCATCCATCACCTTCTCCACCTCACCTATCACCATCTCCCTCATCCATCACCTTCTCCACCTAACCTATCACCATCTCCCTCATCCATCACCTTCTCCACCTCACCCATCTCCCTCATCCATCACCTTCTCCACCTAACCTATCACCATCTCCCTCATCCATCACCTTCTCCACCTCACCTATCACCATCTCCCTCATCCATCACCTTCTCCACCTCACCCATCTCCCTCATCCATCACCTTCTCCACCTAACCTATCACCATCTCCCTCATCCATCACCTTCTCCACCTAACTTATCACCATCTCCCTCATCCATCACCTTCTCCACCTAACCTATCACCATCTCCCTCATCCATCACCTTCTCCACCTCACCCATCTCCCTCATCCATCACCTTCTCCACCTAACCTATCACCATCTCCCTCATCCATCACCTTCTCCACCTCACCCATCTCCCTCATCCATCACCTTCTCCACCTAACCTATCACCATCTCCCTCATCCATCACCTTCTCCACCTCACCTATCACCATCTCTCTCATCCATCAACTTCTCCACCTCACCTATCACCATGTCTCTCATCCATCAACTTCTCCACCTCACTCATCACCATCTCCCTCATCCATCACCTTCTCCACCTCACCTATCACCATCTCCCTCATCCATCACCTTCTCCACCTCACCTATCACCATCTCCCTCATCCATCACCTTCTCCACCTCACTCATCACCATCTCCCTCATCCATCACCTTCTCCACCTCACTCATCACCATCTACCTCATCCATCACCTTCTCCACCTCACCTATCACCATCTCCCTCATCCATCACCTTCTCCACCTTACCTATCACCATCTCCCTCATCCATCACCTTCTCCACCTCACCTATCACCATCTCCCTCATCCATCACCTTCTCCACCTCACTCATCACCATCTCCCTCATCCATCACCTTCTCCACCTCACTCATCACCATCTCCCTCATCCATCACCTTCTCCACCTCACCTATAACCATCTCCCTCATCCATCACCTTCTCCACCTCACTCATCACCATCTCCCTCATCCGTCACCTTCTCCACCTCACCTATAACCATCTCCCTCATCCATCTCCCTCATCCATCACCTTCTCCACCTCACCTATCACCATCTCCCTCATCCATCACTTTCTCCACCTCGACCATCACCATCTCTGCCTCGTTTTTCAGCATGTCCTCCTTGTCCGTCACCTTTTGCATCTCGTTTGTCACTGTCTCCACCTTGTCCGTCACTATCTAGAGTGTGAGTTGGATAAAGTTGTCAAGCATTTTTATTGAGGTTTTAAGAGGCCTTGACTTTTTTTTCCTTTAGGTGGTGCGCATGGACTATGGGATGAAAGAGAAGAATCCCATCAATAACATGCATTTCTACTCTAAGAATGACCCCACCAAAGCCATTAAGATCGATCAAAGCCAGGTACAATTTATCCTGTTTACTGAGTACTGAGCAGTGGCGTACCGTCAGCTGTAAAACTATGGAAGATGTTTAGTGACTTAATTAAATGCAATCGCTTTACCAACACATCGGGAAATGTAATACATATCTGCGTTTGCTTTTACGTAAGGATGCACATTTATCATGCCATAATTAAAAACAAAACGCATACTGCATTGCATTTCATTGTGTGTTCTCTAAAAACACTCTGAAAATACAATACGGGGTGTATTACTTTTCAACGGCAGCTGCATGATTTTCGTGCCAAAATTGAAATGCAAACGAGCCCATTGCATTTAGCTTTGTCAGCATAGCGTGGCGCACGGGACGTGACACAATTCAAAGCATCCTCATGATTGTATTTATTTGACCTGCAGAGCGGTCTGTGATTGCATTTAATTTTGTCACTGACAAGGTGGAGCACTTCGATAAATGCAATCAACTGTCCAATCATAGTCCATGGGGCGGGGCGGGGCGAGGTGGGGCATGGCGACGAAACCATCATCCTCGGTTTAGTGTGTGTGACAGTGGCGTAGCCACGGGTAGGCGTGGATATGCCCAGGCCTATCTGCAGTTGAAGTCGGATATTTACATACACTTAGGTTGAAGTAATTAAAACTAATTTTATGAGTGAATGTGTCTCCATGGTGACGACCACAAACAAAACTATCCCGAATATACAATTTGTCAATATTATCGAAACGAGCAGCAAGAGTGCCCTGAACAATCTCAAGCTCGCTTCCCCATCCCACAACAGACACGCAGCGCATGAAAAAAAACTAAAGACAAAAGCCCGACACAACAAAATACATTTAAATTAACAAACATGAACACGAGAGAAAGCTGGACTACATGTCGTCATTACAGCACATTAAAATACATTACATTACATTTATTTAGCAGACGCTTTTATCCAAAGCGACGTACAGTAAGTGCGTACAGAGACATCATCATCATTACAGAACAGACAAGGCAAAGCACATCCTTTGCATAATGTAGCAGCTATCCCTAGCAATGAACGTTGACTGTAGTTCACAGTAAGCTGTGGGCAAATCAGCAACACCACACTTTCATTCAAAATACTATTATAAACTATACTATTATAAACCATTCCAAATACTATTATAAACTATGCTATTATAAACCATTCCAAATACTATTATAAACTATAATAAACAGACAGGAAAACACAGGGAACAGGGAACTGATATTCCTAGGTGAGGATATCAGTCAAGCACCACGTGACGTCACACATACATACGTTAATACTCATACTAATTCAAATTTCAAATATCAACCACAAAGTAATAGAAAGACATTACAGTAATATATAAGTAAATGCTGACATTTGCATAGTATTATGTTTAATTATATGAATGTATCTCTATGGCAGTATGTCTGTATACATATATACTGGAGTGCAACTCAAGTGCAACGGAATGACGAAATAGCACCATGCTGCCCTCTACCGGGCGAGCCTAACTAGATTCAGTTAGTTTGTGATTGAGTTAGTTAGCAATGGCGGCTGCCAATTCTGTAGACCAAACAAAGGCTTGTCGATTCCAGGTAACGTACGTCTAAATTAGGGTGACTATATATTGGATTTTTTAAAAAGAGGACAGGGTTAGGTGGGTGTTATGAACATAATATTTGTTTGTTTGTATATGGTCTATGGAACAAGGAAATCCTAAACAGACATTTTAGGAATTTAGAAATCCCGGAAATGGACGGATATTTTTGGTCCCAAAAAGAAGAAATGTCCGGGAAAAAGAGGACATCTGGTCAGCCTATCTAAATACACTGTTAAACAATTACTGGATACACAGAAAACAATGGCATTACTTACGTTAGATCATGAACGCACAAACATTGCATGTATATCAAGCTCAACTAATACGAGAAGAAGGCACTTTAAAATAATGTCAGCCACCGCTTTCCTAACTTCTCCCTCGCCACAGAATGCACTGCGCGCTAGAGGCCGGGCTCAACATAGCTGCATCATCTTATTGGCCAAATCGGCATAGCCTTTCAAACATGCTGTAAATCATGTACTGTTTCCATTGTTAAAGCTGTCAAAATCACATTGTTTGTACCTGCCTAGCAACAGCAACTACGGGGGCGGGGCTTAGCGAAGGGTCTATTGGAGAGTCTACGTTGTCCTTGGGGTATGAATGTGGGAGTGAATGGTGAATGGCCCCCCCTGGATTAATGACCTGTCTAGGATGTATTCCTGCCTTTCACCCAGTGTAAGTTGGGAGACAGTCAATCAGTGGGTTAGCCAGTGACCGCTCTCTGCCTTTCCAAAAGGTCTCCCAGATGCTGCCTGCGGTATTTTCAGAGAAGCTGATCCAAGTCTTCTGCAAGAAGACTGACGACGAGAGTCAGAATGTGGCCAAGGAGCACTTTCAGAAGTGGTGCGAAAACGAAGCCATTGCAGCCTCAGGTACCCGCTTCCTCTTTTCTGCCCACACACATAGCCCCTCCCGCTGGAGGAACCTCCTGCCTCCGCCTCTCTCCTCCTCCATTGAAATATTTATTTTCAATAAAAAGAGAAAGACCTTCTTTTTTGTATATAAGATGATGCTGGGTGTGGCACCTAAACCCCTCACCATACCACTAACTTACCAGAAATTAAGAGTCTCAAAATGCTCCTTCAAAATAGTCGCACTGATGTCTCCAGCAGTGGCCTTTAACCCCTTTGCGTAGAAGGGAACGCCGGCGGGACCTTTTTGCTCAACTGAGACATTCGTTGCCACTGCAGCCAAACTATTAGTGGAAATCACAAACTCTGTGTTTTAACTTTAGTGGTAGACGGTTCGTGACGATTTCTGCCAAATACGGAGTTTCTAAGTGTCCCTATTTCCCCGTAGCAAGTCCATTTAACAAGCAACCCCCACCTAGTCTATACCTACCCATGCATGACATAGTGGACAATAGCGTCTATGTTTGAGTTCATAAATATATTTATTCATCATATAAAATTTGAATAACGTCATAGCAACAAGATAAACCCAAATATAGCCTGATCATATGCCTGAAAAGCCCTGCTCACTCAAATGCAAAATAAACTGAAAGTACTGTCTCATTCTACCATGTATTCTACTAGCAATATATGCTACTAAATATGAAATCAATATACAATCCTATGATTAACAATAGCCCCCGCTGTCCCGAGATTTCCAGTGTCATTATTAAGCAGTCCAACACACAAACTCCGCCTCCACGACTTTCCTCCATACACGCAGTGTTGCGGTCTCTGTACACTGTCGAAACGGAGCACCGAACTGCGTCAGCATTCCCAGTCGTCGCCTCACTCCTCCCCCGCATTATCTTCTCCTTTCTCTTCCCTGGTGGCCTTTTGAAGATTGCCTGCAGTCCTAGATCAGTCCCGAGTCCCAACATCTTCAACTCCGATGAAGAACGATGGTAAACGTTGTGGCTGCAGATCCAAGGGATATTCGCTAGCATATGTTGTGAATGTGTCTCCATGGTGACGACCACAAACAAAACTATCCCGAATATACAATTCGTCAATATTATCAACCATTTGTTTTACACATCGAGATGTTCCTTTCAAAATTCAGTGGTAATTTATTGTCTGATACAATCGGTTTGAGAAATATACAACACTTTATACCGCTATTACACTATCCGAAACGTCGACGCGTAATACCCCCATGCCCTGTAAGCCTGTCTCATTCATTACAGTTCATTCTGGTTTAATTGTCGGCTTTTTTATCCAATAGAGTACATTATCACCTTAGCAACAGTATATATGCCATGTCTTTTTGGGTGCTTTGAACAATTTACTACAGCCCAGCGTAACGGCAGTTTTCGTTTTAACGGTCTTGTATTACGCAAGCTCTATAGAAAATGCATTAGTGAGGGGAGTTTCCCTTTTCCGATATGTAAGTATTTTGTGGCACTTTATTTTGACTTAGATTTGTTTATTTTCATAATTTAAGTTTGTATTGTAAATTGTACACCTGTCTTGTTTCATTTAAGCCATGTACCAAGTTTATGTGATGCTCACACCTGGAGTTATAAAGCCTTAAACCGAGCACCCCCTAAATAGGTTAAATTTGCCATCTGCACCTTAAGCAGACCGCATGCACACACAAAGAATAAAACTCAGACATTGCTGGATGAATTACGTTAAAGGGGAATTCCACCAAAAAACAACATTAACCTTATTTAACAGATCAAGGCACAACTGATTAAGCCTCCCTTTGTGGCTGGCCAAAACAATCTGTGAACGCAAATATTGACTGCTAAAGTTACACATTCGGTACCCTTCCTCCAAAAACTACAATGCCCATGCACTAAATCATGCTGAAGGAGGCGTGACCAAACTCACGGAAAGGGAGAGAGAGGCTATGTCCGAATCAGAGCCCTAGTTGTGTCCTGTGTGGCCTACTAGCATACTGTATAGCTACTGCTCACTGTTTTGTCACGTACTTAACAGCTTTTTTTTTAAAGTTACTCAACTGGCATACTCAATATAGTAGGCAAGTGCACTGATTTGGACACGGCCAGAGAGGCCGTGAACCTGTTGTTGCAACTGTAAACAGTATTGCGAGCTTGCTCAAAGAGTTAGCGAAGTTACCAATTCCATGCACTGGATGACAACACCTTACGAGAAATTTTGCTTAAATTGGAGACGGAACGCTACCGTTTTGAGCCCAAATACATGGTTGAGGAGATTAGCCGAAGTTGTAAGGCGGCTGCCGAAGCTCCTGCTACGTGCAGCCTTGGGTAAAACTGACTGGTCGTGGACTGGAAGTAGAAATGAGTAACGAGTAAATGTCGCAGGCAGACTTGGCTAGGCTAGATAATGTTTTCACTATACCAAAAGTAGATAAATGAAGGGCCGTTTCCTAAATAAAACCTAACTGTATTTCCCATGTTTTTCTCTGGAGACTCCAGCTAATAGTGGTGACATTTTTTCAGTAGAACTGTGAGTGACGTTAGCCCCTCAGTTTGTATTCTGTAGGAGTGGCAACCTGTGACTGGCGTTGTCTGACACCCGCCCATAAACTGTAAACCCCTGGCCATTGTAGTCTACAGTAAAACACGTACCTGGAGCATGCACAGTAGTTTGGGATTATATCTCTGCTCTCACTACAGGTAGGGAGTTGGCAAAAATCTCATTTTAATCAGGAGGACAGCTACTCTTCTAGAAATCAAACATAATTTTTGTATGAAAAAAGAGAGAAAAAACCAGGGCGAAAATCTGCAATACCCAGCTTCAATGTTCAATCCGCACACTCAAACGAAAAAGTTAAAAGACTGACCTTCAGAGGCAAAAAGTATGTAGATGCAAAAAAAGGTTTATTTAACAAGTGGAACGAACAACGCGCGTTTCGGCGTGTCTTCGTCAGGTTCGTTCGTGAAATGAGCTTGAACACAGGTGACTTATATCACGTTGTAGAAACAATTAACACATCATATCAATTAAGTTAATCATTCACAATATCAATTAAGTTAATCATTTACAATATCAATTAAGTTAATCATTCACAATATCAATTAAGTTAATCATTTACAATATCAATTAAGTTAATTATTCACAATATCAATTAAGTTAGTCATTCACAATAGAAAACAAAACATCAATTGACACTCATCAATAATGGTTACATCAGGAAGCAATTAACACTTTATATCAAGTAAACTATCATCATGCACAATAATAGTTACAACAAGTAACACCTTGTGATAATCAATCATCAAAGAAGAATGACCCCCAATCTTATAGGAAATGGACACCTGACAGACCAGCTAAACATGAGCTATCCATAAAGGGATACAACATAACTTTTATACAACACAGGAAGGAAAACAATAAAAATGGTAATGATGATAACTTTAAACATGCCAAAAAATAGTCAGCTTGTGCAATTTTTCACCATATCTTAATTCAATAAGTTTAATAGTACATCACTAGCCTACAATACCAAGGGATAGCAGACATAAAAATTGGACATATACAAAGCCCCTAATTTTTTGTATATTAATACAGGCTAACCCGCAAAAAATTTTGAATCCATGTATCTTTTCCATTTTAACACGCAGTCGTCTTTGCACCTCGTCACTTTGGATGATTTTTTGCAGGTGGTAACAGTTTTACATGCAAACCTTTAGTAAATCTACCCCCAAGTATTCAGTATTTTAACTGCTTTGGCTGTTTTTCATAATTTTCATTGTATGAAACTGTATTTACACTTCAGGTCCAAACATTTTGTTGGAAGCTGAAAGAAGACAATGAAGATAAGAACAGATGGTGGTGTGATCCAAATTAGAAGCTGGGAAAGGTGAAACACAAGCTCTTCTAAAATGGCAGGGCCTCAGGAGGGTGGCAGAGGAAGAGTTATATCTTTAAAGGAGATAGTTATATGAAAAATCCAAATAAGTTATTGCTGTTAGAGAGATGTTGGGCCCTATCTTACACCCGGCACTAACCTAAATGCAAGTGTCTTTGCTATCTTACACCCGGTGCATGGTTCATTATAACGCCTTGCATTCACGTCATTTAAATACCATGTATTCTTGCGCCCATTACAAGTGAACTGGTCGTGTTGGTCTTAAAATAAGGAGTGGCCAGGATTATTAGTCCGAATAATAAACACGCACAAGCATGTCTGTTTCACCATAAAGCAATCCGCCAAGGTGGAAAAGCAAGCTTTTAAAGGGAATGGGATATGACATTTTAATTGTTTTATTGCATTTCACGCCCAAAACACACCTATAATTAATGAAGAGACTAGGTTCAGCCCACTTGCACGCTGCGCCGTGCTTAGCACCCATAAAACACGCCGTTAAAATAACAAAAGTGGACTTGGACACGCCCTAGATTGACTTTATGCCATGCGCTAAGACCAAGTGCCAAGATCGCCAAGATAGAGCCCGTTGTGTTAAATGATTTTACAAAGAGGCCTGACTGATGAACTGGAAAAACGGATTTTCTCCTCTCCATAACCAGAGCTTTCTGAAAATGGGGTGGGGGGGGGGGCAAACATTTTTATGTTATTTGAATGAGGGGTGATTTATATTTTAGGTTACAGGGCTGTGGCAGGGCTCCATCTGGCAGAGGGAATCTGGGGCCATGCCTACTGGTTAAGTAGGCACACACACCTGGGCGGCATTAACTAATCAGCCCAGGGCTTAAAAGTGTCTTTTCCACAGTAGGAGTGTGTGTGGGCACTTTTAGCGTACTCAAAATGAACATACTATGCACTAGAAACATACTGCATACTGGAAAGAACTCGCTCTCTCAATAAAGTCCTGCTATTCTGTCCCTCCCAGGGGTATATTGTTGTGGCATGTGACAGTTATGTGACAGTTATGTGACAGTTACAGTCTCCTTTTTAAATGGTGTGCAGCACCCCCTGCTTCCATGGAGTGTGTTAGTTCTTATACAGTTCTATGGTTGGTACACTGAAACCTGCTTAGAGTTCAGAGCTGAATCAACAAATAACCATATTCTTTAATGCCGTGGAATATGGTAAACAGCCATATGCATTAACACGTTTCCATATGCAGTAACACTTTGCACATTAATAACCTTATGCCTTATACTAAGGCCCCATGTATTCAACATTGGGAAGACCAAATGTGACCTTGGGTGGAGCATGAGGGTGTATTTTATTTTTTTTTAAAAGGTGAAATACATTTTTAGAAGTTTTAGGTGAATCTGAGTGGTGGTAAGCACATAATGTCTACAGTAATACGATAAGAATATTTATTTCAGAACCTCTATTGATTTAAATTTATTCTTTGTTGCCAAAAATATCTTTTTTTCTTTTGAAAAGCTGATTATGATGGTAGCCATAGCAACTACTTGTTCGATATTGAGACAGTAAGTCTAGGATCAACAGGAGCGTATAGGTAGCCTACTGGTAATTATGGCTCTGCTCTCAGCCTGAAATTAAGCAGCATGTCACCCACAGAAATCTATGTATTGGAACATGAAGACTACATGTTGAGTCCATGGTTCAGTGAATAGTTTATTTACAAATCTACAGTATTTAAAGATGATTATTAAATACTTATTGAAAATAAGTATTATTGAAAGCATAGATTCCAGTTTTTTTGGTCTTATACTTTCATGGTAAGAGACAATCATGTAAAATTGTGTGACTATCTCATTAACTTTCAAAAGTTTCTCCTTTCACACTCACCTCCATGTCACTTGCCCCTTGCATCAGGCTTTGGAATACCTGTGTGTGTTAATGTGTGTGTGTTAATGTGTGTGTATTAATGTGTGTGTGTTAATGTGTGTGTATTAATGTGTGTGTGTTAATGTGTGTGTGTTAATGTGTGTGTATTAATGTGTGTGTGTTCATGTGTGTGTGTTAATGTGTGTGTATTAATGTGTGTGTATTAATGTGTGTGTGTTAATGTGTGTGTATTTGTCTATCCTTATTTTGCAGACTGGGCACCTCCTGCGTCACCTTCAGTGATACTCAGAACTAAAGGAGGCTCACCAGATCTGACTGATCACCGCTGTCAGGGCCAATCAGACCACCGCAAAATGTCCCTCGCTTGAGATAACACTTACACTGACACCTACACAACCACGCTCTAATCGACCCTGGAGAGGAGCTGAACACACAGTGCTCCAGGCAAGAAACTCTGGGCATATAGCCATCATCATGTGTGTTTACTTCTTTGATTAAGTTACTTTATGCATTATATAATCATATAATTATATATACCTATAATCCTTTAATATCTTTATTTTATATTTTAAATCATCTGTAGAAAGTAGTAGAAAGAACCCAGTAAAAGAAGGAAATTATTCTGTACTATGTGTGTGATTTGTTATTTGCAAGTTGAATTACTTGAATCTTTAAAATAGGTAAATTGTTGCTTCTGATTCACTTCTTTGATTAAGTTACTTTATGCATTAGATAATTATATATACCTATAATCCTTTAATATCTTTATTTTATATTTTAAATAATCTGTAAGTAGAAAGAACCCAGTAAAAGAAGGAAATTATTCTGTAGTATGTGTGTGATTTGTTATTTGCAAGTTGAATTACTTGAATCATTAAAATAGCTAAATTGTTGCTTGAACTTTAGTCTGATTCACTTCTAATTCATTTGATCTAGGGCATAATGAATGTTTGTTCTCCTGGGACTGAAAGTAGGAGAAAACCCCCCCCAATTCCTCTAATCACTCCTGTGGGCAAAGTTGTGGCTCATGACATGATATAATATTCTTAGTTCATCAATACCCTGTGACCAATGAACAGATGATTCTACATATTCCTCCTCCTTGTTTGTGCTAGTATAAAGACTTCACTCACAACAAAGTTTTGAGAACCTTCACGGAATGCTTATAGAGCTGACGCGTTGCTTCTCCCAGTGCTGTTGTTACTCATTTTATTTATTTTTCTTCTTTAATAAAATATGCCCTTTTTCAGCTCAGTCTGGAATTTATTTAGAGAATTGCAAAGTTACATTTTTACCCTTCAGTTTCCTTGCTTATAGGGATCGTTCGGAATTTTGGACATAATGTCTCAATTACGACTTACCCATGATGTAGTTGATTGATGGAAACCATTTTCAGCTAATTCCATGCTGTCCTTCTTTTGGACATACACACATTGCTAATGCTAGCGCAACTCTATGGTAACCGGCAGCATCCAGTACCAAACGCACTTAAACACTCCACAGTGCACCCAAAGCAAATGAAATACGACAACAGTCTATCGGGGTTATTTTGAGTGTTTATACCATCATTTTTGAAGTCAAACTATCGTTGAATTCTTTCATTTGTGCTGACCTATATTCTCTGTGGAAGTATGGCAGCGGAGCGATACTTTACGTTACTTATGAATGTAGTGCCGGCACTGGTCAACTACAACAAAAAAGAAGAGCAACAAGTTGCAATGGCCACGTTCGCTCCGCCACCGTACTTCCGCAAATATTGGCAGTTAATATCATGAAACTAATTGTCATTGACAGCCTTATCATCCAAAAAGAACACATTCTAAGCTTTCCAAAGAGGTACAAGATGAGTCTTTGGACAGTTGTGACCGATTGTCAGAGTTGTGCGTGTCACGAGCGTATTATCAGAGCAGCATTATCAATAAGCATCTGCGTCTCTTATTTTGCGCAGGAAAGCGCGTGATAAATATTTTTTGTACAATGGCGAAGCGTCTAAAGCAGGGGTTCTCAATCCTGGTCCTGGGGGACCCCTGTGTATGCTGGTTTTCGTTGCAACCGCAGTTGCAATCCCAGAATTTTAACAAGCTGTTAATTTTTCTTAATTAGGTGCTTTTCATGTTTGGAGGAATTATTCGCCCACTTAAGACACATTATGTCAGAAATAGCTATGCATGCCATGTAGAACAAACTCCCCATGTTCACATTGTGCTTATTGTGCTATATTGCAACAATTACATAAGAAAAGGTTACAAAATAATGTATTTTCACTCAAATGAAAGAGTGAAGTGAATCAATAGGCTCCTAATTAGGTTGTTGAACACATGTGTTTAACTCAATTTTTTCTTTAAGCTTAAGACAATGCAGGTTTGGCTCGTTATCATTTGCTTTGTGTTTGAATTCTTCATTATCTACGAAATGGTTAATTTTAGTGGCCATGTGTCCACACTTTCACCAATTAGGAGCCTATTGATTCAAATCAGTCTTTAAATGGATCTGTTAAATAATTTTCTTATCTTTTTTAAATAATATAGCACAATGTGAACATTGGGTGTTTATTCTACATGGCATCCATAGCTATTTCTGATATAATGTGGCTTAAGAGGGTGAATAATTCCTCCAAACATGACAAGCACCTAATTAAGAAAAATTAACAGCTTGTTAAAATTCTGGGATTGCAACTGCGGTTGCAACGAAAGCCAGCATACACAGGGGTCCCCCAGGACCAGGATTGAGAACCCCTGGTCTAAAGGATTTTCCATGCTTGAGTTGTGTGCTGCCGCTGAATTGTGTAGTCGTCCTCTGGATTCAGATGAGGAGATTGACATCCATGACTTCCTCTGAACCAGAAACCATGGATTCCATAGCATGTGTGTACAAAGTGTGTTTGCGTGTTGTATTTTTTATATGTACTATCAATACAACACGTATGTTTTTCCGGTGTTGTATTGATAGTAGTATAGCAAGCTAGCCACAGAAAGGTGGCTAGGTTGTGTTCTATTGTTTATGATGTCACATAGTTTTAGTAGTGGCGCCGAGTTCAGAATTAATACAATTTCATAAACTTTTGACTGCAATATTACATACAATGTTTTCACCGAACTTGGAAGAACCTGATGATAATGAGGATGGCCTCCCTTTAGTCATATCAGACTTTTATCTATCAGCGAATCTGATCAATTTTAAATCTGCCAGTATACAGTATAGACCTGCAGCTAAAATTAACCACCAGTGATGTAGATCAGCACGACACAACGCATCTGAAAACAAGCTGGAAACAAGGGAACCGGGAGGCACAGTTCTAGTGAGGTAAGCTTCAAGACTCACATTAAACATATAAAATCGATATAGAAGTTTAAGAAATAACCTGCCGTTCCCCTTTAAAGGACCTGTAGTCTTATTCAGGTTTATCTTAGTTTATACTTAGTTAGCTAGTTACCTATTAGGTATTAGCTATAAGCTAAGCTAAACCCAAATAAGGCTCAATGATAAAGTATGGGGAGTCTGGAAAAAAGTCCCTGTCTGAGGCAACTTGGATTTCTATACCATAAGTAATGACAATGGTGGTGAACTTTCAATCTATTACAGCTGAACTGTAATCTTACTAGGAATTTATACTACACTAAATTAGAAGCTTCTATGTGTGTCCTAGGCATTCATTATGTTGGGTGCACCAGCATAGTTAATGTGACATAAAGGAATGACATGGCAGCAATGACATGACATGGCAGTTTCATAGTAATCCACGGACTGGCTTATGTTTACATAGTAGATTTATTTATTTGTAATTTATTTGACCCTGTAAATTGTGTGCATGTTCTCATACATTGTCTGACTGATGCATACATTACCTTTCATGACCAGAATGGGGCTGTGGTGGACATTTTTGGCACTGGAAACTAAACTGTGACAAATAAATTAGTAATTCCCCCTTAATTGTCTCCACATAGGACGTAATAGCTTATGTGCTTCAAATGTACAATAAAGCTGTGTTTGTGTTTATATTTGGGTAGCTTTGGATAGGTTTGGGTAGATTTGGATAGGTTTAGATAGGTACCATTATTTTCGTATGGTTTCATAGATTTGGATAGGTTTCAGTATGTTTTTGGACACCGATATCCATTCCCCAAATCTTTTACAAAAGTTGGAAATCCTGTAATGTTATGGATGCAAATATATTTCAAATGTGTCAAAAGAGTTTATCTGTTGAAAGTTTTTGTGTATCTCCTGAATTACTGTGATGCACAATTATCCATTTAGGGTATTTGTGGACCCCAAGGTACACTGTTTCAAATTGCCTCATGGGACATCAGCAGTAATACATATCCATTTCTTATTTTGTACACGTGCAGACAGGTTTGTAAACCAGAAAATGTAAAGTTTTACCTTGTTCACATCATTGACTCTCAGGGGTTCACCGTAACCTAGAGTGGTAGCACTTCCTTCTTCACCAGGGGTTGTGTATTCACTGCCCATAATTGACACATTAAAGGGATAGTTCAGAATTTTGGACATAATGTCTAAATTATGACTTACCTATGATGTAGTTGATTGATGGAAACCATTTTCAGATAATTCCATGCTGTCCCTTCTTTTGGACATACACACATTGCTAATGCTAGCGCAACTCTAAGGTGACTGGTAGCATCCACTACCAAATGCACTTAAACACTCCACAGTACACCCAAAGCAAATAAAATATGACGACAGTCTATCGGGGTTGTTTTCAGTGATTATACCATCATTTTGTAAGTCAAACTATCGTTGAATCCTTTACTTTGTGTTGACCTATATTCTCTGTGGAAGTACGGCGGCAGAGCTATACTTTACGTTACCTACGAATGTACTTTACGTTACCTACTAACGTAAAGTATCGCTCCGCCGCCGTACTTCCACAGAGAATTTAGGTGAGCACAAAGTAAAGGATTCAACGATAGTTTGACTTCAAAAATGATGGTATAATCACTGAAAATAAAATACGACAACAGTCTATCAGGGTTATTTGCTTTGGGATCACTGTGGAGTGTTTACAGTTTTTGCCCATTGCTTGAACACTATAGACCCATGCTTAGACCAAAGTAACACAACTTGAAGTTTTTGTTACAATACCTCAAACACATGTACCCATACCTTAAACAAAAGTGCTGCTTTGCACTTTAGTTGCAATTCTGCAACACACTTACTCCTTTCTGCACACACTTGCTCCTTTATGCAACACACTTGGTCCTGCATACTACACTCTATTTCATACATAAGACACTTCGTTCAAAAATGAAATCTCAGGGTGCCATTTGGAAAACACATGTATCCAAAATACAAAACACATCGGGTAATTGCAACCACTCAGATACACACCTGAAAGTACTTACTTGCAAAACTGAACACCAATCAGCCAGCTACAAAAAGGCTTCAGTTTAGCCATTTCGAGAACTTCGCAAGCATGGATGCAGGGAGAGCGAGAGGCAGAGGTAGAGGAAGAGGAAGAGGAAGAGGACGAGGAAGAGGAGGACAAGGTCAAGGTCGAGGAGGCCATGCACGGACCACTATTTCTGATGATATAAGAGCAACTTTGGTGGACCATGTCATCAACCATGGCCTGACTATGAGGGAAGCTGGGCAGAGAGTCCACCCTAATCTAAGCCGCTTCACAGTGGCATCCATAATAAGAACATTCCGACTGGAAAACAGGTATGTCTTCACCTCTCTACTTTCTACTCTACTCAGATGGTATTTACAGTACTGTACCATATCACATTACCACATCACATGTACTGTATTGCAGGGTGCTAATGCTCCTTTTGCAGCCAAAGTGGTAGTTTTTGTGAAACATACCATGATTACTTATATTGAGATGTTTCAGTACAGTGGATGGTACAGTATATACAGTAAAGTACAGTATATATAGTACTGTAAGAAAAAGAAGCAAACCAATAACAATTTGTGGTTGTATTTCTATAGAATGACTAGAAGACCTTCTGGGGGTGGACGCCAACGCCTGTCCACACAACAGCAGGAACTTGCCGTTGTGGACCTAGTGAGAGCAGACAATGCAATCCGTCTCCACCAGCTACGGCAACAAATACTTGCAGATAGGCAAGTCTTCAACAACATCAACCATGTAAGCATCACCACCATCAGACGCATCTTGGTAAAGCACAACATCACCATGAAGCAACTCTACAGGGTCCCATTTGAGAGGAACAGTGTCAGGGTCAAAGGACTTTGACGTGAATATGTACGGGTAAGTGTTACAGTCCTTTACATTTACAATACAGTATTGGTGAAATCCAGTAACAGCTGAATATGTACCATTGTATCAGTACCACATGGATCGATTCAGAGAGCTACACAGGTACCTGTGTGATGGGGTGGGGGTTCTGTATGTGTAGCACTGTAGTAGTCGTGTGTTTTGAGTACTGTAATGCCATCCACAATATGTATTTTTTGTTACAGAGAATCTTGGCCATGGATGGAGCTGCACAGCCTCATGAATTTATTTTCATTGATGAGGCTGGATTCGACCTAAGCAAAACAAGACGACGGGGTCGTAATATAATTGGCCAAAGGGCAATTGTGCACGTCCCGGGGCAGCGCGGGGGAAATATCACATTGTGTGCCGCCATAAGCCTTCGAGGGCTTCTGCATCATCATGCAAAACTAGGTCCATACAATACCCAACATATAATCACATTTCTAGATGCTCTCCATAATATAGTTGTACAGAACAGACCAGATCAGCCCAGGTTTGTTGTTGTCTGGGATAATGTCAGTTTCCATCGGGCTGCTCTGGTCCAGACCTGGTTCACCAACCACAATCAATTGGAAGTGGTATACTTGCCCCCTTACTCACCATTTTTAAACCCTATAGAGGAATTATTTTTGGCTTGGAGATGGCGTGTATATGACCACCAACCACATGCCCGCATGCCTCTTCTGCAGGCAATGGAACAGGCCTGCGGCGACATTGAGGTGAGGTCAATCCATGGATGGTTTCGGCATGCAAGGGGATATTTTCCCCGGTGCCTAGCGGGAGAAGACATTGCTTGCGATGTTGATGAGGTCCTGTGGCCAGACCCCAACAGACAGCGGGATCCATGAGCCCACCTAAGCACAATTGCCATGATTTTCTGTGTTTACAGTATAGTGTATTTTTTTAATTTATTTTTTTATTTTTGCTTTATCTGAACACAGTACTGCAATGTACGATATTGAGTAGGCTTATTTGCTTTTTTGGTTGTTGTGAAAACGTGCCTAATAAAAACAGTGAAAATCAAAGACTGCAGTGTTTTATATAAAGTAGACCAGTGTGTTGCTGCTGATCTGAAAGTGTATTCATATGATGCAAGTGTGTACCATTTTGTCTTCAGAGTTACATTTTGACAAAGGATTGTTAGGTTTTGATAGCAGAGTTTAGGTTTTGATAGTAGTTTCAATTTGACATAGATGTGAAGGGTATATTTCCCAGTGTTGTGTCTTGTTTGCTTGTGTGTAAAGTTTTGACACAATGAGCGAAGTTTTGCAAAACGTGTTCAAGCAACGGGCAAAAACTGTAAGTGCGTTTGGTAGTGGATGCTACCAGTTACCTTAGAGTTGCGCTAGCATTAGCAATGTGTGTATGTCCAAAATGGTTTCCATCAATCAACTACATCATGGGTAAGTCGTAATTGAGACATTGGGCTCTATTTTAATAAACCAAACGCAATGGTGAACGCAAGAGTAATCGCTTGGCGGTATCGCTCTGAGGGCGTGTCGGCGAGAAATTTGGTAATTCCATGACGCCAATCTTGGCGCACCTTATGGCGGTATTGCTAAAAGGCTGGGTTTAAATGTCCAAGGTGTGTCTCTATGGTAGCCAATCAAATTGTTGTTCTCATGCTTTAAAAAAAAGCCAGTTGGAACGCAATCGCTCCATGCAATTTCATAATGAGCAACCCAAACGCACTGGACCGTCAACGACAAGAGCGATTTTCCGCACAGGAATCAGACATACTTGCAACAGAAGTACAGGCTAGGACTGTAGTAATTTATGGATCACAATCCACACCACCTCGTCTCCCAGAAGTTCGGAAGGCACGGGAGGAGGTGGCGAATGCATTAATTAGCCTACATTAGGTGATGTAGGCATACTTATGATTCAAATGGTAGGCTTATGATTCAACTGTGTCAATGTGTAATTTATATATTATAGGCTATTGGCCTACATGATCGCAAGTTTCTTGTAAGCTGTCCTGTTTTATACTAGTAGTTTAAATTAAAATTAATTAATTAATAATAATTATAGGCTATTTGTTCATTAAATGGAAGTGTAATGTTGGCATCACCTATAGACACTACATAGAACTACATGATGAATAAGTTGCCAAATTGCCAGAGTCTATTGCGTTGCCGCTAAGAGGTGGTTACAGTTGATCATAACGCAATGGGTTTTCGTTGGTTCAAATTGTCACTGAGCCGAAAGTATTTTAGAACACGCCCCAGACAGCGCCACCCATCCCACTGCAGCGCAAGCGAAAGGATGTTATGTTGAGAATTTGTTGATCCTAGCGGTATTGCTGAGAAACGCCATAGCGCCAGTTTTAAGACGTTGATGCTGTCAACAAGCTTGCGTTTGACTATACCGTCCCCTTGCGCTGGTTTGAAAATAGAGCCCATAATGTCCAAAATTCCGAACTATCCCTTTAATTATGAAAATACATTAATTTAAGGCATGATCATAAAAGGTACACGGGTCTTTGTAGAAAACAACTATTTCTCTTCTTTAGTTGTGACCTCAGGTCGGTTCAGTCGGGTCTAGAGAATTCTAGGTATCCTGAACTAAAACAGATTCAAGACTGAAACCAAAGAATCTTCAACTGAATAGGCCTTTATTAACAGAGTTTGTTGGAGTCAATTATTCAGCATGCGTGGACAAACAAGTTCACCCAGGACATGCAGCAATGAACTCTGGGATTGGCAGGGGCACAACACCTGAACACAATAACTAACACCCCTTGAAACAATGCAGTAAATTCACAGCAAAATTTCCAGTGTTAATTCAACTCTAACAGTGTCGATTCAACTCTAGCAGTGTACATATGAGCTGCTCTGGCCAGATTAGGCTCATATGTACACTGTTAGAGTTAAATTAACACTGGACATTTTACTGTGAAGTATCATCTGTCTTTGGTCTCACGTCACTCACTCTTAATACGAAGCCTGCTGTGGGCCCCTTTTTCAAAGAAAGAGAGAAGTGAGGACACTTCCATTTAAACATTGGAATGCTAACTCATAATACAATGAAAGGGAGTAAACCTAATGTATTAAGGCATATATTCAATAAACTTGTATAAAACACACACATTAGTATTCCATGTGTCAATCATGTATTGGTTAGTATGTAAACTTATCATTGGTCTATGTATTGGTTAAAATACAAAAGATAAAGCACTGTGTTCCTTTAATCAATATTGCAGTCTGACTACAAAGAAGACGATAGATAATCGTGACTGCGTCACACAGTCTGACATGCAACAATCGTAAAGGACGGCAAAAATCGTGTATACCAGCCTTAAGCTAAACGCAAGTTCGACAGTTCTGAAAGCTGTGCTTCACCTTTGGCCTAGTTAACATAAAATCTGAATTTCAGAAATTTGAATCAGAGACATTTGTATTTATGGATCTGAATTTTTAAAACCTGAATTTCAAAAATTTGTATCCGAGAGATTTATATTTATGGGTCTGAATTTCAAAAATCTGAATTTTTGATATTTGAAAAAAACATCATTGTTTAAAAATGCTAATTTAAGAAATACACCACACACCGCTCTCCTCCGGGAGCCGCATTGATTGCATTTGCATAATGACCGCATTAGTGAACTAAGACAGTGATCATGTATATAAACTGTTATTTTATATACCCAAAATGAAAAATATTTAAATTGATTAAAATGTGTTTTATTTTCCTAGAGGAAATGTGTTACACTCCAACAGTAGTTTTATAGTTTTAGCCTACATACAGTACGCTACTGTTTACTAGAGCCCGACTGATATGGGATTTTTGAGACCGATACCGATATCGAATTTAGGGGGGGGGGGGGGATTCACAGATTACCGATATGGCAGCCGATATAGTGAACTTTTGAGCTTGCATGAAAATAGACCTTTTCTACGTGGATTGTGCACAAATTTAGCACCAATATAACTATGCAAAAGTACTCAGAAGACTGCTTTCTAAAACAAATAACTTTATTACAAAAAAGTTTACATTATTAAATTATTATAATATTAACACGATTAACATCATCAAGCAATTTTTAAAATTAACACTGATCAAATAAAGAATAGAAATGAAATACATAGCAAAATAAACATCAGTACTTTAAGTAACTTACTGACCATTTCAATAAAGAATAAATAAAAATAAAATAAATAAATGCAGCTTTCTGTCTGGTCACATAATGTTGGCTAACAAGGGGAAAAAAGAGCCAAACTAAATGGCCCGTTCACTGAAGGATGCATCAATTTAAAACCCCTCAGAGCTAGGATCGGAAAAGTTTAGAAAACCCTTAACTGGTTTTAGCCGTGAGTGTGTACAGGATCGGTTACCGAAACCTACCATCATCTTACTTGGGTCATAAATAAAGAATGGTGCTCCCAAGTTTCGTCGGAATTTCAAACATTTTCGCAATTAATTTGACAGTTGAACGTGTGTTTATTTTATTATTATTATCATGTTATCTCTACATTATGGCTACTGATTGTGGCTTAACTTGGACGGAGGAGATGCGTTACATCTCCGTAAACACTTGGAAAGCGGCAATGATGACTGGTAATAGATTCCATACCAATAAGGCTTTTCCTCTCCTCTCACCCTAAAGTTAGCTGAGCAGGGGCTGTTTCACAAAGCAGAATTACTGAGTTAGTTTGAAAACCTGCACTGAGTAAAACCCAGAAAAGCACTTTTTCTTCAGTCCATGTTCCAGATTTGGGAGGGTTCCGGGGTTTACTCAGTGCAGTTATTCAGCGGCAGTTTGCAAACATTTATTATGACTGCAATTAAAGAATGACTAACATACTGTTGTGTTAATAGACTATTATTATTGACAATATTCAATTAGCTAGCAAGAGAAACATAAATTTTTATTCCTTCCTTTCATTCAGTGAGTCTTCCTCCAGCGGCAGCGCTGCTCTCTGACTGAGTGAAGATTCCCTGTCACATGATATGTTGTGGGAGAACCACTAGATGGAGTGCTAAGAGCACCCACGTCTCAGTGTAAAAAAATAAATAGCCTATATCGGTCGTTCATATCGGCCACGTCATCCTTGACCGCCGATACAGTATGGTCCAGAAATGCAAATATCGACCCTGGACAGCCTCCCACTGGGCCTTGACCCTAATGCTACCATCACCTTATATTCCCTCCCTGCTCCCAGCCCACCCTGCTCCAACCCTTATTCTGTCAGATGACTGATGCTAATATTTTCCTAAAAGAATAGATATAATAATAAAATGTGTGCACATAAAAGATGTACTGCCTGTATGAATATTATTTGTCATTAGAAAACAATTGCCCTTGTTGCTCATACCTGGAGAAGTATGATCTTGGCAAACTAAAACAAACAGATAAAAATTATTGTACAAAAAAAAAGGGGGGTATCATCTGGTGACATTGGTTATGTTGTACCAGAGTGGTGAAGGAACTCAGCAAGTCATCCACAGTGAGCCCTATATGTATATTTAAGGACAGTGCAACATATCTTATGTCTCAAAAGGGTAAAAGTGTGTAGATATAGTAGATTTTCTTTAGCGCCAATGAATTGTCCAATTGAACTCAGCAGGACAAACAATGGCTAGTTATCGCTCTTTGTCTATGAGATGGTTTAAGACTGACTTGAAACCCAAGAATCTTGATACTTTTTACCCATTTAGTAGTAATCCACTATATCCATTGTCATATATGTACAATACACATTGCCACATTGACAAATTTAACATTTCCTGAAACCTTGGGATGTCGACATTATCATACCAAAATGATGTGTAGCTGAAATACTTTTGGAGGCAAAAGTATTGTATATTTAGGCATAAAAATTGAAAGTGTGTGGTCAGGAAATTAATAGCAGTGCAGTTTCAACAGAGGAAAAATACCACAAGGTGAATTAGAAAAATACATTACTTTATTCAACAGTTCATACACATATCATGGCATAGCATATGCAGCAAAGGTAAAAAATCTACAGGGTATTTGGGAAGCAAAATAGTAGGCAGGAAAAACATAGATGAGTCGTAGTTCATAGATAGTTTTATACAAACTGAATACCAAGCACTTCAAATGGTGTAGGGCAGCTGGGGCCACAGCATACAGCATGCTACGGTTTTGAAACACAATTTAGACAGGGTGGGCACTAAATACACCATGGTACTCCAAATGATGTGAGGCAGATATAGCCAAACGTAATGCACAGGGGTTGACATTTTGAGAGTCACTGGCCCGGACGTGTTAGTTGTAGAGCTTTGTATAGAACAACAGAGGGTGATGCCAAAGGGTAGAGGTAGATGAACATTATGAAATCATTGTAATTCAAGGAAAATATCAAAATCATGTAATTTGGGTGCCATGGTGGTACAGCGGTAAAAGCGCCCACTTTCAGTTGGCGCAGTTGTACTCCGAGGATCGGGTTTGCGCCCCGGTCCTGCCAGATCCGAGCATGGCCGACGCCCTGTGGGAGCAGCAATTGGTGGCTGCTCCCGGGTCGGGGGAGGGACTCGGAGAGAATCGTCGCTCATAAGACAGCCCTGGGAGAGCTGGACTCACGGTCTCGAGAAGTCGCGCCTTGAAGACGACGTGGCGCCCTCTATCCTGCTACCGGACGAAGGGGTTTTATCGGCGGTTCTCTAGCGGTTGCTCAGTTACAATTCTAGTCTAATTGTCTAATTGGCTACCAAATTGGGAGAAAAAGGGAAAAATCTGAAATTAAAAAAATCATGTCATTCAATTATGTACAAAGATATTAGACTATTTTTTGGATTTGGACTTGTGAAATGTACTGACCCAGTGGGCCAGTGAGAATCTCCATCAGCTGGGCCGGAGGGTTGAAAGTGGGGCTGGGCCAGGGGGCCAATGGTAATGTCAAGCCCTGCTGCAGTATGCAGGAGGTGGTAATACAATCCAGACATGAGAACAATAGACTCCTAAGGTGCTCACAAACCACTGCAGACTGAATATAACATAATGGCGTCATGACACGTAAAGTGAATTAGAAGCAAGAATAGGGCTGGCACGACTACCAATAGACTACAGTCACAGAAAGAGGCTCTGTCCCTTCCACTATACAAGCATTCCTTGGAGCAAGACAGATGAATAAACAAATAGCAACAATAGCAGGAGATGATATATAATAGGCCTATTAAGATGCAATAAGTTTTACAATTAAAACATCCATGAATTCATTTCCAACTCACACCCAAAAATCCCGCAGTTCTCCCCTATGGGGGCAGGTTAGAAATACTGCAGTTGTTGCTAAGAACTGGAAGAGCGTCCCTTTTAGAAGGTCTAGAGATCGGTGCCGGGAACTCTGGCCAAAGGACTCGGCATTAGGAGACAGGCACCATCAGGACTCGAGGGCATGGGGGTGTCTTACCTCTCAGGGGACGGCAACAGCGCCGCGCGGTAGCCTTGCCCTCTAGAGGCTAGAAGACAGGGAGAAGAGCAGTGAATGGAGTGCAAACTTACAGCACACTCACGCAGATCAGACTGGTGCCAAGGAAATGACTGCTACTCTTAGCTGAAGTGGTGGGGGTCACATGAGGTGCGGTCCTCTCCCTCCGTGCGTGTATCGGTCAAGTACGGGGAACCCAACCCTGTGAGCCACTTGTCTCGTACCTCCTGAAATCTCTAGGGGCTCATTAATGCTCACAGCTTTGACTGGTTGGCCTGGGAACACGGAGCGTTCTGCATTGCTTAGGAGATGCTTCCACAAAAAGGTAGAAAAACCAGTTGAAGTCTATGGTTGCCAGAGACTACATGCACACACCTCAGTAGACACAGACCATAGACTATAGACACAGGACGCTTGTCAGTGAGCCGATGTATTGTGTATAAATGCCCAGAGCTATGAACCATGAGCCAGTCTCATAGCTTGTATTACACAGTATAAACTAAGTGGTTGGTGCTCCTCTGCTTTGATGGGCACTCAGTATGTTTCAAAGTGGTTTTGATTGACATTGATTTCATTATTGTTTGTTCCTTTATATGCTGGCATGCCTGTGTGTAAACAGGAGCTCCTATATATGTGTGTAAACAGGAGCTGCTCCTCCAATGTCAGATCTAATCAAAACAGAGGACCAACAATTGGATCACTCTTCTGATGTGTCTTGATGGAGATATTGTATTCATACCATCATATTAAGTTATTGTATTTATGCCATAACATTTACTTAGGCTAAATAATGTAGGCATATAACTCACATTCTCGGTTCTTGCAGCAAAAACCTAGATTTTTTATTTAGGTATTTTTTTATTGGCTTGTTATAAACGTGAAAACTTTCTGTACAACGCACGTTACTTTATTTCCAAATTTCTCAGTTTTGGGGGCATTCACCGCCGAAACCCTCAATATTTCAAAGAAGAGGGTAAAAATGTGTAGGCATTTTTTTCTTTGAGGGGGGGGGTAGTCTTTTTCCTTAAACACTGGCCGTTTGCCTGTGTAGACCTAAAGCCTTTTTGGTTGTGAACAGTTATAGCCCGCGTTAATACTTCTCACGGTTCAGGTAGGCCTAATAGCCCATAGCCTTTGTTTAGATGTCAGAAGTTCCAAAGCAGCCATAATTTTGTACAGAACATATGTTGCTTTTATTAATAAAACATCTTCGCAAAAACAGTTTGTTATTGATATACAAGAATCTCAGCCTGTTAGGTTTCTGCATTCTGTGTTAGTTTGTTTTATTTATGTTTCTCATTTTTCCCCTATTTATTTATTATGATTATTTTGTGCTTTCAGTGTTCCATGTTTTGCATTACTGTCACTCCCTGTCATCGTCACACCATTCGGGAGCCTTTGGTGATTTTGGTTTTTCTCTGTATTTCTTCTGTCACGCACTTCCTTCATACTAATTATCTCATTGTATATAATACTAATTAACTAACTACTACTAACAGCTTAGATTTAGGTTTTGTACTAATTAACTAACTCACTAACCTTAGTTTCTCGCTGCAGCTGTCTCTCTTTCTGCCTGTTCTATCACTAATTATCTTTCTTTGGTTCCTCTTAACTACAGCTGACTCTCGTTTCCGCTTTCCTATTCCTTGTATGCACTTGTCTACCTGCTAACCCCAGGCCGTTTCTATTCTAAATACTATTATAAACTATAATAAACAGACAGGAAAACACAGGGAACTAGTAAACAGGGAACTGATATTCCTAGGTGAGGATATCAGTCAAGGTGGAGTCTGAAGAGGTGTGTCTTCAGGCCTCGACGGACAGTAACAGTGGGGTCTGTTGTTAGTTCCCCAACTCCTGTCCTTCCTCCTGAGCCACAGGCAAAATCTACATGGTATGTTGAAAGCAGCTCTGGTGGCTTGATAACAGTCTGGAATGCATTGCTTAGCATATTTAGATCCACTCAACCCCAGTGAGAAATACACATACAAAACAATAGAGACAACGAGTGATCATGTTCATCCTAAAGTGCATCTTACTTGAGTGGTCTCCTTCAGGTTGACAATGCCCCCCATACTACTAGCTTTAGTGGTACTGATTTAATTTGTTTAATATGCATCTAAACAATGTAAACCATGTGCTCTGGCCATCTCAGTCCCTAGATCTGAACACCTATGGGAGGTGCTAATGTGTGCCTGAAATGATGCCCCCAAAGAAAACACATTTCCTTTGGAAGAATGGTGTTAAATTTATTCACTAATGTATCACACTTCTATAATCTGTGGTAAAATGCGGTTTCGTATTACTGGGGGAATCTTCTAGATATCTGAATTGGATTTCAGTGGGTTGAGATCTGGAGACGACTATAACATATGGCTTACTTTACATCTTTATATTATGCTCATCATCATTCAGTGAACTCCTGGATGACACATCACAGAGACTCCCAAAGGCACAAAAATCACATAATAAAGATTACTTTAAGATTACTTAAATTGGGGTGCATTTTTTTAACCCTCTAAGGGCTTGGGTCAATCCTACTTAAAAAACAATATCCCAAATTTTCTCAGTGTTTCTAGCTTTATTTTATTAGCAACAGTAATTTAGTTGTAGCCCACTCATGATGTTTGTTGATGCTGTGGGCTAGAACAAAGAAATGCATTTACTCGTCATAGGCTGTGGGACGTTGCATGATGGGTGAATTCCGCATCAGTCAATAATGCTCGTTGATGGTAATACTCTGGAGTACAAGATTATAATCTGTGCCAAGTGTCGCATGATGGACCTTCGACTTTCTCCATTGTTATCGGTGATGGTAACAGAATCGGGTGTTTCTTAAGAGTGTGGTGGGTATTTAAACTCACTTGGTGTGTGGTACATGCGTATCCTTAGTTGGATGGCAGGGTGTAAGGTCCCTTAGGAACATCTTTAGTATCTGGACTCATATGTGATGCATTGGCTCAGTCGATTTTAAGGTATAGTGCCATTTAACTTTGCTCCAGCTATTCTATACGCTATGTTCTACACTACTGCAACCACAAGGTGACTGGTATGGCCTCAACAGTAGTGAATGTTTACTACAGATGTTCATTGCTCTTCAATCACCATCATTCTCTTTTAATAATAAAAAAGGAACATTTTTGATGAACTGGTGTTCTTTTTTCATTCAGAGTTCCCCTCACTCATGGTATAAATTGAGGGGTGGCGTAGTCTACCGTCCCCTTGTGGGGCACTACATCAAAACTCATCAACTACTTGTTCGATATTGAGACAGAAAGTCTAGGATCAACAGGAGCATAGGTAGCCTACTGGTAATTATGGCTCTGCTCTAAGCCTGAAATTAAGCAGCATGTCACCCACAGAAACCTATGTATTGGAACATGAAGACTACATGTTGAGTCCATGGTTCAGTGAATAGTTTATTTACAAATCTACAGTATTTAAAGATGATTATTAAATACTTATTGAAAATAAGTATTATTGAAAGGATAGATTCCAGTTTTTTTGGTCTTATACTTTCATGGTAAGAGACAATCATGTAAAATTGTGTGACTATCTCATTAACTTTCAAAAGTTTCTCCTTTCACACTCACCTCCATGTCACTTGCCCCTTGCATCAGGCTTTGGAATACCTGTGTGTGTTAATGTGTGTGTATTAATGTGTGTGTGTTAATGTGTGTGTGTTAATGTGTGTGTATTAATGTGTGTGTGTTAATGTGTGTGTGTTAATGTGTGTGTATTAATGTGTGTGTGTTCATGTGTGTGTGTTAATGTGTGTGTATTAATGTGTGTGTGTTAATGTGTGTGTATTAATGTGTGTGTGTTTTAGTGTGTGTGTGTTTTAGTGTGTGTGTGTGTGTGTGTTAATGTGTGTGTATTAATGTGTGTGTGTTAATGTGTGTGTGTATTAATGTGTGTGTGTGTGTGTGTGTGTGTTAATGTGTGTGTGTTAATGTGCGTGTATTAATGTGCGTGTGTTAATGTGTGTGTGTTAATGTGTGTGTGTGTGTGTGCGTGTGTTAATGTGTGTGTATTAATGTGTGTGTGTGTGTTAATGTGTGTGTGTTAATGTGTGTGTGTGTGTGTGCGTGTGTTAATGTGTGTGTATTAATGTGTGTGTGTTAATGTGTGTGTGTGTGTTTGTCTATCCTTATTTTGCAGACTGGGCACCTCCTGCGTCACCTTCAGTGATACTCAGAACTAAAGGAGGCTCACCAGATCTGACTGATCACCGCTGTCAGAGCCAATCAGACCACCGCAAAATGTCCCTCGCTTGAGATAACACTTACACTGACACCTACACAACCACGCTCTAATCGACCCTGGAGAGGAGCTGAACACACAGCGCTCCAGGCAAGAAACTCTGGGCATATAGCCATCATCATGTGTGTTTACTTCTTTGATTAAGTTACTTTATGCATTATATAATCATATAATTATATATACCTATAATCCTTTAATATCTTTATTTTATATTTTAAATCATCTGTAGAAAGTAGTAGAACGAACCCAGTAAAAGAAGGAAATTATTCTGTACTATGTGTGTGATTTGTTATTTGCAAGTTGAATTACTTGAATCTTTAAAATGGGTAAATTGTTGCTTCTGATTCACTTCTTTGATTAAGTTACTTTATGCATTAGATAATTATATATACCTATAATCCTTTAATATCTTTATTTTATATTTTAAATAATCTGTAAGTAGAAAGAACCCAGTAAAAGAAGGAAATTATTCTGTAGTATGTGTGTGATTTGTTATTTGCAAGTTGAATTACTTGAATCATTAAAATAGCTAAATTGTTGCTTGAACTTTAGTATGATTCACTTCTAATTCATTTGATCTAATGAATGTTTGTTCTCCTGGGACTGAAAGTAGGAGAAACCCCCCCCCAATTCCTCTAATCACTCCTGTGGGCAAAGTTGTGGCTCATGACATGATATAATATTCTTAGTTCATCAATACCCTGTGACCAATGAACTGATGATTCTACATATTCCTCCTCCTTGTTTGTGCTAGTATAAAGACTTCACTCACGACAAGTTTTGAGAACCTTCACGGAATGCTTATAGAGCTGACGCGTTGCTTCTCCCAGTGCTGTTGTTACTCATTTTATTTATTATTCTTTAATAAAATATGCCCTTTTTCAGCTCAGTCTGGAATTTATTTAGAGAATTGCAGTGTTACATTTTTACCCTTCAGTTTCCTTGCTTATAGGGATCGTTCGGAATTTTGGACATAATGTCTCAATTACGACTTACCCATGATGTAGTTGATTGATGGAAACCATTTTCAGCTAATTCCATGCGGTCCTTCTTTTGGACATACACACATTGCTAATGCTAGCGCAACTCTATGGTAACCGGTAGCATCCAGTACCAAACGCACTTAAACGCTCCACAGTGCACCCAAAGCAAATAAAATACGACGACAGTCTATCGGGGTTTTGAGTGTTTATACCATCATTTTTGAAGTCAAACTATCGTTGTGTATTTTTATTATTGTGTACTATTATTGTGTATCGAGTGTACTAGGTGGTTGGCAGGGAGTGTAAATGAGGGGGGTCTGGGGGGCATGGCTCCCTGTAGAAAATTTTGATTCAAATAACCCTTAAATGGTGATACAGAATCACTATTAAATGGTTCATCCTGGTGATTTTGTCAGTTCCAACCAATCAGCTGTCAAATAGCTCACAATTCATTCCTCACTCATCATTTGAATACCAACTTCAGTGTTGCTCCAGGTGTATTGACAACAAAAATCTTACCATTTAATGGGTGTAATGGTGCAGCTCTCTGAACATCCCTGCCTGTAGAATTCCCTATCCCGATATGGGTAACTTGTCTGTCTCAGGATCCTACACTTTCTCTCTCCAGAAATGAATGTTTTTCTCTCTCACTGCAAACTGCCTGCTACTATTGATCAGAAAGGTATAGGGATATTAGCAGAGGTCTAAAATCCAGGTCCTTCCCAGTATGTTCTTAGTCTTGCACATGACAAACTTAGTCTTGCACATAACTTAGAATAGGGGTCCTAGTTAGCAGCAACTACAGCAAAAACACAATAGCTAACGCACACGTATTTGCTATTGCACAAATGTAATTCAATTCTATCAAGCTTCTCCAGCTAGCTAGCGAGCACGTAGCAAACGTATCAGATATATAGATAAGTTAACGTTACTAACTAGGTAAGTTAGAAAACAATTATTCAAGCTGATATAACTGTTTAACCAACTAAAATGATCGATCATTCATTTCTTTAAAATTAAATCAAGACAAAAAAACCAATGGCCTGGTGATGGCTTTCTATTTTCTCCTACCTTCTCTATTCTCTCTTTGCACGTTATCTGGCTTTAGCTGTAGGATAGTGAGGGGACACGTTCGCATAAACGTTATAAAATGGAAGTTGTTGGCATGAAATGATTTAGCGCCTGTTAGTTAACTAGCTAGTCACCAAGCTAGCTATCAGATGAAGAGCAAGTTAAATAGATGTTTTGCTTGGTTATCTTCTAACATTACTGCAAGAATATACATTTGTTCTTCCACCGGAATGCGGTGGCTTTAAATGACTAGCGAGTTCACCTGTCGGAAAAAAGAACGGACCTGGTTTGTTTATTAAAAAATAAGGGGAGCGCAAATGGTGGGCGGAGTCAGAACATTTCGCAGATCTGAGTGCAATATGCAAATGAGATGTAATTTCTGTAGGCTACTCGCCCTGTCACAGGATGGGGGTGTGGCTGAGGCTAGCCTCACAGACAAGTATTTTCAATGTACTCTGCTCGGTACCATCTCATTCTACATGAGCCGCTTAGAGGTACTGTACTGTGAAATGCTTTTGAGTGAGGCTGAACGTCACCCTCGGCAAAATAGCCTTGCGAGCATAATGCGCATGTGTGCAGACCTGTTGAAGCAAAAATTAGACTCAGATGCGCTCTCGCTATAGCCTATATAAACATCGAACAAAAAGTTCGGAAATTTGTGTTTGGTAGATTATTTATCTGTTGTAACAATGCTTCTTGGCAATACATTTTATACCTTTGGAAAGCATGTTTATTTCCCTTTTAAATTGTGCCCCATTTGTAAGGAACATGCATTTGTGGGATGAGCAGCACAGCTGAGTATGTGGGTTGCGCTCATGTAAAATTAGCCAAATCTTCTCTGCCAATGCCAAACAGCTTATTCTGCTGTTGCTATCGACTCGTTTGGTGTTGTTTGGTGGATTGGATGATTGAGGTCTATCAGTAACAAGGAAGAAACCAGACATATTGGCAATTTTACAATTTATTCATTTAACAAACAGTCAGGAGCCTCAGTAGCGTTTGGAAGAACCATACACAGCCACAACAGCCTGGCACCTCCTCCTCATGCTGGTCACCAGCCTGGTCACACACTGCTGTGGGATGGCATTCCACTCCTCAACCAGGAATTGTCGCAAGTCAGCCAACATGGTTGTTTTGGTCACTCTAGCACGAACAGCACGCCCCAGCTGATCCCACAAGTGTTCAATTGGGTTGAGGTCAGGACTGTTGGCAGGCCATTCCATTCTCTCTACTCCCAAATTCTGGAGGTAGTCTCTGATAAACCCGCACTGTGGGGGCGAGCGTTGTCATCTTGGAGGATGGAGTTCGGTCCCAGACTGTGGAGATATGGGATTGCCACTGGTTGCAGAATCTCATCTCAATATCTCTCTGCATTGAGATTGCCTCCAATGATGACAAGCCTCGTTTTTCCAGTGATGGAGATGCCGCCCCACACCATCACACTGCCTCCACCAAAAGGTGTTACTCTATCGGTGCAGCAGTCAGCATAACGTTCTCCCCGTCTTTTCCACACTTTGACCCTACGATCCAACTTCCGTAGGCAGAATCTGGACTCATCGCTGAACATAACGTTCCTCAACATGTTCAGGTTCCAGTGCAGGTGTTGCCGACACCAGCGCAAACGGGCCTGGCGGTGAAAGGCAGTCATGGCAGGCCTCCTGGCAGCCCTATGAGCCCGGAGATTGGCTGCGTGCAGTCTGTTCCGGATTGTCTGGGCCGAAAGCCGTGTGCCATATCGTCCTGCAAACCTTGACTGCAAATCTGTAGAAGACAGCCTACGGTTCCTAAGTGCTGAAAGGGTGAGGAACCGGTCTTCTTGGGACGCCCACTTCGCGGTCTGTCTCTGACATCCCCCGTTTCATGGAACTTGGCCTTCAGTTTGGAGATGGTACTAGGGCTCACTCCAAATGATGCCGCAACTTGCTTTTGTGGAACACCAGCTTGAAGTTGCCCTATCGCACGGCCTTATCGAGATCAGACAAACGTGGCATGCCGATTCTTGGAGCAGACACCAATTGACCACTGTAGCAGGGCCCATGCTCACAGGTGCTGCCAATCAGGTGCCAATCAGGCACCTGATTGTCAGCACCTGGGGGTATCGGAAGCTCAAAACAAGAGTCAATAGCAACAGCAGAATAAGCTGTATGGCATTGGCAGAGAAGATTTGGCAAATTTTTCATGAGCGCAACCCACATACTCAGCTGTGCTGCTCATCCCACAAATGCATGTTCCTTACAAATGGGGCACCATTTAAAAGGGAACTAATCAGGCTTTCCAACGGTATAAAATGTATTGCCAAGAAGCATGGTTACAACAGAGAAATAATCTACCAAACACAAATTTCCGAACTTTTTGTTCGATGTTTATGTACCGAATTCTTATATAAAATTATATATTTTTGCAGACGATTTTATTCATTTCATTTTTAATCCCTTTTGGAGGCTCAGCTTCCGTTAGCCTCAATGACAGTCCGCCTACGATCCATATCTACTGCATATCTGGCAGCAGAGTGATGGTTTGAGGCTTCTTTGATACCTCAGACCCTTGTTGACTTACAGCCATTTTACCAATCATGTATTCCATACTGTTCCAGCATAATTTACAGCTAAATCTAGTCCCATCCCCCAATTCCCATAGAGATCCATTCAAATGCAGAGACGTTATATAGTATCGCTTGTAAGAGTACCAGAAAATAAGATATGTTTAGGGCATTTTGTTGTTGTTGGGTCACAGACATCAGGAAGTCATGGCATGCAAAGGATATGCCACCAAATATTAAAGGCAGTCAACTTAGTGTATATAAACTTCTGACCCACTGGAATTGTGATAGTGAATTAAAAGTGAAATAATCTTTTAACAATTGTTGGAAAAATTACTTGTGTCATGCACAAAGTAGATGTCCTAACTGACTTGCCAACACTGTAGTTTGCTAATATGAAATCTGTGGAGTGGTTAAAAATGAGTTTTAATGACTTCAAAGTGTATGTAAACTTCCAACTTCAACTGTATGTGTTAACGAGGGAAATGCACAGGTGGCTAAACCGCACTCCTGCTCCCTACCCCTAACAAATAATAATAATAATGCCTGGCATTTATATAGCGCCTTTATCACACTATCAGCACTTCACAATGATGAGGGGGAAACTCGCCTCAACCACCACCAATGTGTAGCACCCACCTGGGAGATGCAACAGCAGCCATTTTGCACCAGAATGCTCACCACACATCAGCCGAGGTGGAGGGGGAGAGAATATTTTTTAGCTAATTAAACTGGCGGATGATTAGGTGGCAGGTTGAAAGAGCTGGGTTAGGAGTTTAGCCAGGACACCGGGGAAACCCCTACCCTTTGCGATAGGTGTCACGGGATCTTTAATGACCACAGTGAGTCAGAACCTTGGTTTACCGTCTCATCCGAAAGACAGCATCCCCTACAGCACAGTGTCCCATCACTGCACTGGGGCATTGGGGTTTATTTGAGGCGTTCCCCAGAGGGAAGACTGCCCCCTACTGGCCCACCTACACCAATTCGAGGTGATCTCCCCCAGCAAAAGGCTTACACCACTCTCCAGCTCCGCCGACTCAGCCACGCCAACCCGCTCTGCAGTTCACCGCCGCTCTCCGCTTGTCAAACCCGGAGATGATACATTACAATGCAGGAAAAACCCTGGACACTGACCCTTCCTCAGTCTCATGCTGTAGTGGACAGCCTATCAGAGTGACGCCAGGGGATCTAGCCACAGGAGTTGTGGGGCCTAAGTGGGCCCTCACAGGGTCCACTGCATTGTCTGCATCTGCAGCTGATTGCCTCCTGATGCCAGCGCTTTTTAGAACGCTTCTTGGCCGCGGGCCTCTGCGTGTGCAGTTCCCCCATCACGCTCCGTACAAACTGGTTGCCCAGGTGTGATGTCCCCCGCGAACAAGCCACCACCTACCGAATCCTGCGCTCCTCTCAGCATAATAAATGCTGAAGTGAGCACAACACCAAAAAGACACGGAATTGAACAGTAAGACTGCAGGGTAACGAGGGGGTGGGGGAGCCTAAGGAAGTATATGCCCTCATGGACACAGAGGCTCCTTTCGGCATTTAAATATTTATATGAACTACAATAATATGTCATGGTTTCTAGCAGCCTCTGCTGTTTCTGCGTTTGGTTTTTCTTTTGGCATCGCTGGGACGTTCTATTGGATTTTTTCCGCCGTTTCGTTGTTTGAATCTCGCCCGGCAATTATTCCTTTCACCTGTTTTTGATTTCCTGCCGGTTATAAATAGCCCAGGACTTCCGCATTTACGACGCTTCCATATTGTCTTTTGTTTTGACAAGGAAAGCCGGTACGGTATAGGACAGCTCGAGTTGGAGCACTTTGCCTTCAACATTAAATTGTTGACGCAAGGCGGGACTTGACTCGGATGTCTTAGAGTGTTAGGAATTCTCAGTCTCTTAAAAGAACTCTCTGTCTTTGTTTTGTGAGTTTACCTGTCTCTAGTGCGAGGCAGGACTCTTTGCCGTTTCAGTTTTTGTTTTATCCTCTTTGTAATACTGCTTTCATTTACGAGAGCAAGAGGTTGTTTCCTTGGTTTTTCTCATTTCTAAGCGCTCTAGCTCTTGAGCCTTTTTCGCCCGCTTCAGGTTGTTATTTGTTTGTGGCAGTTCATCTCTCTTTTTGAGAGCCTGTTCTAAACTCTTGTGTCCACAAGTTCACCTGTTTGCTACGGGTTGTTTTGCATTATCCCTTTGTGCCACCGTCGCGCCTGGTCCTTCGACCCAGTCACCTTACATAATATTAATAACAACGTGTAAGTACAAGAACCAAAATATTGGGATCCGCCAAGTTACAGCTTTCCTACATAAGTAACCACAATGACCACAGACACTCAGCCCTTAAAAACATTAACTTCTGTATGGTCTGACCTCACGTAACTACACAGCATTCAGATACAACTTCACACATCCACACAATAAAGCCCCAAACTTGGGATATTTTGCCGTTTTTCTACTTCTTTAGTTTCTTCTTCTTCTCCTCCTCATTCTTCTTCTTCTCATTTTTCCTGCCATACCCTCAAAGAATAATTCTCCCCATTAGATAACATCGCATACCTGCTCTCCCAAGCTTATCGACCAATAAAAACGCTTCAAACTAATGTGGACACATCGCAGAATCACAGACAAAACGGCTATATGGCGTGGTGTTTTCCATGAAGCTACTGTGGCTGTCTCTACAACTGTTATACTTTTCATTTATTAGACTTATTTTCACATTAACAAACATATTTTTATTGCAAAGGCAAAAGACATTTCCAATATTATCCTAACTGTTTCACTTGTACTACAGTGAAAAGGTGAAAGTCAGACGACACCATTTCCGGTAACGTTACGCAGTATGGAAACAAATGTCATTGACAAATGGCCTATAGCCTATATCACGTGACTGTACCAACAGGCTTCAATGCTTACCATGCGAGAGATCTGGGTTCGGTCCCCGCCTGGTACTAAAGTGTCATTTCATTTTGGACTAAAACATTGTGCACATATTCTGGTTTTCTGTGTTTGCGTCTAGCCTATTGTGCATGCATGTCTCCACATACACTTGGTTAATTCATTTACATGCTTCTTCATGATCCATAGATCAGGTGGTGCTGTTCATTGTATTTCATTAGACATTAAATACAGCTCATCTACAAACTCTTTTAATGTGATTGTGGGCTATCAGTAATAGGAGAAATGTTCTCATTCTCATCAGTACAGGGCGTTATGGTTACGCGAATGTCTGCATGCATTTATGTATCTTGATGTCATTATCTTCATGCATTATTCATCATTAGTTAGCTACCAAAAATAAGTGATATCTGATAAAAAAATGTCTGACGTAAAAAAAAGCCAAGTTACTCACGCACTTTATCAATACTTTAAAAGTATTGATATCAAAATGTGACCAAGCAATGCTATCCAAAATTTCCTAAATTATTTAATGTAACTTGGCCCTGTGTTTCTTCGTCTTACCATCTCAAGAGAATGTGGTCAATTAAACTGTATGTTCCACATCAAACTGCAAAATGAGAATAATTTATAGTGGAAATACTCTGATTCAGATGTGTTGCACTTAGAAATTAAACAGAAAAAATACTACGCTATAGGGCATGTTTGGACAATTGTCTGCATCCACTGCTTTGGGTCTATGAAAAGCACAGAATGAATAAAATATATTATTATTATGTATTTATTGATTTGGAATATTTGGATTTCTATCAAAACCTGCGTGGTCCTACAGAGCATAAATATCCTTGTGTTCACAAAATTCTGTTCGCAAATATCACAACTATTATTATGTTAAGAAAATTAGTACTATTACTTATTTGCCATCATCTGACCCACAAACATGTCTGGATACGTTTGTAAAAATGCTATATGTACGCTATTTTCTAGGTAAAAATATGACAAATTTTTATCTGCATTTATTTATTCATCCCCCCTTTCTCTAATGTACATGATGTTTCTTGATATAAATGTCTGTTTGTGAATTGTAAAGAAATCTGTAACAGCAGTTAACATTTTAAAACATGTACATTTTCTAAAGTAAACTTGCCAACAAAGTATAACCATATCATTTCTGGAGTGTAATTATTCATCAACTGTTAAAAACATTAATTGAAATCATATATTGTTCCATGAGGCACAATCTCTTCACATGCTAAGATGAAGAAACACAGGGCCAAGTTGCATTAAATAATTTAGGAAAGTTTGGATAGCATTGCTTTGGAATAGAGCTGGTTTATTTAGTGTGAGGTACAATAGGCAATATTGTTAGTTGTCACTTGGCCACATTTTGATATCAATAGTTTTAAAGGCAGGCCTAGTTTTTGCAAATTGGAATTAAGGACTTATAGACAGCGCTCTGTAGGCTATGCATGCGTAACTTGGCTTTTTTTTTTACGTTGGAGACGTTTGTGATCAAATATGATATCATGTGTAAGTAGAAATCCAAAAAAGTGTATATTATATTATTATACACAAATAGAAAAATGTATGAGATGCAGTGGACATCCAGCATTGTGTATAGCGTGACATGGTGTCCGCCCCGCAGTGGTGGTTAATTTGCTATTCAGTGTCCTAGAAGCTCACGCTCTCAGCGAAGATGACCCATACAGTGGTGTGTTGACCGTAATGAAATAGAATTCGTGATTTTTGGCTTGTTCTATTGTTCCAGGAGTTGGGAAACATCTATGAGCTTTACCAGACAAGGGACAGCATCCATCGTAAAGCCTGCCATCATAAGGTCTCCAGCGCTATTGACACAATGTGAGTATATTCCCTCAAATAAGGACTACAGAACATCTGGATTTTATTTGGATATATACAGTCCAAAATTAACACCCGCCAAGCACCAAATGCGGGTATAATATATTGTGCATTATGATGTACTGTTTTATTGGACACTGTACTTCAAGCATGAAATATATACAGTGCCCTCCACTATTATTGGCACCCCTGGTAAAGATGAGTAAAAAGGATTATAAAAAATTCACCATATGATGAATTAGCTTAATCTTACACTGGAAAAATGAGAAAAATCCAACCTTTAATTGAAGTGAATTTATTATGAGAAAAAATCCCTCATCAAGAAATAATTATTTGTAACATAACCATGTGTGCCACAATTATTGGCACCCCTGCATTTATATATAGAATAAAGTAATCATTTTTAATGTTAGTTTTATTTTTGAGGGATTTTTTTTTCCCATAATAAATTCACTTCAATTACAGGTTGGATTTTTCTCATTTTTTCAGTGTGAGATTAAGCAAATTCACCAAATAGTGAATATTTATATCCTTTTTTACTCATCTTTACCAGGTGCGCCAATAAGAGAGGAGGGCACTGTATATATACAGGCACACACAGTGCCCTCCATAATGTTTGCATATTCTTTTTTTGCTTTGGGGGGCTATGTATAAAAAGTGCTGGAATTTCTACATGTTTACATGTATAAAAAATACCCTTTAATAAATGGATTTACTGTACTTCATAAAAAGTACCAATGGTAAATTTGTCTTAGTTTAAATGTTTTTTTTGCTTCTTAATTTTAATTATCCACACATGAAGATAAACTAAATAAAAAAGGAACATTGAGATTGACGTGGATATATGGTGCACACGATTTATTTCTGACGTCCCCTTCTAATGCTTCTTCATCTCTCAGATGGGATCTACCAAAAGATCCTGCATTTGGATGTGAAAGAGGAGCTGGATGCCAGAGACAAAGAGAACCTCATAAAGGCTCAGGAAATCCTGCAGAGAATCGAACGCCGTGACCTGTACAAGTGTGTTTGTGAAATTTATTTCACAGAAAAGGAACACAAGCCGATCACACAGGTAAATCAGGAGTGTGAACAGGACTGTGTGTAATTGCATGTTGTGCGATCCTACTGTACTTGGATGGATGTCACCAGCACCTAACAAAGGTCTGTGTCAAATGCATTTCTGCCACACAAGTCTTAGCTGGAGCTATCTGGTACCCTGGGTATTATGAGCATCACGAACAAAGTGCGCATAGCAAGTTCTGTCAGGAAACTCTTGCTGCCCTTATCCCAACTGTGCAGTCTCCAGCTCCAATTTTTGTACAACATGGTGGCAGCACAAAACTGCTCTTCCGCGGCTTCAAAGCACTGTCACAAGCCCATGTAAAGTCAATGGGCGACATCAGTCGCGTTGTCCACATTTCTACAGTTAAAAGCAGCATCAGATCAGCTTACCTGCAAAGCCGGTCTCCGCCTTGTACAAGCGACCCTATATATGTCAATGGTGGCAAGGTCTGGTTTTCCGCAAGACTGTGTGAGTGCTGCCTGAGCTGAGCCACCGACCAGTACAAGGCTCACTCCCTCTGCATAGGTGCTGCTACAACTGCTGTCTGTGCGAGCCTGCTGCAGGAGCGCACTTCCTGTTTGGAGGTAGAGTTGGTGGAAGAGTTGTCGGGAGTTTGGAAAGCATGGAGGAGGATCGTATTGTGCTTCAGTGTGTAATCGATATTGGTTAAGAGTTCTAAAAATCCGTATCATAAACCGGTAAGATGGATTCGCTGCTAAGGTGAAAATCTTTGTTGCCGCTGGGGGGCAGAGGGGGAATTTTCCACTTTTTCCTCAATTAAGCACTCGGCTAGCCCTTGCTGATTGGGTTTTTTTTGTGGGTTTTCACCCTCACAGAAGTAAACCTAACTGCCGTAAGAGTTCACCTACATTATTAATTGGCTAACCATAGTTTATTATAATCCGCTTTCAGCTAAACCTGGCTGTATTTTGTCCAGAGACATAAATAAACTATTACCAACCTGGCAAATAAAATGCAATAACCTATAGCCTAGCTAAATGTGAAGGGAAATAAAAAATCACAAGACAATACTAGATGGGAGGAACAAAATCAAAATGTGCTCAATTTGAAAGACTTGGGAAGACTCCGTTGGACTTCTGCCTACGTCCAATAGTTTTAATAAAAACAAATCCTTATCATACTCAAAGGCTCATGAGCTCTCATGCATCGTAAAGCTTGCTGCTAATAGGCTAAGTGCCACCTTGTTGCTTCATATTGCATATCGCTGGATTGCTGGGTTAATTTCTTATGGCAAAGCTTATTCTGCTTTATAGGCAATGCATATCTTGTGGAATGTTGGGCTATTTGCTTTTTTTTCTAACGGCAAAACATTTCTAATGGTAAATAATTCAAATGGCTAAGCATTCTAAAGGCAATCAAATCCTAACAGCAAAGTTGACACCAATAGCTAGCTTCTGATAGTAGCCTAAGCCTACCTTATCAGAATAAAACCTAGAGTGGCTCTTTTGATAAGTTACATGGCTCCCTTTTGAAAATAAATAATGAATTCTTACATGGAATGTAACTTCACTACACCCGATGTTATTAGGTGTTGTAAACCGCATATAGGCTGAAACAATAGGCTACAATTGTCGCGTATGCCTAAAATTATTTCCCTCTTTAAACATTAAAAGAAAAAATGCGCTGAGCCCTTTGTTAATTTCCCCATGTTACTCTGCAAATACGTCAACAGTCTACGCATATTTTCAGACAAATCGGTTGCACCTCATGCATTTCTCCTTCGTTTTGTTGCGAGTAGCCTACATTTGCCCACCTGGCACTTGGCTTTCACAAGGGGGAAAATCGCACTGCCACTGTTGTTTGGAACTGTAACCAGTAGCATATAGGCTAAAACTATAAAACTACTGTTAGAGTCTAAAGTATTTCCTCTAGGAAAATTCATCAATTTCAACATTTTTTATTTTGGGTATATAAAATAGCCTAGTTTATACACTACTCACAAAAAGTTAGGGATATTTGGCTTTCGGGTGAAATTTATGGAAAATGTAAGTTCACGCTACAGTGATATTATACGTATCATGAAAGTAGGTCATTTAAGTAGAAGCATGCAATGGTGATTTCCTCATCTCAAACAATTTATTGAAACAAAAGCCAACAACAGTGGTGGGTATACCACAACAAAAATGTCAATGTCTCAATAACTTGTCATGTGCCCTTGAGCATCAATTACAGCTTGACAACGACGTCTCATGCTGTTCACAAGTCGACTTATTGTCTGCTGAGGCATGGCATCCCACTCTTCTTGAAGGGCGGCCCTCAGGTCATTGAGGTTCTGGGGTACAGAGTTACGAGCCTCTACACGGTGAGTCAGCTGATCCCATAGGTTTTCTATGGGATTCAGGTCTGGAGAAAGTGCAGGCCACTCCATTTGAGGTACCCCAGTCTCCAGCGGCCTTTCCCTAATGATGCGACCTCGATGAGCTGGAGCATTGTTGTCCATGAAGATGAAATTAGGCCTGTGTTGTTCATGCAGGGGCACAATGACTGGATTAATGATGTTATTCAGGTAGTATGGGCTTGTCACTGTACCATTCACAAAGTGTAGGGCAGTTCTGTATTAACTAGACACACCTGCCCACACTAACACCGCCACCACCAAAAGGTCGTCTGGTGACAACAGTGGCTGATGCATAGCGCTCTCCTTGACGTCTCCAACATCGTTGGCGGCCATCATTTCTGCTCAACGTGAATCGACTTTCATCAGAGAACAGCACTGAGGCCCACTGGTCCCTCGTCCAGCGTAAATGCTCCCTGGCCCATGCAAGACGATGACGCCTGTGCCTGGTGGTGTGGTCAGGTACCCTTGCAGGTCGTCTAGCACGCAGACCACGCTGATGTAAACGGTTTCGAATGGTCTGACGTGACACTTGGGTGCCTCTCACCTCCCTTAAATGTGCCTGGAGTTGAGTGGCATTCATCATCCGGTTCCGCAGGGCACTGTTCACAATGAAGCGGTCATCAGTGTGGGATGTGGCCAAAGGACGTCCACTTCTATGCCTTTCTGTGACTCTTCCAGTCTCTCTGTATCTCTGTTGCAACCTGCTGATGACACTCTGTGACACTCTAAGCTCAGTGGCCACTTCCCTCTGAGAACATCCTGTTTGAAGCCTCGCAATGGCGAGGTACTGTTGATCAATTGTTAGGTGTCGTCTTGGTCTCATGATGTCAAAATGTGAACAGCATGATGAAGAGGACTGTTTAAATACCAATTCTAATTGAACCAGGAAATTTATTAGTCGATTCATGGATCAAACACCTGTTGTGAATTTTGCCGTTCAGCTCCTTGTTAGAGAACAGCAAGTTGTGCAAAAAGTACTGAAACATTGAATAGTTGGACATGTGCATTCAAAAGTTTAGAGAAGGTCAAATTAATTTCACCTGTAAAGGTTATAGTGCATTTTAGGTTCATCCTGAAATTTCACCCGAAAGCCGAATATCCCTAACTTTTTGTGAGTAGTGTATATGATATACATGTATATACATGATCACTGTCTCAGGACGCTAATGCAGCAATTATGTAAATGCGGTCAATACACCTCCCGGAGGACAGGAGCGATTCACACTTGGGTACCAACGCCAAATGGCGTTGAACATGGCGGTTAGAGGGGGTCTTTGAGGTTAAAAAATAAATTTAAAAAATCTATGAAAACTCATCTAACTCAGTTCTCTAAGTTGAATTTAGGCATTTGCAGTATAACCATTTCAGAAAAGTCAGGGCAGGACAGAAACATGCCATAATTAAATTATTCAAAATTTAAAATCACAATGCCAATTGGCATCGCACTTGGCCGTTCTAGTGTTAAAGATACAAGTCAATTGGCTGAAATATAATCTTTCTCGTAGGTGTTTGCGCCCAGTGAATAGGCCTATTGTTTCACCAGCGGGAGGGGTGATACTTTTAAATCTCCTATTGAATCCTATGAATGACAGTTTTCATACCTTGCCGATTACCATGGACTGCTTAGTAGATAATGTAGCCTATTAACAATCAATATTTTATTGGTTTTGAGCAATTTTTGGTTGTTACTCTGTTTCGTTATTTATATAGAAAATTGGGCGGCAGTGTAGTATAATGGTTAAGGAACTGGACTTGTAACCGAAAGGTTGCAGGTTCGATTCCCAGGTAGAACACTGCCGTTGTACCCTTGAGCAAGGTACTTAACCTGAATTGCTTCAGTATATATCCAGCTGTATAAATGGATAAATGTAATAAGAAGTTGTGTAAGTCGCTCTGGATAAGAGCGTCTGCTAAATACCTATAATGTAATATAATGTAAATTAAATTTGGATTAATGTGTAGCCTATAATTTCTGGCTATGCTAAATGTAAAGTATTTAAAAAGTTGGTAGCTAGGCTAGATAGGCTAGCCTATAATTTAGCGAACCGCAATGTTAGGTGTATACTGTAGGCTACATGCAACTAGGCCTAGCTACTTGTACATGTAGGCTACAGACAGGTTTGTTTTTTTGGGCGGAGAGGAGCGGAGGAAAGGAGGTGGGGAGTGAAGAATATTGGGATGCAGCCAGAGAAGAGTGCGCATGGCAAGGCCTTTTTACATAGGCTATAATAGGGTGCATCCCAATATTCTTCACTCCCCACCTCCTTTCCTCCACTCCTCTCCTCCAAGGAAGTATGCAAAATATCCTGCACGTTTCAAGTACAAGTATTTGCATGTACAGTATACAATGTAGCCTACCTGACATTGTGGTTTGCATCGAGACATCAATTAATATGTAACATTAGATTAAAACACAGAGTTTCCGGGGCACGGAGGAGAGGTGGTGACTGTGAAGGAAAGGAGCCAGGAGGGTGCATTTTTCGAGTAGGGGAGACCGGGTAGGGGTTGTAATACTTTTGGTTCGAACATGCATAACTCGGAGTGTTTGTGCTAGAGCTCTTAAACGTTGATACAAGCTACCCATATTTGCCTTCTACAAATAGTAGTCATTGAGACATCTCCTACAATATCACAGAATATGTGAGTTAATGTCAAATATAAAGAATTCCACTGTTACAACCTTAATACTAGGGTTAGTTGTAACACTAGCTGGGGATAGATGTAACAGGAACAGAAAACCTCCTTAAATCAGGCCCACAGTGAAATTTACACAAGAACTTTAATAAAATATCTGAATAGTCAAAAAGTGCATTCTCAGAGTTATTTGGCTAAATAGCCAGGTTACCAAACTACTTCATCTTGTCCCCTTAATTATTGAGTAATTTCTTGCAGTCAAGACATTGATAAATCGGTATTGAAGATAATACATCCTAAAGCTTGTTCGTCCACAATAGCCTTGATAGTCGTACAGATTGATGCATTTCAGAATGGAAAATAGCTTGTCGCTGCCCAGTTTCTGTTTTGGGTTATTGAAGAGGTAACAGTATGTAGCCTATTGGCAGACATTGCATGAAGGACTGCCATTTTCCACAGCTTTATTTCTGTTTTGGGTCCCATTTTTCCAATCGAATAACCGGCCAATAAAATTATAATTGAGCTGTATTGACATAATGGGAAATGTAAATAAACAATGAACTATGTCCCATATCTCTGAGGTGCAAAGCCGGGTTTGAGGAATTTCCTTTATTCATTTTCTCTTTCAGGAAGACAAGGCATTGGCAAAAGAACTAGAAGATTATGAAGATATTGGAACAAAAGTGAGTTTGGTCAGTTTCTTTCATTCATAAACTGAAATGTTAAATTTGTTTTAAAAAAATGTTAAGAATGTATTTGGTTTTATCTCCTTTCAATGAGATCATGGAGAGGACTTATGGGATGAAGGGAGTCGACCCAATTAAGCAAATCAATTTCTACACAAAGATCGAGCCTAACACAGCCAGAAAACTGGATAGAAAGGATGTGAGCCATTTTAAATTTAAGATACCACTAAAAGGAATATGTGTCTGACAAAAATGTACACCATCATTCAATTTTACAGTCATACACATTCAGACATAACTAACCCTCATGTAGTCCTCCATTAGATAAGTATAACCTGATGTGATGCATAACATAACAAATTTTACTTTGTCATTATTTATTCAACTAAAAATAAGCCAACCTGGAAATTACTGCAACTTGTCTGACTGCAACCCGGATCAAATCAAATCTAACTTACATTCTATCTCCCTAGGTCTCCCAGCTCCTCCCAAATGTCTTTTTTGAGAACGTGCTCCACGTTTACTGGAAGAATCCAATAAGGAATGAGAAAAAAATTAAAGCCCTCGAGGAAAAGGCAAAGCAGTGGTGTAAGGAGAAGGGCTCCAAAGAACAACAATCAGATACAATGTTCGGGTCTGAATAATCATCAGCCTGGCATTTTGACACAAGGCCAATAATACATGCTTTATACACCATTGCAGAGAAAAGGCTAGGGAAAAAAATATATGACAAAGATCTGAAATTCATTATGCACTGACAAAAAAAAGACACAATTTTGAAAAACGTAAACACATGCATCTGTACTCAAGTAACAGATGAAAATGGCTATCACAATTCCTGCCTTCCTGATGAAGAGAATGGTGTTTTCAGAAGGATGTTTTCACACTAGTATAATCACAGTAATAGAGAAAAGATCTCTACACATATATATTCATTGTACAATCATACCAATTGAAACGCATATAAAATTCTCTAAATCCTCAAGAGCCAGAGAAGTAGCGGTCTGCAGCCTCTTTAACCACTCGGAAGGTCTTGGTTTATCTCTGTCAGCCAACGCGAACCAGAGACAAAATATATAATAGCTTGTGTGTACGTGCCTCCCTTCTATCTTCTGACACGCTTACACCCCAGGCGCAAGGCCCATCTTATCGCGAGAGCCAGAAGAGACACTCCTGAAAACAAGATAACTCTTATTTTTTACAATTTTCATTCATGATAAACTAACTTTTTATTTTTTCTGGCGTCTAGAAGTTATATGATGTTGGGGAAAAAATTATTAGCTGAAACTGTAAGTGATTAATTTCATGCCATGCCAATTATTTACATCAGATCAATTATTTTATGTTTTTGTTTTCACTCAACTTGACTTTCCAATCTGTAAAATAAACAGTAATTATAACAATTTTCCTTTTTTTTTTTATATTAACCATTTTTATTTTACCTGTAATATAATTCTGAAATGATATTACATAGTATGAATTATCCCATAATGGCTACGTGCAATTGGTAGGCTGGAGGCTATTGTCATTTCAATGTAGTTCGTACCTCGCATTCTCCTTTGTAAGGTACGATTCGCGGGAGGGGCTCGCCTCATGCCTTGTAAAAAGAAGAAACTATGTGCTCAAATTCATACTGGCTAATAGTTATTTTGCCGGGGTAATGCGACCAATGGCTCTGCGAGAATCTTAGCTTTTAAAACTTTTATTAAAGATGTTAAGAAATGTTTCTTTTATTACGGTTTGATGGAGGATTACTTTCCGTACCGCGGGCGCACTGCTCGGTCTCAGAGGATGTCAAATCACCAAGGCAAGGATGCACCTTGGGGAAAAAAGGAAATGATTACTTTTCTTATGTATGCCCCTGCTGCCCCCTAGTGGCCACTGACAGCGTCTCGCAGAATCACGCGCGCCAGAAGCGAAATCATACCGGAAGCGCGCGCCACTCGCGTCGGCGTTTCTCAGATACGGATTTATACAGTATTTTTTTCGGAGCAAAATGGGCTACGTTACTTGTAACATAATATCGTAATTTTTCAGGTACAAAAAAAAACAAGAAGCTATAGCACACTTGTCAAACCCGCCATGGAAGGTTTTAAATCATAGACATAAAACGAACATAAGTTATTAGCTTACACAGATGTACGTAGCTTACACCAAAAAGTCTGCGAAAAAGTTCAGAAGCATTTTAACAGTGGGTCTATTTTTTTAGAGAAATTAAATCATGGGTTTAAAAATAGATTTTAATAACATAGCAGCAATTAACACATGTATAGCCACACCTAATGATGGCTATAGGTGCAAAACTATATTTCGAAAACAATACCTGCACCATGAACACCTATTTTAACCACATAATGCTGATTGCTGTTTAAATAGTATAGGTAGGTCTATGCAAAACTATCCCTGAGAACGCTTTCAACTATCGTAACAACGGGATCCGTTTATGCAGTCATGCATAGAAACGTCCTCGTTTTCAGTAAAGTATCGCATACACTTGACGAAAAAAGCACAACCTGCAATAACAAATAATTTAACAAAAGCTGAGCTTTATGATTGTTTAATTTCCATGAATATTTTCGGAATTAGAGTGCGGAGAACGAAGAGCACATGTATCCACAATTATAATGTTGATTAAAATGTGCACAATTTTGCGATGCAAGTTAAAATAATTTAATTACTTGCCTAATACCCTAATTGAGTAGAGCTGGCTACATTTGATGGCAATGAGTAATTTGTGAATTGAACACTGATGTAGCCTATTGGTAATCAAGGAAACTGATTGAAAAATGATTGAGACCAATAATCAATTTAAGGGGAAGTTATCTGCCTCAATTTTCAGCTCAGGAGCCGCCACTGCTATAACATTCTTATTTATTTGGCAGTAACAGATGGTAGGCCTTCACTATGGTGGGCCTAATTGGACTACGCCACCCTCTGTTTACTGAGGGGAGGGACCTCTGCAGCTCAGTGCAAACCAATTCATACAAATACTCTCCTTTAATAATAATTTCAGGTGATATACGGACACAAATCAAAACCAAACAAAGATACAAACAAAATTCCAAAGTAAACGGTAATTGGCGCTTGATCCTGTGAACAGAAATAACACTAAGCGCGATATCTTTAAATAGTTTTTATACCATTTTATAAAAGTTCATACCATTTAAAACAAAACCCCCGAATGAATGATTTACCTTTTTAATTAAAATATGCTCCCAATGGGGGCAGCGTCCGCACGACAAATTAGTTGGGAACTTCCGTGTGAGACTCATGCATTTGGCTTCCAAATACTTTAAAAAAAAAATTTTTAAAGGACAACGGCGACCTAAAAATATAAAAACAAACAGCGAATTCCTCAGAGGTTTACGTTAAATGACACGCTAACAAATCTGGTGGCTAACAAACTTACGAAAACCATTCAAAATACCTTGTTATAGAAGTTGCCGTCTGCACAATGTAGCCACTTAACTTGCTACTCCAAGGCAATGCAATCAACACCATTGGATCTCTATGGATAAAAACAGCGTCTTACTTATCATACATTTACATAAGATTATTACTACACCAATAAAATATAAGTTAAATACCTTAAAATCCGTGTTTTTCCCACGAGACTCATTCAATGGCCACGGACTTTCTAAAAACTCACGTCTACCCTTGACCTCTATTTATAGGAACTAGGATGATGGTATTTGTAGTCATACTGACGATGCTTTACCTTAAACCCGCTGCAAGATGCAATGCTTATCCATGCCCACTGAAGTGATAATACATGTTTAATGTAGTTTTAATAACCGATGTTCATATCCCATCTCGATTTAAAATTAATATCAGCGAAGCGAGTAGGCTATTATTTAACAATAACAAGAGATTATAGGTTGGTGATCGATTACGTATTAATTCTGATTTAATGACATGGTTATTAGCAACCCCCTCTTTGGATAGTTTATTTGTTTGGCCTAATAACTGGCCTAAAAATGTGAATAATCTCAATGTTGCATTTTTAGTAAGGTAATTTATTACATGACACTGGGGAAGGCATATGAGTTACTTGTTGTAGGCTGTATGGATAGATAAAATAACACAAAGCATCGTATTTGTTTTTGGTGTGTGATGAATATTTTTCCTTTTTATTTCAGGTAGGTAGAGAAAATAATGGAAATAAATAGGTGCATATATGGGCTATACACACCCACATACAAATGCAAACATAACACACAGTGTAGGTCCGAAACTAATCCCGTAAATTCAATTCTCCGCTTCAGGTGAGCTGGGCCTTTAAAAGCCTGCTTTTCCACCTTGGCAGATTGCTTGATAGCGAAACTCGTGCGTGTTTAGTGCGATCAAGGAATAAGCTAAATGGAGTATGATCAATATTATCCGGACTAACCATTAGCCTATGAGTTCCCGGTAATTATTTTACAAAATATATGTGGTTAAATTTCGTTAAAAGGACCTGCAACAGCTGAGAATAAGCTATCAATGGCTTCCGTCTCACCTAAGAAAACGCCAAATTAGCCTGGGCCCCGTTTCCCAAAAGGATCTTAGATAAAGACCATCTTAGGCTATTTTGTTTTAATATTAGTTTCATTGTTTGGTTTTTGTAATTAGGTTTTTGTCTTTTTCCCTCTATTTTTATTATTTGTTTTATGTAATATCAGTAAATATTAATAATTTTAATCATGAAATGCAGACAACACAAACACAAAACACTTGTTACGACCCCGGAAATGGACTGGACCCAAATGCACGACTCGAACACAGGAATGCCTAAACTCAATATTTTATTGTTGATCAGGGTAGTCCTGAGCAAGGGGAGAAAGGCAAATGGTGGTTAACGTTCCAAGCCGGAACTGGATGAGCAAGACAGACAACAGAGCACGTAGCTCTTAATAAATGATGCTTCGACCAATTCTCCTGAAGCATAGGGAGAACATAGATGACAGACAGTCCAGGAATGAAGCAGCGGGGGAGTAGTGGCAGCAGGAGAGGCCAGGTAAGGAGATGGAGACGGACAACCAGTTTGGTGGAGCAGGGGATGAGCGGGAGCGGGAGCGGATGTGCAGGATAGTGGAGCAGAGTCCGGGCAGGATGCAGGCGTTGCAGCATGGCAGCGGCAGTAGCGGCACAGCAGCAGCAGGGCGGCAGCAGCGACAGCAGAGGCAGAAACGACAGCACATCAACAGCAACCGCAACACTGGCAGTCGGCGGGCACAGCCACAGAGTGGAGGAACAGGAGCCCAGGCTGCATGCACACACGTCAGGTGGAAGGCAGGGAAACCGCAACACAGGCAGGGATAACAAACGACTGCAGGCTGGCAGACTGAAGCAGACAAAGTTAGTATAGCGAGGCAGGAATATTGAACAGCGGGAAGCGCCGTTCCAGACAGGAGCAGACTTCGACTTTAACAGACTGGTAAGGCGAATTACACCGGTACCGAACAAGACTCAGATTTAACTGACTAGACTGGATACAAGGACTCAAGACAGACCAGAGGTTTTAGACAAAGAGCATTAACGAACTGGCACAGGACAGAGAACACCGGGTGACTAAATGCAAACATTAATTGGTATCAATTAGGTGCGGCGTGCGAATGTATGCGAGAGTGATTAACAGAGCGGAGAGTGTGGAATGCATGCGAAACGGGGAAATGGGATAGGCTGAGATAAGTGAAGTGAAACAGAGTGACACAAAGGGGAAACCATGCCCAACCTGCAGCAAGAGGGAAACGGACTATGGAGAGACGAACACGAGACAGGGGGAAAGGGAAAACACGGGAAACAATATGACGGGAGTGAGAACATCACAACACTCTTAAGATGATCTTAACTCTAAGATGCTTTTCGCAAATGGGGCCCTGCTTGTTCAACGAATTTTGTTGGATTATGCAATGAAAATGTCAAACATCAATTCCATCAGGCTGTTCTCATGGATTTCTCGAAGTTATCCTTAATGATGACACTAAATACAATAAAGTTGTCAGGTTGGCAACCCATATGTTCATGCATGTTTCCCCTTGTTTTATAATGTCCTGTTTATGGAAATGTGACCAACCTGTTTTACTCGTAGTGTAGCTTAATGCTTTAAAACAATCCACATTCCCAGGAAGACCATGAAACGTGTGACTTACAGCAGGGGAAACAGAGAACATGCAGTGCACATGCAGAGAATGGCATTAAATTTAATTGTGAATGAATTGTAACGTGCTGCAAATTTGTTTTCGTTTCTAATTAGACGCTTAGTTCTCTTTAAAATATTTTGTTCAGTTATGGAATAACAGGTGAAATCAGCGGGGTTTTAATAAGCTGAGGGTATGGAAACCTTGTCACTGTAATTTAAAAAATATGAAGGACGAAGAATAGCTAAGGTTACAATTCAGTTAACATGGTGACATTTATCTCCGTTTTTTAACCATAGGCTATCGAAAAAACCTTATGTATGCACATCGAATCCAGTGTTTCCCCTAGATTTTTTTTCAGGCCGGGTGGTAGGCCCCTCGAAACTACCAGTGTTGTTGCGTGTACACGGTGTCATCAAACGCGCATGCGGGGCCGAGGTAGTATCATCGCGCAGGTCGGGGGTACGGAGAGTCGTCGCACACATGGGGAGGGTGTTGATAACAAAGTGGTGCATTTCTCCATTCTGAGCTAAAATAACATTTGCTCACAAAGGCTTATGGTAAATAAATATTATTTATTTATAATATTAATAAACTTAAAACAGAACTTATATACAATAAACCCCCCTTAGCTTCACAAATGATATTCAGAACTATACAACTTAAACCCAGGACAAGGAGTTTGTTTCTACCGGTTTTTAAGGACTGTTTCTGGATCAGCTATCTTTTCAGCACTGTAGAGCTGCTTTTGAGACTCCTCCATAGTGCTGATCCATAATCAGTCCTTAAAAACAAGTAGAATCAAACTCCTGCCTCTGCAGTATCAGTGGCGGATACAGAAAGTGGCTGATGGGTAGGCCTGGAAAAATCTGGGTAGGCCTGAGTGAAGCTCATCACCGCACGTTTTCTTCAACAGGCTTAGATATTTACAATACAATGTGGGGACCCCAACAATTGATTTGATTTTTATTTTGCACAATGATAACACAAAAAAGCTAAGAGATAAAGAAAATAACAACAAAAAGAGAGGTGCAAGGTAGGCAAGAAACCCACAAGGGCTTATACGATGCCTCTACCTATATTATACAGAATTCACAAAATGAATTTAAAAACAAGTAACTATAAACTGGAAAAAAAATTTAAATTCAAAATTAAATAAAGTATAATAATATTAATAATAATAATAAAAAAAGAAAGACCGAGAAGTGTGTGTGTATCTCTAAAGACACACACTATTAAGCAAATGACAATGAAAGATGAAAGTTTGTATCCAAATCTGTATTCAGCCAGGCAGCACTTAATTTTAGCAACAAATGTAACAGAATTGTTTCAACAAAAGTAACAGAAACAGAAGCGGCGCTTCCACTTCTGAAAATAGGTGTTTGATTTTGGTCACGCAGAAAAATGAATTCTGTTGCTTATTTGAAAAATGAAAATGAAATAATCTCTGCAGGTGCAGGCAGTTGTAGCATAGATGATTAGGAAACGTCAAGGAAAGAGTTGATCGTGGCATTTACACTGCTGTAATAATTATAATTTTAAAATCACGCCAATTGGCATCGGCGATGGCGCTTCTAGTGTTAACAATAATACAGCCACGACTGTCACCAAAATACATCACCAGAGATCACATAGGCCTATCTATGAGCCAGTCAGATGAATGGCTAGCTAGCTACAGAACAGGTGCGATAATAACAAATATTGCATAACCCTCATTAGTGCACTGACAGGAATACAACCACAAATTAAATAACCAAATAGCCTAGAGTTTGTCACAATTCAGAACTCTGCCTCGCTCACAGAGGCTGCAGTCATCCATGCCACGGCGGGTCCCAGAGAACCATCACAAATTAAACAACCAATATACAATAACTTACAATTTGTCACAGAACTCCCTGCCTCGCTCACAGAGGCTGCAATCATAACCATGCCACAGCGGGCCCCAGAGTAAATTTTTTTTTAAATGAACCCGTATATCTTTACCTTAAGATGAGGAGTGGCCAGGATTCTTTTTGGCGTATTGCTATCTTGAGCCAGCAGAAAGCGCTTGCGCTAGAACCACCACAAACCTGGTCTAAAGTCATGTCGCAGTTGTTTACATGTTATTTTAACGGTGCATATAAGTGCGTCTACATAGGCGTGTGCACAACGTGCGTACCCTCCTGGCTGTTACACACAGGGGCGCGCACAAGCATGACTAAAATATCTAGATCACAATGTGAAATATTATTATTGTGTAGGCTATATCAAAAATGCATAATAATAAAAGGTTCCATAGGTCCACATACCTTTCCCTAGGCGAAGGGAAACGATGCCACATTACATTGCTCTCAGCCCACTCCATCAACATCCAGGCGATGTGCGATGGTACGGGACAATGGCTATCCATTAAAAAGGAGCTGATAACACCTATATCAAGCCTAATGCGCGAATTGTCATTTACACCTAATGTGTGAATTGTCATTCAATGGAAAACTCGCGCACTGCAATAGACGGACTTTTGAGTTCTGAAAATGCGCTTCAGATGTCATTACAATACAGCTGTTTATCTAGGAATACAGCCTGTAAGTAAATAGAATGGTTTGTGACTGAAAAAAGTTAAAAACCTTGTCCAGTTAATATTGCTTTTATTGTTTTTCAAATAGCCTAGGCTACAGCGGATTCCAGTGTTTCCCCTACCATTATCTTAACTCACGTGCCGCCCGGCTTGGACAAGAGGGAAAATAAATAATTTTAATAAAAAAATAAAAAAATAATATAATTCTTTTTTTTTATATAATCTTTTTTCATTTTTTTTATGTAGCTGCAATATTTCCCTTACCGCAGAATGCTGGAATGATCAAAATAGCATCTGGTAAAACCCTTGCCAAAACAGCTTCGGTTTCCCGTTAGGCCTACTTAAAATTTTCAATGGCAGCGCTGATATTATGAGGGTGTAATTATAGTTTTCGCCTCTACGCAAAATGGCGCACTTTCGTCCGTTTCCATTTTAGTGTAGAGTAAAAGCTAATACTGCACAGTCGCGGATCTATGGGTGGGCCTGGGTGGGCCTGGGTGGGCCCAGGCCCGTCCAGATTGACAGCTTGCCCACCCATTCAGATTTATAATTACCTTAAATGTGAATTGTTTTGTCTTGGGGAATCGTTATGTATTAATAATCTCTAAAAAGTGTGGAGATGCCATAGAAACCAACTGGAGAAAACGCTGGATGTGATTGTTTGTCTCCATCGGCCCGTTGCTATGTTCGTTACTATGTGATGACACGGCACTTTCATAGCAGAAGTTCTCTTACGTTTGTTTAGGCTACATTACGAACTCGCGCGCCAATTCTGTCTGAGTTTCATGTACAGTAGCAGCCTAGTATAAGCCAACTATGGCTAAACAGCTATCATTGACCCATTTTCTTAAAAAACCACGTCTGGAAGTGGAAGATGAAAAAAGTTTGGACCAGGACTTGTCCAACGAAGAGGAATCGCTCTCGCAGGATCGTCGTGAGACGTTTGCGGGCCCTGGCAATGAAGGCCACAGCAACGACATCCCGTGAGTATCATGCTAGCCTACATGCTAACGTGGACATGCAGGCTCCATAGCCCCCTCCACTCCTGAAGGGACCTTAAAGGGTAAGTTCGCTATTTTGGACCTTGGACCCTATTTGCGGTCTGTCTTCCATGAACCTGACACATTGAGTCCATTTTTTCGCTGATCGGTCCAGTATTGAGTTCGCTACAGATTTCCTGTAGGCTCTCACTGGGCTACAATAGAAGTCAACGGGGCAATTATAAATGTTATGGAAAAACAACAATAAATGTGCTTTCATGTACAATAAATGAGACGGGAAGCTCAGGGTGTATTGTTACCGGTCTCAGTATGCTCTCCTGTGAAATGTATCTCAATCCGAACATTTTTACGGGCTTGGCATGGCTTGGAAGTAAGCATTTCTCTGTTGCTTGTTTTCGCTGCTCCCGCGGAGTACTATGTGTCGGGGGTAGGGGAGCGGGAAGGTGTGCCGGCCGTTTACGAAACTATCTAGGTGAGCAGTCTGCGTTTGTTTACCTGCAGCAAAGTAGGCTACACTTTGCACAAAAAAACTACAGTATATACATGGCTCCCAGGGGGGAACAGGTTGTAACTTGTTGCCTGTGTGTGACATTGGCTCTTCGCGTAAACTGTCAAGAGAGAGACAGCAGCTGCCCTAGACTAACACTGGGGGCATAATAACCATGAACTGGTTGTCACCCAGGGAATCCAGTGCCAAGTAGGCACTTACACTGTTTGGAAATAAAATTAAGAGGCTTTTTTGAAGATGAGAAAGTTATACAATTTTTTAGTTATACAATGAAATAAGAAGATATATATGTAGAATATATGTGGATTCTTTCTTGGTATATATGCATACTCATTAATTGCATTCACCACGCACATATATTCTCCAGCTCTGTTTTATTAATTATGTTGTTTAGGTTCACTTTCATGGCTCACTTTACCTCAGATTAAATATATAATCTTGATAGCAAACTCATAGCATGGATCACCTCTCTGCCTAACATTTAGTACAAAGGCAAGTGCTGTATATCAAACACAGAAATGTTAAGTGCACAACACAGAGATGTTGACAGAGATTGCACTCAAGTGAAATAAAAGTTTCCAGTGGAATCATACACAGTTAACAACATGCAAAAATTCATAACAACCCCGCCCCTTCCCATACACACACATGCATACACACACATGCACGCATACACACACACCTTTTCAGGTGAGAGGTATCATCTGAATTTAGATCCCAAATAAGGGGTGTTATTTTGAGGGCGCAGCCAAAGTATTTGCACGTGTTATCATTTCACACTTTGCAGGTGATCAACTAAGAGTCATTATGTAAATTACTCCAGCCACAAACAGCCATATTTAAATGAGAGATTTTGCATGTTTGGAATGGTTACACTGTAGGAGATGTCTCGTAAGAAAACAGTGAAAAGACTGGCAGCAATGTTGCCAGTGAGAAACCATTTAATGAATTTGAAAGAAATCTATAATTCATGTTATTTTAGATTACTGTTAAATAATTATTCTACATGGCTTTGACAGTGTTTTGAATTTTTTTTTACAAACATTTTACTTTAAAAATATTGTTTTTTTCCACTGCAAAAAAACCCCACAGGAATTCAGTCTTTTTTAACACAGTCATGTAGAATACCAACAATAACTCATTATTTAACAGTCATCCCATAAAATAACAGGATTTATACAGTTAAATAGCAAGATCTATAGGCTACAGCTAAATAAAAGGATTCATAGTTTTCCGCCTTCATTAAATTGCTTTTCACTGGCAACATTGCTGCCTTTTTCATGGTATTTTTTACAGTGTAGGTATAGGCTACTGCTACACTGAACAAGCTGGTGGTTAAATATGAACTGTTTCACTGGAAGTCTCTTAGATTCTGCAGGGTGTTACAGATGTTTGTGAGGACTGAAATGATCAACTATGCTTAATATCACTACTCGCACCATTAGTGTCATATAAAATCTAATTTCCAATTTTCATGGGTTTTATTTTGATAGTTTTTATTTGCTTTGTTATTCACTGTTATAATAGACGTTGTATTGCTTCAAATTCTAGTTAGGGGTCCAAGCACGTAGTGCTGGAACCCTATTGTTATTGCTGGTTTTATTATTATTATTCCCACATTTGGTACAATTGCAGCAAAACCACATAATAACTTTTGCTGAAACTTTGCACACATGTAGACACTGCGACACGACACATGTACAGCGAATTCCAACCCAATTGACCTGATGGTGGTGCTATAGAGACAAAGTGAAATTTTATAAACTTTTTCGGCTATAACTTTTGAACCGTTTAGCCTATCTTCAAAATTATTTTTGCCTCAAATTCGTTGGTTCGTGGCAAATAACGTTGCCATTTAGATCAATGAGGTCCGCCATATTGGATCTTTTGCAAATTTGCATTTTGTGAAAAACCTATAAATTCGAGCTCCTCCGAGACCATTTGACATATCAACATGCAACTCAAACCCATTTGTTCAGGGGACGATTCTCTAAAGAATCACAAAGCGAATTTCCTGATTTTCCAAATATCCTGATTGCAGTAAGCCAATAAAAACTGTTGTGGGCGTGGCTAGTCACGAAAACGCTAATAACTCTTCAATTCTTCAATGGATATTAATAAAATTTGGTTTCTGTACTTGCACTGACCTTCTGAGCCAAACTCTAAAGTATTGGCTCAATAGAATCAAATGGTGGCGCTATAGAGCATAATCCATTTTTTTTAAATGCATAAATTCATAAATTATTTTTTAGACATTTAAAACTTGCTGTAGTGATCAATTTCCTCATCTGGAACATATGTATGTGCCACATATGTCGCTGCCATCTTGGATTGGCCACCATTTTGGAAATGCTATTACCATTTCCCTTCATGAAAAATCACTGTTGTGTTTTAAACATTGAAAATTATGTGTCGTCATCAATCAATGGGCAGCCACTGGTTATCTGTTATGGCTTAGTGGTACGAGCAATGGCTTGGTATGTGGGGACCCGGGTTCAATCCCCACCATAGGATACTTTTCTTTTCGATGAAAACAATGCACAGTTTGTTATGCTTTTCACACTTAATAATGTTCTTTTCACATTATTGCAAAGGTGAAGAAACTTTACTATATTAACTATTCACTGTTTCACTAGTACTTAAATGAGTGAAACAAATAAAGTTTTAATAAAGTTATTATTTTTCCTGCCAAATTCTTCATCAAAAATGCTCCATACCCTCCAATAATTCTCCCCATACCAAACAACATCTGCGATGGCTTTGTAGTTAGTGTGATTGCCTTCGCTGTGGGAGGCCCGGGTTCAAATCCCACCGAGTACCAAAGGTTGCGTTTCTTTTCGACGACATGCGCTTTCTTACGCTTTTCACATCTACAAATCTTATTTTCACATTAATGGGGGAGGAAACACAAAAACACATTTTTTGAGTTAATATCTAGGCATTGCCTCAGATTGAAGGTCTCTTTCATGAATGTCTTCTCAAATTATTCAGTTTGCATTCAGTTTATGATTTGAAGCATATTGATGAAATCTGGTTGCTATACTAGCACTCACATCAAGAGCCAAACTGTAAAGTATTGGCCAAATTGAATCAAATAGTGGCACTATAGAGCACAATATGTATTTTTTTAATTTATAAATTCAAGAAAAATCACTGTTGTGTTTTAAACATTGAAAATTATGTGTCGTGATCAATCAGTGGGCAGCCACAGGTTATCTGTTATGGCTTAGTGGCAAGAGCAATGGCTTGGTATCTGAAAGACCCGTGTTCAATCCCCACCATAGGTTACATTACTTTTCGATGAAAACAATGCACCATTTGTTATGCTTTTCACACTTAATTATGTTCTTTTCACTTTATTGCAAAGGTGAAGTGATTTTACTATATTAACTATTCACTGTTTCACTAGTACTTAAATGAGTGAAACAAATAAAGTTTTAATGTTACGATCCTGATACGGGACGAACCCAAGTGCAACGACCAGGAGACAGATTACAGAAAGTGGAACTTTATTAAGCGTTGGGGTGGTCCCAAAGCTGTACACGGGAGCAAAACAGGTTAGTTAGTTAACACAGGATAGCGTCCAACTGAGGACTGCTCCAAGCCGGAGCTGGACTTGAAGAAACACGGAACTGTTCCAAGCCGGAACTGGACTTGAACGGAGGTGTCTAAAACACCGGAACTGGACTGGAACTGGACTGGAAACTGGATCGGAACTGGACTGGAAACTGGACCGGAAGGTCCACTCAGGAAACGGGAGCGGCACGGAACTTGTTCCAAGCCGGAACTGGACTTGAACGGAGGTGTATAAAACACCGGAACTGGACTGGAACTGGACTGGGAACTGGACTGGAAACTGGACCGGGAGGTCCACTCAGGAAACGGGAACGGCACGGAACTTGTTCCAAGCCGGAACTGGACTTGAACGGAGGTGTATGAAACACCAGACCTGGACTGGAACTGGACTGGAAACTGGACCGGAAGGTCCACTCAGGAACAAAGGGGACGGCACGGAACTTGTTCCAAGCCGGAACTGGACTTGAACGGAGGTGTCTAAAACACCGGAGCTGGACTGGAACTGGACTGGAAACTGGACTGGAGCTGGACTGGAAACTGGATCGGAACTGGGCTTGAACAGGACTGGAAACTGGACCGGGTAGCTAGAGTAACCGGGCAGAAAGCAGAGGTTAAAGGCAGGGTGTTGTGACAGGACTGTAGCTGGTGAATGCACCGCCGAGTTGGAAGGTGCGGCGTAGCTCGGGCAATACTGGCGTAAGCCGGCTGGCATGCAGAGGTCCTGGTACCGCAACACGAGTACGGGAGGTACGTAACACGGGGAGGACAAACACAGCTGCGGGAAGACTGGAACTGCGGCGTCTGGAGGTTTTGAAGGGAAACAGGTAAATGCATGCAGCAGCGAAAGTTTAGCAGAGATAGCTACCAGTCAGGAAACCAGGCGAACAGGTATGAACCAGCAGGCTCACAAACACTGGACCAGAAACGGGATACGAAACAAACACGGTAGGTTAGTCAACGAACTGGCGCTGAATAGCAGCCAGCCAGGGGTTTAAATGGTGCAGGAAGTGAAGGAGAAAACGAGAAACAGGTGTGAAGTTAAATCAGGAGTGATTGCCGAAGCACAGCAGTGAGGAATGTGAGTAACGAGAGGGGCGAGTGATAGGCGGAAGCTAAAGTGGAAAATGAAACCAAAAGTACCCGAGGGAGACGCCCAGTCCACAGCCAGGAGGGAAACACGGACAAGGGATCCAACATGACACGGAAGGAAACAAGGAAAACATGGAAAACGGACAGGACGGGAACGGAACGTTACAGTACCCCCCCCTCAATGTACGCCACCTGGCGTACCCGGAGGCCTGGTCTTGTCAGGGAACTGTTCGTGGAAGTCTTGGATTACTGAATGGTCCAAGATCAGGCTCTTGTGGAGCCACGACCTCTCCTCAGGACCGTACCCCTCCCAGTCGACGAGGTATTGGAAACCCCGGCCCCTGCGGCGGATATCAATAACACGGTTCACCGTGTAGGCCGGGGCGTTGTCAACAACTCGGACGGGAGGAGGCGGGATGGTAGGGGTACTGAGGGGGCTGGAGGAGACAGGCTTAACCTGGGACACATGAAACACAGGGTAAACTTTGAGGGAGGCGGGGAGGGAAAGTTTAACAGACACCGGGTTAACTAGACAAATGATGGGGAAGGGACCAATAAAACGGGGCTGAAGCTTTCTGGATGAAGAGGGAAGGGAGATGTTTGCAGTGGAGAGCCAGACCTGCTGACCGGCCCTATACTGTGGGGCTGCGGTCCTGTGAAGGTCCGCCAGACGTTGGGAGCGGGAATTGGCGTGAAGGAGTGCGGTGCGTGTGAGTCTCCAAATGTTTTTACAACGAAGGACATGGGCCCTAACAGAGGGGACAGCTATCTCGGCCTCCTGGGTCGACAGAAGAGGGGGTTGATAGCCTAAAGCACACTCAAACGGGGATAGGCCAGTAGAGGCACTTTTAAGGGAGTTATGTGCGTACTCGACCCAGGGGAGAAACCGGCTCCAAGAGGCAGGATTGCGCACTGTAACGCACCGCAGGGCGGCCCCCAGGTCCTGGTTCGCCCTCTCTGCCTGACCATTAGACTGGGGATGGAAACCCGAGGAAAGACTAGGAGAGGCACCCAGGGCTGCACAGAACGCCCTCCAAACTCGGGAGGAGAACTGGGGCCCACGGTCTGACACGATGTCAGAGGGGATCCCGTGCAGCCTGACCACGTGTAGCACCAAGAGCTCAGCGGTTTCAAGGGCGGACGGGAGCTTGGGGAGGGGAACAAAGTGAACCGCCTTGGAGAACCGGTCCACTATTGTCAGAATGACGGTGTTACCTTCTGACAACGGCAGACCGGTTACGAAGTCCACACCAATGTGACTCCAAGGACGGCCAGGGACGGGGAGGGAAAGGAGAAGACCGGAGGGAGGCTGGTGGGAAGCCTTGCTCCTGGCGCACACCGAGCAGGCCAGGACGAAGGCACGGGTATCCCCTTTAAGGGTAGGCCACCAGAAACTCCTCCTGACGAGGGCGATAGTTCTGGCGACACCTGGGTGACATGCCAGGCACGAGGCGTGAACCCATTCGAGGACCTGGGAGCGGACGGAATCGGGGACAAAAAGACAGGAGTTAGGGTTATTGCGGGGGTCCGGTTGGGAAGTCTGGGCGGCCTTCACAATGCCCTCAATCTCCCAGGAGACCGCAGCCACCACACAGGAGGCCGGCAAAATGGGCTCCGGATCAGCAGGACTGGAGGGAGGGGAAAAAATGCGGGACAGGGCATCTGCTTTAATATTACGGGAACCAGGGCGGAAAGAAACAGAGAAATTAAAGCGTGCAAAAAATAACGACCATCTAGCCTGACGAGAATTGAGCCTCTTGGCAGATCTTAAATAAATGAGGTTTTGATGGTCGGTAAAAACAAGAAAAGGGGTACCTGCCCCCTCCAGCCAGTGGCGCCACTCCTCAAGAGCCAGTTTTATCGCCAGCAGTTCCCGATCCCCGACATCGTAGTTCCTCTCGGCGGAGGACAGCCTCCGGGAGAAGAATGCGCAGGGATGGAGCTTGCTATCAGAGGCGGACCGTTGAGACAGAATGGCCCCCACGCCGGTGTCGGAGGCATCCACCTCAACGACAAACTGCCGAGAAGTGTCAGGGTGAAGGAGGATAGGTGCTGAGGAAAACCGAGCCTTGAGTAGCTCGAAAGCTCGCTGGGCATCGGAATTCCAACAGTAAGGCAGGGCAACGGAAGTGAGTTTAGTCAGGGGAGCAGCAATGGAACTGTAATTGCGAATAAAGCGGCGGTAGAAATTTGCAAACCCCAGGAACTGTTGAAGGTGCTTGCGGGAGGTGGGTTGGGGCCATTCTGTCACCGCCTTGATTTTCACAGGGTCCGCCCGGATACTGCCCTCCTCGATAATGAAGCCGAGGAACGGGACCGTGGAAGCGTGGAAGGAACATTTCTCAGCCTTAACAAACAGCTGATTCTCCAACAGCCGCTGGAGAACCTCTCGAACGTGACGGACATGCTCCTGCGGGGATTGAGAAAAAATTAAAATATCATCGATATAAACAAAAACGCTCCTCCCTAGGAGGTCCCGCAGGACGTCGTTCACCATGCTCTGGAAGACTGCTGGGGCGTTAGTAAGGCCGAAAGGGACCACCAGGTATTCGTAGTGGCCCAACGGGGTATTAAAAGCAGTCTTCCACTCGTCCCCCTCACGGATACGCACCAGGTGATACGCATTCCGGAGGTCGAGCTTGGTGAACGTCACAGCTGGAGAGAGGGCTTCAAAGGCGGTGTTAATGAGGGGAAGAGGGTATTTGTTACGGATGGTGACCTGGTTGAGGCCCCGGTAGTCGATGCAGGGTCGCAGGGAGCCATCCTTCTTCCCAACGAAGAAGAACCCTGCACCGACTGGGGATGAAGAGGGACGGATAATACCCGAAGCGAGGGAGTCGTGGATGTATTCCTCCATGGCTAGTTTCTCCGGTCCAGACAGACTGTAGAGGCGTCCCGATGGCAGTTTAGCTCCAGCCAGTAGGTCAATGGCGCAGTCATACGGCCTGTGAGGAGGTAAGGACAGAGCACGTGATTTAGAAAATACTTGCGCGAGGTCGTGATACTCGCTGGGAACATTCGTTAAATCCGGTATAGGTTGCATGGAACAGGGTTTACTGGGCCCCGGAGGGGGTAGTGCAGAACGGAGACAGCTGGCTAGACAGTGGGCACTCCACGCCAGGATGCGACCGGCTTTCCAGTCAATATGGGGATTGTGGAGGCGAAGCCAGGTCTGACCTAAAACCAGAGCAGATTGTTGGGAGTTAATCAGTAATAGCTGAATGGACTCCCGATGATTGCCAGATAGAATTAATTGGATAGGAACGGTGGAGTGGGTAACTAACCCCAACCTCCTACCGTCCAGAGCTAGAGCTGAAATGGGTGAAGTGAGACGTTCCGTGGGAATGCCGGCCCTCCTGGCGAAGGTGATATCCATGAAGCTGGCGTCAGCTCCGGAGTCAATTAGGGCCGAAGAAGATAGGGTCTTGTCCCTCCAAAGGAGAGTAGCCTTGAACATGAGGCGGTCCTGGGCAGCATGGTTGGGGACGATGGGGCTCGTCAGTACGCCCAGTCTTACTGGCGAGCCCCTTCTTTTGGGCGAATGGGACAGGAGGCGATCTGATGGCCAGGCTTGCCGCAATAGAAACAGGATCTGGTGCGCTGACGGCGCTGACGCTCCTCGGGATTGACCGCAACTCTGCCCAGTTGCATGGGCTCTTCCTCGGACCCGCCCGTAGGCGCCCGAGATCCAGTAATGGAGTGTGAATGAACATTAGAGACGACGGAGGGCGAATGACGCCCGGAACTTCCTCCCCGCTCCCGGGCCCGGATGCGGAGACGATTATCGATGGCTATAGCGAGGCTGATGAGGCTATTAAGGGAGTTGGATTCCTCCCGAGTGGCAAGCTGGTCCTTGAGTTCCTCGCTGAGAGCTTGGCGGAAAGCCCCCTGGAGGGAGGCGTCATTCCATCCTGACTCCGCGGCGAGGGTACGAAACTGAATGGCCATTTCTGCGACACTGCGGTTGCCTTGGCGAACTTGAAGCAGACGCTGGGTAGCGTCACGTCCACAGGTCGGGTGTTCAAACACACGTCGCATCTCTGCCGCAAAGGCTGCGAAGTTGCTGCATAACGGAGCCTGGCTGTCCCAGATGGATGTAGCCCACTCCAGGGCGCTCCCTCCCAGGCTGCTCATAATGAACGCGATCTTGCTGGAGTCAGAGGCGAAGGAGGAGGGCTGCATCCGAAACACTATGTCACATTTAAGTAGAAATTCACGACATCTCCCCAACCCCCCGCGATATAACTCGGGGTGTTGTACACGGGGCTCACGGCTGGAAGTGGGAGCCGGTGCCTCCGGATGGGGTTCGGGAGAGGAAGGAGTAGGGTTGGCTGGAATCCGTAGTAGCGGTTGGTGGAGCGAAAGTTGGGATACTTGCTCCGTGATGCCCCTAACTACTTCCAGCACATCATCCAAACGGCGACCCTGTTGGTCGCTGATCGCAGTTTGGCAGGAGAAGGCGTGGCGAATCTGTTCCAGATCGGCTGGGTCCATATTGTTGGCCAGTTCGTTCTGTTACGATCCTGATACGGGACGAACCCAAGTGCAACGACCAGGAGACAGATTACAGAAAGTGGAACTTTATTAAGCGTTGGGGTGGTCCCAAAGCTGTACACGGGAGCAAAACAGGTTAGTTAGTTAACACAGGATAGCGTCCAACTGAGGACTGCTCCAAGCCGGAGCTGGACTTGAAGAAACACGGAACTGTTCCAAGCCGGAACTGGACTTGAACGGAGGTGTCTAAAACACCGGAACTGGACTGGAACTGGACTGGAAACTGGATCGGAACTGGACTGGAAACTGGACCGGAAGGTCCACTCAGGAAACGGGAGCGGCACGGAACTTGTTCCAAGCCGGAACTGGACTTGAACGGAGGTGTATAAAACACCGGAACTGGACTGGAACTGGACTGGGAACTGGACTGGAAACTGGACCGGGAGGTCCACTCAGGAAACGGGAACGGCACGGAACTTGTTCCAAGCCGGAACTGGACTTGAACGGAGGTGTATGAAACACCGGACCTGGACTGGAACTGGACTGGAAACTGGACCGGAAGGTCCACTCAGGAACAAAGGGGACGGCACGGAACTTGTTCCAAGCCGGAACTGGACTTGAACGGAGGTGTCTAAAACACCGGAGCTGGACTGGAACTGGACTGGAAACTGGACTGGAGCTGGACTGGAAACTGGATCGGAACTGGGCTTGAACAGGACTGGAAACTGGACCGGGTAGCTAGAGTAACCGGGCAGAAAGCAGAGGTTAAAGGCAGGGTGTTGTGACAGGACTGTAGCTGGTGAATGCACCGCCGAGTTGGAAGGTGCGGCGTAGCTCGGGCAATACTGGCGTAAGCCGGCTGGCATGCAGAGGTCCTGGTACCGCAACACGAGTACGGGAGGTACGTAACACGGGGAGGACAAACACAGCTGCGGGAAGACTGGAACTGCGGCGTCTGGAGGTTTTGAAGGGAAACAGGTAAATGCATGCAGCAGCGAAAGTTTAGCAGAGATAGCTACCAGTCAGGAAACCAGGCGAACAGGTATGAACCAGCAGGCTCACAAACACTGGACCAGAAACGGGATACGAAACAAACACGGTAGGTTAGTCAACGAACTGGCGCTGAATAGCAGCCAGCCAGGGGTTTAAATGGTGCAGGAAGTGAAGGAGAAAACGAGAAACAGGTGTGAAGTTAAATCAGGAGTGATTGCCGAAGCACAGCAGTGAGGAATGTGAGTAACGAGAGGGGCGAGTGATAGGCGGAAGCTAAAGTGGAAAATGAAACCAAAAGTACCCGAGGGAGACGCCCAGTCCACAGCCAGGAGGGAAACACGGACAAGGGATCCAACATGACACGGAAGGAAACAAGGAAAACATGGAAAACGGACAGGACGGGAACGGAACGTTACATTTAATACAGTTATTCTTTTTCCTGCCAAATTCTTCATCAAAAATGCTCCATGCCCTCAAATAATTCTCCTCATGCAATACAACATCTGCAATGGCTTTGTGATTAGAGTGATTTCCTTTGATGTAGGAGACCTGGGTTCAGGTACCAAAGGTTGCATTTCTTGCGCTTTCTCATGCTTTTCACATCTACAAATCTTATTTTCACATTAATGGGGTAGGAAACACTAAAACACATTTTTCAGTTAATATCTAGTCATTGCCTCAGATTGAAGGTCTCTTTCATGAATGTCTTCTCAAATTATTCAGTTTACCCAGAATTAACTGAAGGTGGTGGTCTGAAAACAGTTTGACCTTTTATACATATTCATGTTTAGACACTCATGTCATGCAGCTACATGTGTCTCACGTATACCTTCCGAGACTCGATTGTAAAAGGAAACCAATGTCACATGATTCCAACAAAATTACAACCTTTTGCTTGGACCCCGTGCAGTGGCTGCTTTGCAGGTATATTTACATTTTGTTATTTGTGTTGGTCAGGGAGGATACCATTATCTTATTGTGTTACCTTCCCTTTGAATGCCAACCAGCTGATTTTCTTTGTTTAAATTACTTTTGTAATTTAAACAAGCGCACCTGAACAGGTGCCTGAACCAGAAATGTGGCATTTCTCCAGCAACACATGTCAATACAGGTGTATCTTTGGCACCAACAGCATAATCATTGGCTTTATTGGTAACAACATCAACAGCTGGAATCTCATGAGGACATGTACTTTTTCTTATTTGCTTGATCCTTTTTTAAGGTGAGTTATATACAACAAGAAGACTATACATTTACAGGTGGGTAAAGAGTTCTAGGACCTGTGAAATATTTACTCCTCAAGAATAATACTGGCAACAATATAAAGCAGTCACAGTGCCAAATAAAATTTTTCTAATTGAAAGTAGTGTGCAATATCAATAATATCTCATGTTATGAAAGTTAGGAATTATGTGTTACTACATGTCTATCAATGCACTAACATCAATTGACAGTTGTCAGAACTTAAAAGTGTCGCATTTAAAGTTAATTTTATACTTCAACAGAATAAAATAGTTATCATATTTCTTCCTCAAACACTATGGCCAGACGGGTGAACTTGTACAGTACCATTATTTTTCTCTTCCACCTTTCATGTTGGGGAAATGATGCCACTGTTAGAGAAATGTTCTGTTGAATTGAATTGTAGGAAGAACTCTGACTGATGAACTGGAAAGACTACATTTCCTTTGTATAAATGCTTTGTTTTTATTCTATTTGAAGGAAGGGGTGGGGATTTATATTTTAGATATATTCTCTTTTTTAAATAGTGTGCAGCACCTCCTGCTTCCAGGAGTTTGTCAGTGAACTGGATCATGTGACAGGTTACAGAGGTCACTGAGGTCACACTTTCCACAGGGATCAAATAACCCTTCTGCTTGGTGTTGAGAGCTGAATCATCAAATAACAGTATTCCTTAATACCCTGGAAATTAAGAGAAATATGCATTAACACCTTGCACATTAATAGGCTTATGCCTTAACATATACATGAAGACATCATTGAATAAAATCCATTTGCAACCTGCATTGTAAAAGAAGTGGGGCCACATGGCAGGCCTTGATATAAAACAGTCGTCTCAGGGTCTTAATTACTGAAAGCAGTGGGAATGTGTGGTTCAGTCTTGGACTAGGAGGCCAGTTTTAATGTAAAAATGACTGGCAGCACAGACCTTGAATATGTGCAACTCTGAAAAGGTTCCTTTGCAAGCAGTGTCAAGTCCCCACAAAACACAGGGTACCGATGTCCCCACAGAACACAAGGTAGTTATGTCCCTACAAAGCACAGATATATCCCCAGAGAACACAGGGCACTAATGTCCCCACATTCTCCAACAGTATATTCTCTCATCTATTTTATAGCTGAAATCACTCAATCAGGGTAAACCATGCAATTTTTCTCTTTATTCTCATCTCTCTTAATAAAACGGTTGGTGCTCCTCTGCTTTGATGCTCCGTATGTTGCTAAGTGGGTTTGATTGAAAAAGGCTGCTCCTCCACATGCCAGATCCAATACAAACAGAGCATCACTCTCACAAACTCTTCTGGAGAGGTTGCAGGTCCTTGTGGAACTTCTTCCCCATCTCTGCACGTAAGCATGATCCACCCACAGCAAGTGATACATTCTTATTGACAATCATGTGACTGTGACATTTCTTTATTTGACCCCTCCCTGCTGGAAGCTGGGCAACCACGTGTGCTTATCAAGACTATATATAAAAGTATTGTGCCTATACTCAGGCTAGTATAACCAAGGCATTCTTTGATTGAATTCCCCAAGTTTTTCTGTATATGTACAAGAATGGCAGCAAATACACAAATAAACAAGGTAAGTCAGAATAAAATTACAATTTCTCTTCATTAAATACTTTACAGCAAGAATAATACAGATATAAAAAATGGATGGCTCAGAACTTTCTCATGTTAAATTAGATAAATACTGAAGTCATGCTACTGGATACCAAGCAATAATGAGATTTTAATCATGCAAGTCTGGGTCCCTGGATACCTTTTGAGTCAAAACTCATTAAAAAGACATGTCAGATGTGCTAATACTATATCAAAGAAAGAAATATGGAAATAGACACAAGCGGACATTGCAGAGTTCTAGTCTGAATAGGTTTAGGAAAAATGCAAGACCTTCAAGTATAAAAAGTTTGTTCCAAACAGTAGAAACGTAAATTGAGTATCAGGAAACCTTGCCTTGTTATCCTTTATAAAAACTGCCATAAGTATACTCAACTAATTCCCAGATAGTGTACTAATGCCAAACGCCCCCTAGCGGTCACGCCGGCGTGACGGAAATTATTACATTATACATTTCATTAATTTAATAATATATAATAAACTGCTCACCTCAATATTTTGATTAAATATCCTTAAGATATATCCATTCCTTCTGGGAAAGTGGTTTTTAAGCCCAAAACGTCGGGATAAAACTTCGTAAATAACGTTGGAAACTCGGACCTAATTCTCAAACATGTATTGCAGCTTGATGTCACACCATAAACAATGTGCTGGTAAACTGTTCTGCTTAATTGTATTTCACAAAACTTTGGTTTGAAAAATCATTATACCTTTAGGCTTCAAGAAAAAATACTTTAAAACTTTCATACGGCTGTACATTATTTTTTTCCAATTTTAAACCGACTTGTGCTTTTTTGCACTTGATTACGACTCGTTCGGCTGTGTTCACTTTGGCGTTGTGAAACTCAGCCAGTTTCTGGAGTACCAATCCCATGGCTTAGTATATGTTAGCCAGAGTAGTTTTGAACGTGCTTGCAGAGATTTATGCAAAACCGTCGTCAATTGGGTGTATTTCTTTGACTGATAGCACAATAGGCCTATCTGAAGTGGGAAAAACCGTCTTCCACCCGCCTCCACTCTGAGTATTATTAGCTTTCCATTGGGTTTTAAAACTGTCTGTCAAATATTCCAGGAAATAGCCAAGACTCTTATCTTTGAAACAAGCCGGCTATTGAATACAATAGCCGTCGTAAAAAAGGAAATCGAGCCGTGCGTATGAGGAAGTGGCGAGCCACGCGTAATTATCGAACCAAAATGGCGCAGTGTTTTTACCTTGTAGCGTAGCTCGCTACATTCCGTTTAGCAAAGCACAATTAATTAGGTAAGGCCCGCAGTTACATTTTTTACTTTAGAGTATTTTTGATACAGTTTTTGTGTAGTTATGTCGAGATTTTTGAGGCGTTTATCCGTGCACCAAGTGCTAGACGAACTGGATAAGCCAGAAGATGTTTTTGCCGAGGGAGACTCATCCTGTCTCAGTGACGCTGAATCCACTGATGACCGAGATGATGTTGCTGACATGTAAGTTGTTTTATCATACTAACAGTGTTATGCTATAAACGCATTGAATTTCGCCATGGCAGGTAACGTCGTTAGGGCTGGTGGTATTACCGATTTTTCGATATACCAGTGTGAATTCACGCAATGCCATGCGGGTTCGTAATTACATTGTCAACTGTATTTTATTGTTTTTCATACAATTAATATTACAAATTGCACATTCCAACGGTATGATACATAATTTATGAAGTAAACTTAGGGTGTATTGGTGTAAGCATCGAAGGAAATTTAGCTGCAATGCGTGAATCCCTGTGTTTCTTCTGTGAAGCTAACTAACCTTATATACTTATGCATAAAATCGGTCCCTCTCAGCTAAATTAATATAGATAGTATTGCCTTTACAGTGGCAAGCTAGCAAGCATCCCTGTGTTTTCCTGTCTGTTTATTATAGTTTATACGAGTATTAGGAATGGAAGTGTGGTGTTGCTGATTTGCCCACAGCTTACTGTGAACTACAGTCGACGTTCATTGCTAGGGATAGCTGCTACATTATGCGAAGGATGTGCTTTGCCTTGTCTGTTCTGTAGTGATCTTGATGTCTCTGTGCGCACTTACTGTACGTCGCTTTGGATAAAAGCGTCTGCTAAATAAATGTAATGTAATGCAAGCAAAATTACAGGTAACAAGCAGCTAGCTATCTATTTGTGTCTGAGATTAGCTACTAAAACGATTTTTTTGAGTGTGAAATGGCTTCTGGAAGTGTTTAGTAAAGTCATTGTTCCACCTGAGTAAATTGTTCTGTATGCAGTACAGAAGGCTGTGCAGGTAAACAAAATGGTAATTTATGCATGGTATGAGGGAGAGAACATGATAACATGAGGGAGTACTTGTTGATTATTATTATTGTTGATTGTTGTTGTATAAGGGGGACTAATGAGTATATCAACATGGTGGACAATTCCATGGACAGGGTTAGTGGGATTTGTAATGATGCAGATTGCTCTCCTGAGGGAATGTGTAGTCTAAATGGCTTCTGTATGAATGGTTAAATAATCTCTCCTCAACCTCCACCCCGATGTTTTGATCCTTTACCTTTTTTTGTTTTTAGTTCATTTTTTTTTAGCTTTTTGGACCCTGCCATTTTGTACTTTCTTTGTGTAAATACGGTAACTTCAGCAATTAGAGGCAAGGATCTTTTTATTTGTTACAGCAGGGGTGTTTTTATTTTTTATCTAGGAAACTGGTGGACTTTTGATTTTTTATCCACTGCACTTTTAGTAGTACACCTTAGTGCACTTGTATATAGTTGATATACAGTCAAGCCGGAAAGTCTCCCCACCCTTTCACCTTCTCCACGTTTTATTACGTTACAGACTTATACTACAATAGATTGAGTTCATTTTTTGCCTCAAACATCTACACACAACACCCCATAATGACAATGTGAAAAAAGTTTTTTTGAGATTTTAGCAAATTTATTAAAAATAAAAAAATGAAATTTCTCATTTACATAAGTATTCATACCCTTTGCTTTAACGTATTTTTAAAGTATCATATTTCATATTTGGTCGCATATCCTTTACATGCTGTTACTTCCTGAAGTCTGTGACCATCAACATCAAAAAACTGTCGATATCTTATTTTCAGGTACTGTTACAAGCGATACTATAACCTCTCTGCATTTGAATGGATCTCTATGGAAATTGGGGGGTGAGACTAGATTCAGCTGTAAATTACACTGGTACAGTATGGAACACATGGCTGGCTAAATGGCTGTAAGTTATCAAGGGTCTGAGCTATCAAACGAGCCCCAAACCATCACTCTGTTGCCAGATATGGAGTAGATGTGGATGGATCACTTTAAGGGTTGTTTCTCCTGACTTTTTTCCCCATAGAGTTCTATAGGAAAATGAGTCCGGAGAAATAACCCTTGCAGTGATCCATCCACATCTACTCCATATCTGGCAACAGAGTGATGGTTTGGGGCTCGTTTGATAGCTCAGACCCTTGATAACTTACAGCCATTTAGCCAGCCATGTGTTCCATACTGTACCAGTGTAATTTACAGCTGAATCTAGTCTCACCCCCCAATTTCCATAGAGATCCATTCAAATGCAGAGAGGTTATAGTATCGCTTGTAACAGTACCTGAAAATAAGATATCGACAGTTTTTTGATGTTGATGGTCACAGACTTCAGGAAGTAACAGCATGTAAAGGATATGCGACCAAATATGAAATATGATACTTTAAAAATACGTTAAAGCAAAGGGTATGAATACTTATGTAAATGAGAAATTTAATTTTTTTATTTTTAATAAATTTGCTAAAATCTCAAAAAAACTTTTTTCACATTGTCATTATGGGGTGTTGTGTGTAGAATTTTGAGGGAAAAAATGAATTTAATCAATTTTGGAATATGTCTGTAACGTAATAAAACGTGGAGAAGGTGAAAGGGGTGGGGAGACTTTCCGGCTTGACTGTATGTTTGTCATGTATAAAGTTTTGCCTCCTAAAACCCAACCCCAACGTCCCTGTCATAGGAGGTGGCAACAGAATAAAGGACATGACTGGCAAGCATTAATGTGTAGGGAAGTTTCATACTATTCCCATTATTCATTTGAAAACCTGTTTGCACATTCCTGGACTCATTTCTGGCTAATGGGGCTCTGGTGAAATACACAAGATTCACTGTGCTGCTACATGGGTTTTGACAGCTTTTTGTAACCTTGGGTAGTTAGTTGTGTAATATGCAGAACACCAAGAACACGTCTAAAAATGAACTTTTATTGCCAATATTGACAAATTATCTCATTTTATTGTAAAAACCTAAAAAATAAATCATATTGAGACCTTTCTGGAACATTGCCATTTTTGGCACATTTGGCACCATTTGGCACCATTTGGATAACGAAAAAGGTTCACCTGAAAAAAACCCTGTAAAATTTGAATGGTTTGAGATATTGACACCAGATTGTTACCAGAGGTAGGCAGCATATTGATGAATCAGATAGAGGAGTCATTTCCTTGATGGCATTTGTAGCTCCCCAGGTAAAAATTCTTAAACTTGAATGTAGGTACCCGTTTTTTAGTTTTTTTATATTTTCTGTACATAAATTGTTGTAGTTAAGTATCAAAAACTGGATTTCTATGAGTTCTCACTGCTTAGTCGTAATACTGCAGGTGTCTGCTTTAATAAAAGCCATGAACCATATTTGTACCATTTATAGTTTTTGAGATAACCACCTTTGTTTGTCACTAGTGAAAACAGGCAAAATTTGGCCTATTTTGCCCTCGGTAGAAAGAGGTTAAAGTTCACTTTCACTTTACCTTCCAGAAGTAAACTAAGCTCACTGATTAAAATATATTTATTGGTAAACACTGCAGTAGCATGTTTACCAATTAGTGCTTCTAGTCATTAAAAAGTGAACTACAGTAAGCTGGAGGAACGTTAAGCATAAGTATACTAACATGAGGCATTTTCCTCCAAATACAGTACATACAAATAAGTCATTTATAAATGGTATACTTACTGTTTCTCCAACAGATAATTACAGGTTTATACCTAGGCTTGTGTCATGGATCTGGGCTGGGCTGTGCAGCAGGTACAGCACAATTTTAACTTTTAACCTTAAGATGCAGTGCAGCCCAGCTTTTTTGTGCTGTTGATGGGTAATACAGGAGGACTGGTGTGATGCATGAAACACAGGCATGCAGGATAATAACCTTTACAACTAAAAAAGGATTTAAAGGGCTCTATTTTCCGGCTGGCGCATGGCGGGTGGCGAGCCAGCGCATTGGCGAAGTAACATTTTTGGCATGTATTTTCACGCTTCTTAAGGTTGGTTCTCACCAAATCCGGCGAGGTGCATCGGTTGGACGCATTCTATTCATTTTCTATGGAGAGGATGCGATGCGATCGCGTGGTGCATGATGGATGTGGAGTGGCGACTGTAGGTGGATTCTCACCAAATCCGGCGACGATGCATGGGGACCCACAGGAACCCCAAACTGTGCGTTTGGTGGGCGGTGCTATTAGACGGGTTCAGTAGCCTACGTAGGAACATTAACGACACCTGATTGGTTAGACATATTTTGCCTGCGTTTTCAAACCAGAACAATATGACGGCCTGTTAATAACTTTCTTTTATACCACTTAAATGGTCCACTAAAAATACGTTTCTGAAAACATTTGAGGCGAGAAATAATCTATGCAGTTGCTAATTCTTGATTAATATTTGATCTAAAACGCCTACTTTGACCGTTTGATCCAAGTTTCACGAGCAACTGCAGACACATTCATTTGCCTAAAGTAGGTTTGGAATCTATCCTATTCAAATTCCATACAGTCGCCACGCCACATCCATCATGCACCGCGCGATCGCATCCTCTCCATAGAAAATGAATATAATGTGTCCGATCGATGTACCTCGCCGGATTTGGTGAGAATGCACCTTGTGTGGTACGTTCGCCGGTTCTGAATTTGAATAGAATAGGATAGATGCATCCGCCGTTGCTTGCAAAACTCTGGTCAAACGGTCAAAATAGGTGTTTTAGATCAAATATGAATCAAGATTTAGCAACCGCATAGCTTATTTCTCACCTCAAATGTTTTCAGAAACATAGTTTAGTGGACTGTTTTGGTGGGATAAAAGAAAGTTTATTAACAGGTCGCCTTATTGTTCTGGTTTGAAAATGGAGGCAAAATACATCTAACCAATCAGGTGATGTTAATGTTCCCTGGTAGGCTACTGAACCCGTCTAATAGCACCGCCCACCAAACACACAGTTTTGGGGTCCGGCGCGTCCCCATGCGTTGTCGCCGGATAGTAAAGATATCAGTTATAATCATTTATAGAAACATAGTTGGTCGATAAACATAAAGTTTTCATAAAGCAGGGCTGCCCAATACTCTTCCTGGAGATCTACCGTCCTGTAGGTTTTCACTCCAACCCTAACAAAGCAAACCTCATTCAACAGCTATAGAGAATTGTTGAGCTGCTCATTAATAGAATCAGGTGCGCCAAATTAGGGTTGATATGAAAACCCACAGGACGGTAGATATCCAGGAACAGGGTTGGGCAGCCCTGATATAAAGTATAGAAAAGGTATCGTATCGAATTAAGGGTATCGGTTTTGGTATCGCTATCGAAAAATTTCGAACGATACCCAACCCTAGATAAGAGTACATTGCGATTCGCGCTTGCACTGCCCGCCAGATGAGACCATGTTTACGGCACAAATCGCACCACAGCGTATGGCGAGTTGCTCATTTCGGGGCTTTCCCCAATGCGTGCATGATCATAACCTATTCAAAAGCCAATCAACCAATCCCCCAAGCAGGAACAAATTATACTTTGCATTTATTGCTCATTGTCTTCTTTCTGTTTTTAATTGCTTATGGCTGTTATTATTCTGCATTGTGGTCCCAGGGGTACTGTATTCTTTCTTACACCCAACTGTAATAAGAAAAGTGGCAGCTGCTGACCAAAATTTTTGGTGAAGCAAACCCCAAACACCCCCCCCCCCCCACTGTTCACTTTAAATTTACAGTAAATTTCTGGCTACTAACTGCATTACTCTCACAGTAATGTCCGTATCGTATTATCAGTAAATCTTTATGAAATGATAACTGTGTGCTGCAATTTCAGTCAACCTGACCATGGAATTACTGTGATATGCTGCTGTAGAATTACAGTAATCACCTGTATTTTGACATATCAATTGTAATAGTGCAACTCAGTAGTCAGTAATTTACTGTAGATTTACACTTCTGGAAAGTTGACATTTTAACTGTCATGTCACCACACCTATAAAAACAGACAACATTTGAATTGGGTAAATTAAAATGAAAACAAAGACAATATACATTTAACATATTTATTCAGCAGTTTTTCAAGAGTAAATATGCAGAGTATCTCAAGTGCAATTGCATATTTTAAGTGCAAATACTGGGCAAAAACATTTCATAGGCAGTTTAAATGTTATTTAATAAAAATTTAAATATCAACTTAAGTGTACAATTTGTACTGCTTGTGAGTGACACAAGATAGCTGAGCTGGACTTGATGAGGGCTGAGCTGGACCTGAAGAAGGCTGCTTGTGAGTGGCACAGGAGGGCTGAGCTGGACTTGAGGAGGGCTGCTGGTGAGTGACACAGGAGGGCTGAGCTGGACCAGAGGAGGGCTGAGCTGGACCAGAGGAAGGCTGAGTTGGACTTGAGGAGGGCTGCTTGTGAGTGGCACAGGAGGGCTGAGCTGGACTTGAGGAGGGCTGCTGGTGAGTGACACAGGAGGGCTGAGCTGAACCTGAGGAGGGCTGCTGGGTGAGTGACACAGGAGGGCTGAGCTGGACCTGAGGAGGGCTGCTTGTGAGTGACACAGGAGAGCTGAGCTGGACTTGAGGAGGGCTGCTTGTGAGTGACACAGGAGGACTGAGCTAGACCTGAGGAGGGCTGAGCTGGACTTGAGGAGGGCTGCTGGTGAGTGGCACAGGAGGGCTGAGCTGGACCTGAGTAGGGCTGCTGTTTGTGAGTGGCACAGGAGGGCTGAGCTGGACTTGATGAGGGCTGAGCTGGACCTGAGGAGGGCTGCTTGTGAGTGGCACAGGAGGGCTGAGCTGGACTTGAGGAGTGCTGCTTGTGAGTGACACAGGAGGGCTGAGCTTGACCTGAGTAGGGCTGCTGTTTGTGAGTGGCACAGGAGGGCTGAGCTGGACCTGAGGAGGGCTGAGCTGGACTTAATGAGGGCTGAGCTGGACCTGAGGAGTGCTGCTTGTGAGTGGCACAGGAGGGCTGAGCTGGACTTGATGAGGGCTGAGCTGGACCTGAGGAGGGCTGCTTGTGAGTGGCACAGGAGGGCTGAGCTGGACTTGAGGAGTGCTGCTTGTGAGTGACACAGGAGGGCTGAGCTTGACCTGAGGAGGGCTGAGCTGGACTTGAGGAGGGCTGAGCTAGACCTGAGGAGGGCTGAGCTGGACTTGAAGAGGGCTGCTTGTGAGTGACTCAGGAGGGCTGAGCTAGACCTGAGGAGGGCTGCTTGTGAGTGGCACAGGAGGGCTGAGCTGGACTTGAGGAGTGCTGCTTGTGAGTGACACAGGAGGGCTGAGCTGGACCTGAGGAGGGCTGAGCTGGACTTGAGGAGGGCTGCTGGTGAGTGGCACAGGAGGGCTGAGCCGAACTTGAGGAGGGCTGCTGTTAGTGAAACAGGCAAGCTGAGCTGGACTTCTGAGCTCGCTCCACAAGATAGGAAAGCTAAGCTGGCCTATCTAGGCTACACCGTTTTCCTTCCCTTTCCCTTTCATTTTAGTTCATTTTCCAAATCTGACACTTCTCATCTCCTGATGACATCCTTTCTTACTGACGGCTTTCCTCACCTTCTGACGATCATGCTATTTTACTACAAAATGCAAAATACAAAAAATGATTAATATGGTTATAACTATTCGCTAAATTATCTCTATGCTAACCCACAATTGGATAGACTGTCCTCAAGTTGTGAATGGTTGAAAGCATTACCTGAACAAAGCCAATAGGGTTTAATAAACAAATTATGAAATAGCCGCGCATTGTCAAAATGGGTCAGACCCAGACGCATTAAGTAGGCTAATCAATGTTACTGTTGCGAATACAGTGGAATTCTGAAGCCGCGGGACCCGCCAAGTTTGAAACTAAGACGGTTAGCACGTATGGCGTTTTGGGAGTACATATTTAATTAAATACAACACGCCATAACAATATATGTGAGTAAATGTGTAGAGTATATTAGTTTTCCTGTACGAATACCACAAAATATCGGTTCTTGTTGTTGAAAAAATAAGGATAACGGTATCCTAAAAGCAGCACAGATGATGTGTTTCCGTCCAACGAGAGTGATTACACGGAAGTGAAACGGGCTAATTTAAAAAATAATTTTAAAGCGAACAAACGTCCTTTTTCTGACAAGCTAGCGATTTATATATTGTTATTTGATTATATTGTAGCATTTAGGACAATATACATGAAAAATAAACTGGCAAAATATGTTTTCTGAAAAATCACAAAAACGGGTTTGACCTCCCTACCTGTAGTTTCCTCTGTTATCAGAATTTTCACTCTCGTCATGCCCCCTAAATGCCAGCTCCCGACGACCAAGAATGCAATCGCATCAACCAACCTCCTGAGAATGTCACGATTTTTCCGCACCATTTCATTGTGCTTTGCTAATTGGATACGTGCACAAATCAATTAAATGCTCGATTCTCACATTTCCCAAAAGACTCAACTGCACGGTTGCACTGACATGCTCCTTCGATTTCGCATGAATCTTAACAGACCTGTCGAAATTACATAAATCCTCAAAGCCATCTCTCACAAAATTTGAACATACATCTCCTGCAGCAGCGCACTTAAACAAGACACATGGCCAGCAATACATGCGGTTCGTTAGCAAGCTACCAGTTAGCCACTCCACCTTGTCATACCGTGATACTTTAAAACTCCGACTCACCGAGCCCACTCGCTGGACCAAATTGATAGGAGGCTTCGGTCTTCCCTCGGCCTTCACTCGCAGTTTTTGACTGAGTGTGTCACTCACAACGACTGAAAAGAATCCCGCAGAATCCGATCCAGGATGTTTGTCGTTACATTCGCAGATTCCATTTTCTTCCAACTGGAGCCAAATTAAATGGAAAAAGCTACCTTTTCAAAAAGTGAGCTAGTTTTGGCTAACGTCAGCTAGCTAAATCACGTTAGCAATTAGCTAGCTAGCTAGCTGAGGTAAAAAAAATTATTGAGGTCGCCTAATGATAAAAAAGATAACGCTACAACACCGATACAATTTCTAACTATTTACAATATATACAAATCACCGCCGACAACGCCACAACCATAAAAATTGAATAAATTTAATAAATCGCTCTCTCTCTCTCTCCAATACAGTAACACTAACGTCTCTACTACCAACAGGGAAAATTGGCGGGTAGGATGATTATATCTTGCTGGACAAATTAACTCCTGTTCTGTATGGTTAGACATTATGTCAATCATCAGGACGAGAACGAGCACAAGAACACGCATGATTGAAATACATGAAATACATACATGGGCTCAAGAACGCGTCATAATCCACAATTATCCAATCATATTTTATAAAGCCCCCCATTGATTTCCAATGGTCTAGTGAAGCAGTCAGACACAGTGCTTCACTGAAGTTCCTTTTAAAGGTCTAAGAGTGGCGCTGTTTTTCACGATACAAGGCACATTTTTGAATCGAGGGACTTTTTTTTTAGCTTCACAAGGGAAATGGTAGTTGTGATGATAATTCAATATTAAATAAAGATGTGTTGTGTGTGCTATGCATATTCTTTTCTTTATTTTATTTTTTTGGGTGAAGCACTGCTTCACCTGTTGTCTTAGAGAAACCTCCTCTGTGTACAATACACGTTGCCACATTGATAAATTTAACATTTCCTGAAACCTTGGGATGTCAACATTATCATACCAAAATTATGTGTAGCTGAAATACTTTTGGAGGCAAAAGTATTGTATATTTAGGCATAAAAATTAAAAGTGTGTGGTCAGGAAATTAATAGAAAAAGGTAAAAGAATGATAGGAGTTGGTGCATTATGACCCATACATAAATACGCATAATAGTACCATTAATTTACAGACATTATTTACAGTGTAGTTTCAACAGAGGAAAAATACCACAAGGCGAATTAGAAAAATACATTACTTTATTCAACAGTTCATACTCATATCATGGCATGGCATATGCAGCAAAGGTAAAAAATCTACAGGGTATTTGGGAAGCAAAATAGTATGCAGGAAAAACATAGATGAGTCGTAGGGCATAGATAGTTTTATACAAACTGAATACCAAGCACTTCAAATGGTGCAGGGCAGCTGGGCCACAGCATACAGCATGCTACGGTTTCAAAACACAATTTAGACAGGGTGGGCACTAAATACACCATGGTACTCCAAATGATGTGAGGCAGATATAGCCAAAGGTAATGCACAGGGGTTGACATTTTGAGAGTCACTGGCCCCTTTGTATAGAACAACAGAGGGTGATGCCAAAGGGTAGAGGTTGTAATTCAAGGAAAATATCAAAATCATGTCATTCGGGCACCACAGTGGTACAGCGGTAAAAGCGCCCACTTTTAGTCGGTGCAGTTGTACTCCGAGGATCTGGGTTCGCGCCCCGGTCCTGCCAGATCCAAGCATGGCCGGTGCCCTGTGGGAGGGTCACTTGGTCGCTGCTCCCGGGGTGGGGGGAGGGGCTCGGAGAGAATCCTCGCACATAAGACAGCCCTGGGAGAGCTGGACTCACGGTCAGGAGCTCGAGAAGTCGCGCCCTGAAGAGGACGTGGCGCCCTCTATCCTGCTACCGGACGAAGGGGTTTTTATCGGCGGTTCTCTAGCGGTTGCTACACGGGGGAATTGAGTTACACAGAGTCTAATTGGCTACCAAATTGGGAGAAAAAGGGAAAAATCTGAAATAAAAAAAAATCATGTCATTCAATTATGTACAAAGATATTAGACTATTTTTTTGGATTTGGACCCAGTGGGCCAGTGAGAATCTCCATCAGCTGGGCCGGAGGGTTGAAAGTGGGGCTGGGCCAGGGGGCCAATGGTAATGTCAAGCCCTGCTGCAGTATGCAGGAGGTGGTAATACAATCCAGACATAAGAACAATATACTCCTAAGGTGCTCACAAACCACTGCAGACTGAATATAACATAATGGCGTCATGACACGTAAAGTGAATTAGAAGCAAGAATAGGGCTGGCACGACTACCAATAGACTACAGTCACAGAAAGAGGCTCTGTCCCTTCCACTATACAAGCATTCCTTGGAGCAAGACAGATGAATAAACAAATAGCAACAATAGCAGGAAATTATATATAATAGGCCTATTAAGATGCAATAAGTTTTACAATTAAAAAAATTTTTTTGAGGGGGGGGGGGGGGGGGGGGGGTAGTCTTTTTCCTTAAACACTGGCCGTTTGCCTGTGTAGACCTAAAGCCTTTTTGGTTGTGAGCAGTTATAGCCCGCGTTAATACTTCTCACGGTTCAGGTAGGCCTAATAGCCCATAGCCTTTGTTTAGATGTCAGAAGTTCCAAAGCAGCCATAATTTTGTACAGAACATATGTTGCTTTTATTAATAAAACATCTTCGAAAAACAGTTTGTTATTGATATACAAGAATCTCAGCCTGTTAGGTTTCTGCATTCTGTGTTAGTTTGTTTTATTTATGTTTCTCATTTTTCCAATATTTATTTATTATGATTATTTTGTGCTTTCAGTGTTCCATGTTTTGCATTACTGTCACTCCCTGTCATCGTCACACTATTCGGGAGCCTTTGGTGATTTTGGTTTTTCTCTGTATTTCTTCTGTCACGCACTTCCTTCATACTAATTATCTCATTGTATATAATACTAATTAACTAACTACTACTAACAGCTTAGATTTAGGTTTTGTACTAATTAACTAACTCACTAACCTTAGTTTCTCGCTGCAGCTGTCTCTCTTTCTGCCTGTTCTATCACTAATTATCTTTCTTTGGTTCCTCTTAACTACAGCTGACTCTCGTTTCCGCTTTCCTATTCCTTGTATGCACTTGTCTACCTGCTAACCCCAGGCTGTTTCTATTCTAAATGCTATTATAAACTATAATAAACAGACAGGAAAACACAGGGAACTAGTAAACAGGGAACTGATATTCCTAGGTGAGGATATCAGTCAAGGTGGAGTCTGAAGAGGTGTGTCTTCAGGCCTCGACGGACAGTAACAGTGGGGTCTGTTGTTAGTTCCCCAACTCCTGCCCTTCCTCCTGAGCCACAGGCAAAATCTACATGGTATGTTGAAAGCAGCTCTGGTGGCTTGATAACAGTCTGGAATGCATTGCTTAGCATATTTAGATCCACTCAACCCCAGTGAGAAATACACATACAAAACAATAGAGACAACAAGAGTGATCATGTTCATCCTAAAGTGCATCTTACTTGAGTGGTCTCCTTCAGGTTGACAATGCCCCCCATACTACTAGCTTTAGTGGTACTGATTTAATTTGTTTAATATGCATCTAAACAATGTAAACCATGTGCTCTGGCCATCTCAGTCCCTAGATCTGAACACCTATGGGAGGTGCTAATGTGTGCCTGAAATGATGCCCCCAAAGAAAACACATTTCCTTTGGAAGAATGGTGTTAAATTTATTCACTAATGTATCAGACACTTCTATAATCTGTGGTAAAATGCGGTTTCGTATTACTGGGGGAATCTTCTAGATATCTGAATTGGATTTCAGTGGGTTGAGATCTGGAGACGACTATAACATATGGCTTACTTTACATCTTTATATTATGCTCATCATCATTCAGTGAACTCCTGGATGACACATCACAGAGACTCCCAAAGGCACAAAAATCACATAATAAAGATTACTTTAAGATTACTTAAATTGGGGTGCATTTTTTTTAACCCTCTAAGGGCTTGGGTCAATCCTACTTAAAAAACAATATCCCAAATTTTCTCAGTGTTTCTAGCTATATTTTATTAGCAACAGTAATTTAGTTAGCTAGCTATACTGCAAGCGAGCTATATTGAAAAAAAGTTTGTCAATACGTCTGAATAGCGAAGGTCATATGAAACAACAGTAGCACAATTTACATTTTAAGCTAATTACAATTTACCTCGACGTGTATTTCTAATTGTTTGCTATCAAAGATCCTTCACAAGCGAGCTATAAGTTACTGCTAGGCATTGGTGCTGGCTAGCTAGCAAAAAATAGTTTGTCAATGCGTCTGAATAGCGAACTTCACAACAGTAGGACGATTGCCAGATTGTAAACGAATTACAATTTACCTCGACATTTATTTCTAATTGTTTGCCATTATCGAAGATCCTTTAATTCAATAGTAATATCGCCGAGGTTGTAGCCCACTCATGATGTTTGTTGATGCTGTGGGCTAGAACAAAGAAATGCATTTACTCGTCATAGGCTGTGGGACGTTGCATGATGGGGGAATTCCGCATCAGTCAATAATGCTCGTTGATGGTAATACTCTAGAGTACAAGATTATAATCTGTGCCAAGTGTCGCATGATGGACCTTCGACTTTCTCCATTGTTATCGGTGATGGTAACAGAATCGGGTGTTTCTTAAGAGTGTGGTGGGTATTTAAACTCACTTGGTGTGTGGTACATGCGTATCCTTAGTTGGATGGCAGGGTGTAAGGTCCCTTAGGAACATCTTTAGTATCTTGACTCATATGTAATGCATTGGCTCATAGTCGATTTTAAGGTATAGTGCCAAGGTATGGCCTCAACAGTAGTGAATGTTTACTACAGATGTTCATTGCTCTTCAACCACCATCATTCTCTTTTAATAATAAAAAAGGAACATTTTTGATAAACTGGTGTTCTCTTTTTTCATTCAGAGTTCCCCTCACTCATGGTATAAATTGAGGGGTGGCGTAGTCTACCGTCCCCTTGTGGGGCACTACATCAAAACTCATTTTTAACCACTCCACAGATTTCATGTTGGCTAATTATAGTGTTAGTAAGTCAGTTAGGACATCTACTTTGTGCATGACATGTAGTTTTTCCAACAATTGATTAGAAGACAGATTATTTCACTATATCAGTATTTCAGTGGGTCAGAAGTTTACATACACAAAGTTGACTGTGCCTTTAAATTTGTAATATTTGGTCGCGCATCCTTTGCATGCCATGACTTCCTGATGCCTGTGACCCAACTAAAGTTTTGCTTGATGATGGTAAAACAATATGCCCAAAGGGAATAATACTTCAATTTTATGTGAGCCACTTGTCTCGTACCTCCTGAAATCTCTCGCTTTGAATGTTTGGCCTGGGAACACGGAGCGTTCTGCATTGCTTAGGAGATGCTTCCACAAAAAGGTAGAAAAACCAGTTGAAGTCTATGGTTGCCAGAGACTACATGCACACACCTCAGTAGACACAGACCATAGACTATAGACACAGGACGCTTGTCAGTGAGCCGGTGTATTGTGTATAAATGCCCAGAGCTATGAACCATGAGCCAGTCTCATAGCTTGTCTTACACAGTATGAACTAACTGGTTGGTGCTCCTCTGCTTTGATGGGCACTCAGTATGTTTCAAAGTGGTTTTGATTGACATTGATTTCATTATTGTTTGTTCCTTTATATGCTGGCATGCCTGTGTGTAAACAGGAGCTCCTATATATGTGTGTAAACAGGAGCTGCTCCTCCAATGTCAGATCTAATAAAAACAGAGCACCAACAATTGGATCACTCTTCTGATGTGTCTTGATGGAGATATTGTATTCATACCATCATATTAAGTTATTGTATTTATGCCATAACATTTACTTAGGCTAAATAATGTAGGCATATAACTCACATTCTCAGTTCTTGCAGCAAAAACCTAGATTTTTTATTTAGGTTTTTTTTTTTATTGGCTTGTTATAAACGTGAAAACTTTCTGTACAACGCACGTTACTTTATTTCCAAATTTTTCAGTTTTGGGCATTCACCGCCGAAACCCTCAACATTTGAAAGAAGAGGGCAAAAATGTGTAGGCATTATTTTTTTTGGGGGGGGGGTGTAGTCTTTTTCCTTAAACACTGGCCGTTTGCCTGTGTAGACCTAAAGCCTTTTTGGTCGTGAACAGTTATAGCCAGCGTTAATACTTCTCACGGTTCAGGTAGGCCTAATAGCCCATAGCCTTTGTTTAGATGTCAGAAGTTCCAAAGCAGCCATAATTTTTTACAGAACATATGTTGCTTTTATTAATAAAACATCTTCGAAAAACAGTTTGTTATTGATATACAAGAATCTCAGCCTGTTAGGTTTCTGCATTCTGTGTTAGTTTGTTTTATTTATGTTTCTCATTTTTTCTCTATTTATTTATTATGATTATTTTGTGCTTTCACTGTTCCATGTTTTGCATTACTGTCACTCCCTGTCATCGTCACACTATTCGGGAGCCTTTGGTGATTTTGGTTTTTCTCTGTATTTCTTCTGTCACGCACTTCCTTCATACTAATTATCTCATTGTATATAATACTAATTAATTAACTACTACTAACAGCTTAGATTTAGGTTTTGTACTAATTAACTAACTCACTAACCTTAGTTTCTCGCTGCAGCTGTCTCTCTTTTTGCCTGTTCTATCACTAATTATCTTTCTTTGGTTCCTCTTAACTACAGCTGACTCTCGTTTCCACTTTCCTATTCCTTGTATGCACTTGTCTACCTGCTAACCACAGGCCGTTTGTTATCATTGTGTCTATGTGTATTTATTTATTTATTTATTTATTTATTTCGGCATGCATATAGTCACACTTCATCACAATTTCTGTAATATGCCCTGAACAAACACAGTACCTGCCGAAAAGGGATACGGGAAAAAGCAGACTGCTTATCAAGGTCCCGCCCCAATTCCCAAATCAAATTTGAATGTTCACATTATACATTGTTTAAAACAGATTGTTTCATATCACAACAGCATAGCTGAATTTGCTTTATAACAAAACAGTCCGAGAGAGAAAAAAAAATAATAATAATAATAAGGTCCAAATAAGTCGAATTTGAATGTACATATCAACACAGCCATGAAAGTCAAAACCGCTTACAATGTTTTTGCACATTGTGACATTGTTTTCATTTCATGGTAACCCACTTTGTTTATGTTTGGTAGTCCCCTACCATCTTACATTTTATCCCACGCTTGAAGACCTTCAAATTCCAGTCCGTGTCTTACGTTTCCCCCATTATTGGTCCTTGTTAACCCTCATTGTTCTCACCTGTGTACTCTCCCATTTCCCCTCCTCTTCACACCTGATTCCTTTTGTGTAATCTTCTCCATGTGTATTTAAACCCTGTTATTTCAGTCTGTCTTCGTGAGTTCCTCACAAGATTTTTTGCTTCTGTGTTGCCTTCTGGTTTTCTGAGTATCCTCCGAGTTTTCTGTCTATTCCGTAATATCTGTTTCTGAGTTTTTGTTATTCCCTCATCCTTCCCCCGTTGTTGTTTATTTTTCGTTGTCTATTCTTCGTTTTGTTTTCTTTTTGTTCTGCCTGTGTTCTCGCGACCCTGTTTTTGGATCCTGTTTTTGTGCTTTTGCTGTGCCTTCCTGGTTCTGACCCCTGACTCTGTCTTTGTACCGTTGCCCTGTCTCCCCGGTTTTTGACCCAGCCTGTTTCACCATGGATTGCTGCCTTGCCCTTTATTAAACTTTTTTTTTTTTTTTTTTTTGTAGTCCTGCCTGCGTTTGGGTCCTTCCCCCACCAACACCCAACACAGCCAATAGTACACTAGTGGACAATGCCATGGTGCTGAAAGATTTATATGTTTTATATGGCATATGGATGCCGGTAGCCTGTAAGCCAATAATTAGGGTCGCACATTTGATAATAGCCTACTAGAATGCCCCTGGTGTTTTAGACGGGATTTCCCGGGAAACCCGGGAGCGAGGTGTAATAATCTCGGGTTTAAAAATAGCAAATTTTCGGGAAAATATTAAACACAAGGTAGTATGGGGACGGAAAGTATTCGGGCAGTGAAACATTTTTTGTTGTTTTGGCTCTGTACTCCTGAAGATTGGATTTGAAATGGTACAGTGACTATGAGGCTAAACTGCAAACTTTCAGCTTTAATTTGAGGGATTTAAACATCCATATCTACTGCATATCTGGCAGCAGAGTGATTGTTTGAGGCTTGTTTGATACCTTAGACCCTTGATGACTTACAGCCATTTTACCAACCATGTATTCCCTACTGTTCCAGCATAATTTACAGCTCAATCTAGTCCCACCTCCCAATTCCCACAGAGATCCATTCAAATGCACAGACGTTATAGTATCGCTTGTAAGAGTACCAGAAAATAAAATATCAAGAGCCTTTTGATGTTGTTGGGTCACAGACATCAGGAAGTCGTGGCATACAAAGGATATGCAACCAAATATTAAATATGATGACTTTAAGTTTTTGTTAATTTGTCCAATTACTTTTCGTCCCCTAAAATGGAGAGGACTATGTATAAAAAGGGCTACAATTGCTACACGGTTCACCCGATATGTATGTAAAAACCCTGAAATTAAAGCTGAAAGTCTGCACTTCAACCTCATCATCACTGTTCCATTTCAAATCCAATGTTCTGGAATATAGAGCCAAAACAACACAAATTGTCACTGCCCTCAAATGTTTGGTCCCCACTGTATACATTACATTACATTCATTTAGCAGACGTTTTTATCCAAAGCGACGTACAGTAAGTGCATACAGAGACATCATCAAGATCACTACAGAACAGACAAGACAAAGCACATCCTTCCCATAATGTAGCAGCTATCCCTAGTAATGAACGTTGACTGTAGTTCACAGTAAGCTGTGGGTAAATCAGCAATACTACACTTCTATTCTAAATACTATTATAAACTATAATAAACAGACAGGAAAACACAGGGAACTAGTAAACAGGGAACTGATATTCCTAGGTGAGGATATCAGTCAAGGTGGAGTCTGAAGAGGTGTGTCTTCAGGCCTCGACGGACAGTAACAGTGGGGTCTGTTGTTAGTTCCCCAACTCCTGTCCTTCCTCCTGAGCCACAGGCAAAATCTACATGGTATGTTGAAAGCAGCTCTGGTGGCTTGATAACAGTCTGGAATGCATTGCTTAACATATTTAGATCCACTCAACCCCAGTGAGAAATACACATACAAAACAATAGAGACAACAAGAGTGATCATGTTCATCCTAAAGTGCATCTTATTTGAGTGGTCTCCTTCAGGTTGACAATGCCCCCCATACTACTAGCTTTAGTGGTACTGATTTAATTTGTTTAATATGCATCTAAACAATGTAAACCATGTGCTCTGGCCATCTCAGTCCCTAGATCTGAACACCTATGGGAGGTGCTAATGTGTGCCTGAAATTATGCCCCCAAAGAAAACACATTTATTTTGGAAGAATGGTGTTAAATTTATTCACTAATGTATCAGACACTTCTATAATCTGTGGTAAAATGCGGTTTCGTATTACTGGGGGAATCTTCTAGATATCTGAATTGGATTTCAGTGGGTTGAGATCTGGAGACGACTATAACATATATCTTTATATTATGCTCATCATCATTCAGTGAACTCCTGGATGACACATCACAGAGACTCCCAAAGGCACAAAAATCACATAATAAAGATTACTTTAAGATTACTTAAATTGGGGTGTATTTTTTTTTAACCCTCTAAGGGCTTGGGTCAATCCTACTTAAAAAACAATATCCCAAATTTTCTCAGTGTTTCTAGCTATATTTTATTAGCAACAGTAATTTAGTTAGGTAGCTATACTGCAAGCGAGCTATACTGAAAAAAAGTTTGTCAATATCTCTGAATAGTGAAGGGCATATGAAACAACAGTAGCACGATTTAGATTTTAAGATAATTACAATTTACCTCGACGTGTATTTCTAATTGTTTGCTATTATCAAAGATCCTTCACAAGCGAGCTTTAAGTCACTGCTAGGCATTGGTGCTGGCTAGCTAGCAAAAAATAGTTTGTCAATGCGTCTGAATAGCGAACTTCACAACAGTAGGACGATTGCCAGATTGTAAACGAATTACAATTTACCTCGACATTTATTTCTAATTGTTTGCCATTATCGAAGATCCTTTAATTCAATAGTAATATCGTCGAGGTTGTAGCCCACTCATGATGTTTGTTGATGCTGTGGGCTAGAACAAAGAAATGCATTTACTCGTCATAGGCTGTGGGACGTTGCATGATGGGGGAATTCCGCATCAGTCAATAATGCTCGTTGATGGTAATACTCTGGAGTACAAGATTATAATCTGTGCCAAGTGTCGCATGATGGACCTTCGACTTTCTCCATTGTTATCGGTGATGGTAACAGAATCGGGTGTTTCTTAAGAGTGTGGTGGGTATTTAAACTCACTTGGTGTGTGGTACATGCGTATCCTTAGTTGGATGGCAGGGTGTAAGGTCCCTTAGGAACATCTTTAGTATCTTGACTCATATGTGATGCATTGGCTCATAGTCGATTTTTAGGTATAGTGCCATTTAACTTTGCTCCAGCTATTCTATACGCTATGTTCTACACTACTGCAACCACAAGGTGACTGGTATGGCCTCAACAGTAGTGAATGTTTACTATAGATGTTCATTGCTCTTCAACCACCATCATTCTCTTTTAATAATAAAAAAGGAACATTTTTGATAAACTGGTGTTCTCTTTTTTCATTCAGAGTTCCCCTCACTCATGGTATAAATTGAGGGGTGGCGTAGTCTACCGTCCCCTTGTGGGGCACTACATCAAAACTCATTTTTAACCACTCCACAGATTTCATGTTGGCTAATTATAGTGTTAGTAAGTCAGTTAGGACATCTACTTTGTGCATGACATGTAGTTTTTCCAACAATTGATTAGAAGACAGATTATTTCACTATATCAGTATTTCAGTGGGTCAGAAGTTTACATACACAAAGTTGACTGTGCCTTTAAATTTGTAATATTTGGTCGCGCATCCTTTGCATGCCATGACTTCCTGATGCCTGTGACCCAACTAGAGTTTTGCTTGATGATGGTAAAACAATATGCCCAAAGGGAATAATACTTCAATTTTATGTGAGCCACTTGTCTCGTACCTCCTGAAATCTCTCGCTTTGAATGTTTGGCCTGGGAACACGGAGCGTTCTGCATTGCTTAGGAGATGCTTCCACAAAAAGGTAGAAAAACCAGTTGAAGTCTATGGTTGCCAGAGACTACATGCACACACCTCAGTAGACACAGACCATAGACTATAGACACAGGACGCTTGTCAGTGAGCCGATGTATTGTGTATAAATGCCCAGAGCTATGAACCATGAGCCAGTCTCATAGCTTGTCTTACACAGTCTAAACTAACTGGTTGGTGCTCCTCTGCTTTGATGGGCACTCAGTATGTTTCAAAGTGGTTTTGATTGACATTGATTTCATTATTGTTTGTTCCTTTATATGCTGGCATGCCTGTGTGTAAACAGGAGCTCCTATATATGTGTGTGTAAACAGGAGCTGCTCCTCCAATGTCAGATCTAATAAAAACAGAGCACCAACAATTGGATCACTCTCACAAACTCCTCTGGAGAGGTTGCAGGTCCTTGTGGAACTCCTTCCCCATCTCTGCACATAAGCATGATCCACCCACAGCAAGTGACACATTCTTATTGACAATCATGTGACTGTGGCATTTTTTTATTTGACCCCTCCCTGCTGGAAGCTGGGCAACCACGTGTGCTTGGCAAGACTATATATAAAAGTATTGCCTATACTCAGGCTAGTATAACCAAGGCATTCTTTGATTGAATTCCCCAAGTTTTTCTGTATATGTACAAGAATGGCAGCAAATACACAAATAAACAAGGTAAGTCAGAATAAAAAAAATACAACTTTTGTTAGTCTTGCTCTTCACTAAATACCTTTTAGCACTGTCCTATTGCAAACAGATCTAAGGATTTTCCTGCATTACAGATTTTCAATGACCCGATCCATGGCAGCATCGAGCTGCATCCTCACCTGGTCTCCATCATCGACACACCTGAGTTCCAGAGACTGCGCTACATCAAGCAGATGGGGAGTGTCTATTTTGTATACCCTGGGGCTTGCCACAACCGCTTTGAGCACTCCATCGGGTAGGGCTGCATATTTACTCACTCACCTGTGGAGTAGCCTACTCCATCAGATACAGCATTGTATTTATTTACTTACCAGTGGCGTAGCCTACTCCATCAGATACAGCATTGTATTTATTTACTTACCAGTGGAGTAGCATACTCCATCAGATATGACTGTGTATTTACTCACTCACCTGTGGAGTAGCCTACTCCATCAGATATGACTGTGTATTTACTCACTCACCTGTGGAGTAGCCTACTCCATCAGTTACGACTGTGTATTTACCGACTTACCAGTGGCGTAGCCTACTCCATCAGATACAGCATTATATTTATTATTTACTTACCAGTGGAGTAGCCTACTCCATCAGATATGACTGTGTATTTACTCACCTGTGGAGTAGCCTACTCCATCAGATACGACTGTGTATTTACCGACTTACCAGTGGAGTAGCCAATTCCATCAGGTACAACTATGTATTTACAAATGAAACAGAAACATTTGTTGTTTAAATGTCTCCTTCACTTGCGGCAGGGTGGCTTACCTGGCAGGTGAACTGGTCCAGGCACTGAACAAACAGTATCACGTCCATCAAGATGCCAACCTGAAAAAGCTTCTTTCAGACCTGAAAAAAGAGAAAAGTAGTGAGTATGCTGCCGACAGGGATCTGAGTGACCAGCAGTTACAGGCTGTGAGCTTTCAAAACATGACATTGTGTTTTTTGCTATTTCATAGTTCAGAATGTATAGCTGTGTTCTCTGTTCTTTACTAGGGATAGCTCCTACATTGTGAGAAAGTTGTAGTCGCGTCAATTACCTCAACATGCACTTATTGTACGTCGCTTTGGATAAAAGCGTCTGCCAAATAAATGTAATGTAATGTAACGTGTGAGAGATAGCTAATCTGAGCTTGTAACCAGACATCAGTAGTTTGATCACAAACAGAGAGTAATAGGTTCAATTATCAGTTGTACAACAGTTAAACGAAAGTAGTTTGCCTTAATTGTCTAATTTGTTTCAAAATGTGTGACTATGTAAAATACAAGATGTGTCAGTGCTGTGGTGGTCATTCTGTCACATGGTGAACAGACAACTTGAATGCAGTCAAACGCTTGGCTACCATATTTTAATCTGGTTAATCCTCTCATTAAAGAAATGCCTCAAAGATGTTACATAGAATTATATATAGGCTCATACAACAAAAATCTAGGGGATAAAAAGAGAGATTAGTTTTTTCTTTATTAGGCTTTATAACTCCAGGTGTGAGCATCACATAAACTTGGCAAATGGCTTAAATGAAACAAGACAGGTTTACCATTTACAATACAAACTTAGATTTGTTTATTTTCATAATTTAAGTCAAAATAAAGTGCCACAAATGCAAAGAAACTTTGGAAAAATTAAAAACAAATTTATTTTTGCAACAAAATACTGAGAGCTACATAAGTGAAACATACAAGTGAAAATATACATTTCTTGGATCATAACCTCCATGTCCACAAGTGTGCAAAATCTGAGAATGATATGCAGAACTACTAAAGGTCTATGATGCAAAATATAGGCTGTGTACCCTGTTGTCCATTAGTGTCTCCAAATCTATCCAAATTGCTAAATGCACTGCTCTAGATCAACAGTTTTGGCTCATAAAACTCACCTTTGCATCATTTTCAAGTGGGAATTACTATATTTTCATCAGTATAGGGGGGTAGATATCTATGGGTCCAAAACCTCTATGCAAAACATGTCATAAAATGAATAGAATTATGGTCCATTATAAAGCATATACATTTCCTCCTTCTGATGGTTTAAGATAAAAAAGAAACAGTGATATCAGTGTTATATACACCAAAGTATGTAGCCTAATCATTCACTCTTGTACCTCAATAAAACATCACTTTTCTCTGTACTCTACAGTACTTATACTTTTTACATGTTACCATTCACAATGACTCCAAGGAAAGATTATAAATTAAGCTACCACATATCAGCACACAGTAAATTGGAATGAGCATTTGCCATGCCCTAAGTGACAAGTATATATACCATAGCCTATATTATATACAATAACATGAAAATAAAATAGTATTCCACCATCTGCAAAATGCTGCCAAATGTTCTATCTTCAATGAAAATCAGTAGCCTACAATCAGTAGCCTAAATAAATTTAACGATTACACTACAGTATGTGAAATGCACTCAAAATGCGAAAATAACAATAGGTCTATCAATCATATTGGAAAGACAGTGCTCGAGTGGAAAAACAAACGTACATATGTAGCCAGCAAGACCAACCACATTTTAGACACAAAAAAAGGGAATACTCCCCTCCCTAATGCGTTTTCTATTAACAAAAACCGTTTAAAACAAAAACTGCTGTTACGCTGGGCTGTATGAATTTCTCAAAGCACCCAATAAGACATGGCATATACCGTTGCTAAGGTTCTAATGTACAGTTGAAGTTGGAAGTTTACATACACTTAAGTTGAAGTCATTAAAACTCATAACCACTCCACAGATTTCATGTTAGCAAACTATAGTGTTGGCAAGTCAGTTAGGACATCTACTTTGTGCATGAATTGTTTACAGATAGATTATTTCACTTTTAATTCACTATATCACAATTCCAGTGGGTCAGAAGTTTACATACAGTTGACTGTGCCTTTAAATTTTTAATATTTGGTCACATATCCTTTGCATGCCATGACTTCCTGATGTCTGTGACCCAACAACATCAAAAGACTCTTGATATCTTATTTTCTGGTACTCTTACAAGCGATACTATAACGTCTCTGCATTTGAATGGATCTCTATGGGAATTGGGGGGTAGGACTATATTTAGCTGTAAATTACACTGGAACAGTATGGAACACATGGTTGGCTAAATTACTTTAAGTCTTCAAGGGTCTGACGTATCAAACAAGCCTTAAATCATCACTCTGCTACCAGAAATACAGTAGATATGGATGGATAACTTGAAGGGTTTCTTCTCCTGACTTATTTTTCCATAGAGTTCAATGAGAAAATTTGTCAGGAGAAACAACCCTTAAAGTGATCCATCCATATCTACTGCTCGTTTGATACCTCAAACCCTTGATGACTTAGAGCCATTTTACCAATCATGTATTCTATACTGTTCCAGCATAATTTACAGCTAAATATAGTCCCACCCCCCAATTCCCATAGAGATCCATTCAAATGCAGAGACGTTATAGTATCGCTTCGAAGAGTACCAGAAAATAAGATAAAGAGTCTATTGATGTTGTTGGGTCACAGACATCAGGAAGTCATGGCATGCAAAGGATATGTGACCAAATATTACAAATTTAAAGGCACAGTCAACTTAGTGTATGTAAACTTCTGACCCATTGGAATTGTGATAGTGAATTAAAAGTGAAATAATCTGTCTGTAAACAATTTTTGGAAAAATGACTTGTGTCATGCACAAAGTAGTAACTGACTTGCTAACACTATAGTTTGCTAACATGAAATCTGTGGAGTGGTTAAAATTAAGTTTTAATGACTTCAACCTAAGTGTATGTAAACCTCTGACTTCAACTGTACTCTATTGGATAAAAAAGCTGACAATTAAACCAGAATGAACTGTAATGAATAAGACAGGCTTGCAGGGCAAGGGGGGTATTACGAGGCGACGTTTCAGGTAATGAAATGATGGTATAAAGTGTTGTATATTTCTCAAACGGATTGTATTTTGAAAGGAATATCTCAATGTGTAAAACCAATGGTAGGATTGGATATTAATTTTATATTTAGTAGCAGATTGATAGTAGAATGATGTGGTATAAGGGGTTAATTAAATTATTAATTGAAGTTGCCAAATTATAGTTGCTATATTATCTTTAGGGAATGGTATATAAACTTAATGAGACTGATTTATTATACTAAAATTACATCACCAGTTGTAGAAGGATGGTATCGCCGTATCCCCTACACAGGTGAGACTGGGTGTAGGGTTGCTTCTTAAAGTGACGGACAAGGAAAATCTGTAATATGCTTCTAACCACGTTATTTATGGCTATTATGGTATGTATTGGGCACCAATGAAGCGCAAGGAATAAATTCCATTGCAGTCTCATTCAATTTCAGTATATCTATATCTCTTTATTCCTGTATGCTGAAAAAAAGGTAGGATTGTATATTTATTTCATATTTAGTAGCATATATCGCTAGTAGAATACATGGTATAATGAGACAATACTTTCACATGTTTATTTTGCATTTCAGTAAGCAGGGCTTTTCACGGCTTTTCTGGCATACGATCAGGTTATTGTTGGGTTTATCTTGTTGCTATGTTGGAATTCTAATTTTATATGATGAATAAATATATTTATGAACTCAAACATAGACGCTATTGTCCACTATGTCACGCATGGGTAGGTATAGACTAGGTGGGGGGCTGCTTGTTAAATGGACTTGCTGTGGGAAAATAGTGACACGACACTACCGGTCAAAAGTTTTAGAACACTTCCATTTTTCCAGTTTTTATTGAAATTTACACAGTTTAATGTCTCAATGTACTCTGAAATTAAAGCATAGAACAAATAAACAATAGGAGATTTAAAAAATCATGGAATTTTTTTTTTTGTTTTATAAAATTTTATCTAAATCTATCTTGACTCATCAAAGTAGTCAGACAAAGATGCAAAAATGGAGAATACAATAAGAAAAGGAAGAGTAGAAAAGGCTAGGATAAAAAAAATAAATGCACTGGAAGAAGAAGCGGCCAAATGTGCCAAATTAACCAACATATTTCAAACAAAAACACTAACGCAGCTGATGATGAGAAAGGTAGCGTTTTGTGTTAAGATGTCATAGGCGTGTAAAGCACAATATTATTGCATGAAAACCACAATTAAAGTTTATTGTCAAGGAATATTAAAGCATGACTGTCGTATTTACGAATAACTGCTTTGATAAATGCAAAATGGTTATGGGATCATCTAATTGTGAAAGGCATTTTGTCTCTGAGCAGCTAGGATTTTTTAATTTGTATTTTTTCTCAGTGAGGGAGAGTTTATTGTGTTGGAAATTATTATTCTTGTTTATTATTACTATTAGGCCATGAAATGTATTATAATAATAAGTAAATTATTAAGAAACACTGTTTCAGATGTAGCAAACTTAGCTAACTAGCTAACATAGCATACTTGCTGTATCTTGCTGTCGCTTCTTGTTGGTTTTGTTAGCTAACTTTTTATTTATTTGACGTCTAATGTCACCCTTCAACCGTGAGGTAACGTTAGCTATCTAGCAAAGATTAACAGCCAAATGAAGTTAATTTAACTTGATAACTTACTGGAGATTTAAATGTTACATTCAGAGAGCTCACGTTAGTTAATCGTCATGAATGGACGTTTTATATCTTACTGGGCATTGTCACAAACGTGAACATCTGCCAAGTTAAGATTGTTATAATTACTAAATTAGACAAACGATGACAAACAGCAATTAAAGGCCATATGATAACGGTGACTTCTTAAAGGGATAGTTCAGAATTTTGGACATAATGTCTCAATTAGGACTTACCCATGATGTAGTTGATTGATGGAAACCATTTTCAGCTAATTCCATGCTGTCCCTTCTTTTGGACATACACACGTTGCTAATGCTAGCGCAACTCTAAGGTAACCGGTAGTATCCACTAACAAACGCACTTAAACACCCCACAGTGCACCCAAAGCAAATAAAATACGACAACAGTCTATCGGGTTATTTTGAGTGTTTATACCATCATTTTTTAAGTCAAACTATCGTTGAATCCTTTACGTTGTGCTGACCTATATTCTCTGTGGAAGTACGGTGGCGGAGCGAACGTGGCCATTGCAACTTGTTGCTCTTCTTTGTTGTTGTAGTCGACCAGTGCCAGCAATACATTCGTAGGTAACGTAAAGTATCGCTCCCCAGATAGACTGTCGTCGTATTTTATTTGCTTTGGGTGCACTGTGGAGTGTTTAAGTGCGTTTGGTAGTGGATGCTACCGGTTACCTTAGAGTTGCGTTAGCATTAGCAATGTGTGTATGTCCAAAAGAAGGGACAGCATGGAATTAGCTGAAAATGGTTTCCATCAATCAACTACATCATGGGTAAGTCCTAATTGAGACATTATGTCCAAAATTCTGAACTATCCCTTTAATGTTCAAAACAATAGTTAAAAGCAGTTTTTATTAATAGCTAGTGTTATCATTATTCCAGTGAGTCATATATTGTACGTGATTCAATAACGATTTCATATTGAGGACACCTGAAAAATATGGCTGTATTACTTTCCCAGACATTAAATACATAACCTTAGGACAATATGCGTTATTTGCACAGCATTAGCCTACTTATTGAAGTTGTACATTAGTATTAGGCGATGAAAAGTATTATTCTTAATTATTATCATTATTATGTTTTACGTGACAGAGCAGAGTCTGCTGTCAAGCGAAGTGCCAGGACCAAGCCAAGAGCCCAGAAGTACCCCTGCTGCGGACAGCAAAGGTAGAGCTATACCACAGTGTGTGCAAAATCAAAAAAGTCCAGACAATTAGTTGTAATATCACCACTATACATACCTATTTTTATCTCTTGTATATATCTTATAATTGTTCTATATTTAAAAAAATGTATAATAAAAAGTTAATGAAGAGCTAAAATGGTCTATTTTTAATTGTGGGAAAAACATGAAACTCCCGGGCTGAAATTGAGACCCACTCCGGCCCTGGCTGAGAGGACTTGATGACGTGTACTGATCATGTTTTAATCCAGCCCCAATATTCTATGAAAAAAAAGGAAGGCATACCTCAATTTAGGCATATCACTTAGTACTGCTATTTGGGTTATGTTTATTTCACCCAGGATGACAACAATTAACCATTGAAAAGCTGAATCATCGATTTGAGTTGGCAATCCCTTTAACTGTCTGAAACACAGCAGCTATGCTGACTAAAATTTGCTGCTATGACATGACTAAGAGATGGGCTCTGATTGGTCAGTCTGTGTTCATTGACACTCGTGATTGGACCGTAAGTTGAACCTTATAATGCCAACTTGAGGTGTGTTTTTGGAGCTGGAACTTTTTATACTGATAAATTAAAGAGTAAGCACACCCACTGTCTCAGCCTGTCTCCGCCTACTACACAATTTTGAAAAATACTTTATGGGGTGAGCGAGGTACAGGGGTGGGGGCTGTGTCCATCGTCATTTGCATAAATGAACATACATTGTACAAATGATTTTGTATAACTCGGATCAAACTGTCAAACTAGATCAAATATGAATCAAGATTCAGCAACTGCATGGCCTATTTCTCACCTCAAATAGTTTCAGAAACATATTTTAGTACATATTTAGACTATTTAGGTGCAATACGAGAGTTGAACAGGATGCCACGTTGTTCCGGATTAAAAACGTGGAGCCGAAACGAAAGTGGGTCTAACCAATCAGGTGCAGGTTAATTCCGTTGTGGGCGACAACAATTATCCATATGACGTAGAGGCAAGGGTGTAAAATCCAGGGGTCAGAAAGTAAAAGTCCTGCTATGCGTTTCTTCAGCCAGCTGATTTCACTAATTAGTCCTACCTCCTCACTGAAGAAGTGTGCTAATTAGCAAATCCAGCAAATCCTGGGGAGGACTTTTACTTTCTGAACCTGGATTTTACACCTCTGCGTAGAGGTACCTCCATAGAGGTACTCTGACATCACGATTGGGGCGGGGGCAGTTTGGGGAGCAGAAAGGAAATTTTAATCATTAGGGGCAGCACAAAGACGCTTTTCTACCAGTTATGATATACAATATTATTTCAGAATTGTTGAAATAACGAAATGCATAAGTTTAATTATTAGGTAGGCATACAAACACGTTTACAGCGAAAACAAAGTGATCTAGGGTGTACTTACCCTTTAAGGACACAATACATTTTTTCCCCAATAATATAACACCGCACAGACATTAATAAGCACCCAATAATCAAGTATATGTACATAACTCAATTTCAACCAAAATGTCAGATGGAACCGTATAATTCTGAGCTCATTCATTTCTGATGCCACCCTACAGAATCCAACCCTCAAGAAGAAGAAGAAGAAGAAGAAGAAGAAGAAGACTCTCAAGACGACGAGGAAGAATTGATCACTGAGGAAGAACGGCTTTGTGTTCAGATTGCTGCTCTCTGCCATGATCTAGGTGAGTTCAGAGTGATCAGCAGTTACAGGCTGTGAGCTTTCAAAACATGACAAGCAGTTTGAGAGATAGATCTGAGCTTTTAACCAGACATCAGTAGTCTGATCATGTAAAGACAGTAATAGGTTCATTCTCAGTTATATGGCTGTTAAACGCTTGTCAAAGGAAGTTAGCCTAAATTGTCTAATTTGTTTCAAGATGTGTGAATGTGTAAAATACAAGACGTGTCAGACGTGGGGTGGTCAATGTGTCAAATGATGAGCCACCACGATTAATGTAATAAACCACTTAGCTGGCAACATTTTATTAGTGATTAGTTAGATTCAGAATGGTTGCATCGAACAGCTTTGACCTTTTTGTTTGAGAAGCTTTTGTCACATGATTGTCTCACAAATGCAGGTTTGTGCCAGAATACTTGAACGATTGATGTTATAAACAAGCTTCCAGTTGCTAAAGTGTGTTTGCCTAGTAGAATGTTTCTGATCAGTATGGATGAAAGAATTGGCCACAAGCAAATCTGTAACACTGGTCTCAATGTGTGATGATTATAATACCAAGCCTTTATGAAAGGGTTTCATGGTTGAACTTTGAATAATGTAGTCTTTGAATTCATGTAGTCTTTCTCCATGAAAGACTACATGAATTTGTGTTCTTTAAAAAAAAAAAACATTCTAGTAGGTGAGATGTTTGGTGCAGTCTGTAGGATGGGCAGCTCTCGAGCCATGCATATTCCACATGGATGGGGGTCCAATATTCTTAATACTTTATGGTAAAATTCACATACAATTTCTGATAAAGTAACATGCAGTATATACAGTAACTATGACATATATTTTATTCATATTATTACATAGATTTTTTGAGATTCACCCCCAGATCTAATACAGTGCAGCTTAAAAGTAAAACGTGGTTGGCTAAATGGTTGGAAGTCATCAAGGGTCTGATGAATTCCTGTACAGATACATTCAAATGCAGAGACGTTATACAAACCTCAATTCCAAAAAAGTTGAGACCGTGTATAAAATGTAAATGAAAGCAGAAAGCAGTTATTTGTAAATTCTCTTGGGACGTACCCCAGAGCAGACAGGGAGCTGCTCATGTCACACCCCGTTCCTGGTGCCACTGTATTCATGCTTTAAAAATGTAGGGCTCTATTTTAATAAACCAAACGCAATGGTGAACACAAGAGTAAGCGCTTGGCGGTATCGCTCTGAGGGCGTGTCGGCGAGAAATTTGGTAATTTCATGACGGCAATCTTGGCGCACTTGATGGCGGTATTGCTAAAAGGCTGGGTTTAAATGTCCAAGGTGTGTCTCTATGGTAGCCAATCAAATTGTTGTTCTCATGCTTTAAAAAAAAGCCAGTTGGAACACAATCGCTCCATGCAATTTCATAATGAGCAACCCAAACGCACTGGACCGTCAACTTGGATGTGCGTATGATTCTACGTGGGAACATGCATTGAAATGTTCATTTTAAAAGCTGATCCGATACTTACCATTTATCTAGTCCTATTAAACCGCTCAGCCAGTTGATTTCTCTTTGCTCTGGCTGTGATGGGGACCGCGACACTGGTGCAGGTGGGGCAAAATATATGTGTGACTTTGCAGCCGGCATCGCATGTCACCTGGACATTGATGGAATGTGTTCCTTTGTGATTGACGAAAACTATTGCATGCTCGGGTGGTGCGCGGATTTGTATGTGCGTGCAGTCGATAGCACCAAGCACCCCAGGGAACCCACACTTGAGAAAAAATGCGAGGTTTTTCTCGCGCTGGCGTTCTGGTGACGAAGGTAAAGTAATATACCTGTTGGCCTGGTTGACCAGGGCTGATGTCACAGCCTGAATGGCAGCAATGACAGCTGTCTGGGAGACTCCGGAGGTGGAACTGACGGTATGCTAGAATGACCCAGTCGCATAAAAAGTAAGCGCGGCAGTAACTTTAACTGGGACGAGTAGGGCATGTCCTCCTCTGGTGTCACTCTGAAGAACAAAAACGGAAGAGCGAACCTGAAGAAGGAAATGCGCTGTTCATCTCTTTCTCGTTTGTTTATGCTTCCGATTGTATTTTGATAAATTAAAATAATATATTCATAATAAGGTTGTTCCTGTGTTGAGTGTGCGGTTTACACTGAACCATCAATTATTGGACAAAGCCCAAGTGGTAGGCTTATGATTCAACTGTGTCAATGTGTAATTTATATATTATAGGCTAATTGGCCTACATGATCGCAAGTTTCTTGTAAGCTGTCCTGTTTTATTCTAGTAGTTTAAATTAAAATTAATTAATTAATAATAATTATAGGCTATTTGTTCATTAAATGGAAGTGTAATGTTGGCATCACCTATAGACACTACATAGAACTACATGACTAATAAGTTGCCAAATTGCCAGAGTCTATTGCGTTGCCGCTAAGAGGTGGTTCCAGCTGATCATAACGCAATGGGTTTTCGTTGGTTCAAATTGTCACTGCGCCGAAAGTATTTTAGAACACGCCCCAGACAGCGCCACCCATCCCACTGCAGTGCAAGCGAAAGGATGTTATGTTGAGAATTTGTTGATCCTAGCGGTATTGCTGAGAAACGCCATAACGCCAGTTTTAAGACGTTGATGCTGTCAACAAGCTTGCGTTTGACTATACCGTCCCCTTGCGCTGGTTTGCGCCGGTTTGAAAATAGAGCCCATTGTGTATAAATCATGCTTTATTTGACATTTATTTTTCATTTAATGTTCTCTTAGGTCATGGCCCATTCTCTCATCTGACTGATACTCTGTTCATTCCAAGAGTACTTGAAGAGAAAGAAAAAGAAGGAACAGAACAGGAAGATAAAAGAAAAAAACTGGAAAACTGGACGGTATGCAATAAAATGTCATAATATTATAAACTATAATTTTTCTTATAAACATACTCTTAGTAATTATTTTACAGCATATGACCTTTTATATTTTCTTCAACATACAGGTAACCATTATTACCTATGTTTTTCTACAGTATACTGTATATACATAAATTTGAACCCAAGAATTCACGTCAGACTGTGAAAGAAATTACTAATGTTTGAAAAATTTAAATAGCATTAACAGACAAAAACAAGACTAGGTCAACCTGGTGCATACTGGGTGGTGGAGGTCTTGTCCCGGCGATAGTTCTCACTGTAGCACAATAAGTAGGCTATTCTGTTAGTGGTGCCGTGTGTGACAATGGTTCCTGCCTGGGAAGTGCTTGGGCCCTATCTTGGCTATCTTGGCGCTTGGTCTAAGCGCATGGCGCATGGTCTGAGCTATCAAACGAGCCCCAAATCATCACTCTGTTGCCAGATATGGAGTAGATGTGGATGGATCACTGCAAGGGTTATTTCTCCGGACTCATTTTCCTATAGAACTCTATGGGGAAAAAAGTCAGGAGAAACAACCCTTAAAGTGATCCATCCACATCTACTCCATATCTGGCAACAGAGTGATGGTTTGGGGCTCGTTTGATAGCTCAGACCCTTGATAACTTACAGCCATTTAGCCAGCCATGTGTTCCATACTGTACCAGTGTAATTTACAGCTGAATCTAGTCTCACCCCCCAATTTCCATAGAGATCCAATCAAATGCAGAGAGGTTATAGTATCGCTTGTAAAAGTAAATGAAAATAAGATATCGACAGTTTTTTGATGTTGATGGTCACAGACTTCAGGAAGTAACAGCATGTAAAGGATATGCGACCAAATATGAAATATGCTACTTTAAAAATACGTTAAAGCAAAGGGTATGAATACTTATGTAAATGAGAAATTTTAGTTTTTTATTTTTAATAAATTTGCAAAAATCTCAAAAAAACTTTTTTCACATTGTCATTATGGGGTGTTGTGTGTAGAATTTTGAGGGAAAAAAATGAATTTAATCAATTTTGGAATAAGGCTGTAACAGAACAAAATGTGGAAAAAGTGAAGCGCTGTGAATACTTTCCGGATGCACTGTATGTCATAGTAAAATACATGCACTAAATATATTTTGATTTGTTTTATTCAGGTGGACTACCCCTTTAAGGGTTTAGGGTGTTTGTTTTAGCTATGGGGACTACAGTGGCCTGTTTCCAGAGCTTTGGCACTGTCTGCTGACTGAGTGACATATGGAAGATGCCACTGTACACCGGGCCTAGTTGTTCGGCACATAACTTCAGTACACAACGTCCTATCCCATCTGGCCCCGGGCCTTTTCTCACCTTGCTTTGTCGAGATCACACTCCTTTCACTAAAAGAAGCTGCTACTTCACATAATGTTTTTAATTTTAAGAACATCAATTTCCTGTGTAAAATCTGATATGCCCAACCTTAGATAAAATGTATTCAGGTCTTGTGCCAGCTGTTTATCAGAGTTGTACACAGAAATGAAAAAATCATGTAAAGGCTGGGGAAGTAAGTTATTTGTTTTAAGACATATATCAACATATGTGTTCTTTTTTTTGTTATGAAACAACAACAGTAAAAAATCTTGCCAGATAACAATTTTTGGCATGATTCACATTTGTGTTTCAGCACGAAAAGCAATCCCAAGCCATGTTGGATGAAATGATCAAAAACCTTGAGGCTAAGACAAGGAAGAAAAAAGAGGATAAAGAAGCCATTAAATTCATTAAAGAGCATCTTGATTTCATCAAGGAATTGATTGATCCACCCGATCATCATTTCAAGGAAGGGACTGATCCACCCAAGGTGAGTCCCAGTACCATGCAGGGTAATATATAGACGTGAACCTCAAGTAAGGTAAAGCATTAGAGCATGAGAGTGGTCTGTGGTACTCTGCAGTTCTGCTGCCACATGCCAGTACTAACTTTCATAGGCTACTGAAATGCATTAATGTTACGAACATGCCCTCAGAGTAAGGGCGTAGGAACCATTGTATATGGGGACCCCCCCACCCCTCAAAAGTATTTTGCTCACACCCCACACACTTTTGTTGCTTTTGTTACACAAATAAGCAACAACTCGACATCTCAAGTGTATCCCCTTTGATGCATGTATTTAAATTTGCAGTTTAACAAATGTTTATCTGGTGAATTGGTACCATCAACACATGTGGTTTATTCAATGATCATCAAACACTGTAGCCTAAAATGTGCCAACAGAAGTAATACTATAGACCACAGAAGTGGGACGCCGGAAGTTGGTACTAGGAAGGATCTGTCCATTTTGCAGTTTCTGTGTTTGACAAATGCCGCTAATGCTGCTCGGTCCCCGGAAATCGCTGCTTGCAGCTATATTTATTATTATTATTATTATTATTATTATTATTATTATTATTATTATTATTCAACAGAAACCAACACATTACAAATCATTCCTGTATGAGATTGTGTCCAACAAGAGAAATGGCATTGATGTGGACAAGATGGACTACTTTGCCAGGTGAGTGCTGCTTAAACACAATCAATTTATTTCAGTTACAGATACTACAGCTATTACTTTAACTCTATAAACTTCACCCATAGTGGTTGAGACGTATCCGTCTCAATTACAGTATTCATGTTCGTCTGAAATTATAAACTACAGACTTAAGAAAACCCCGTAAATTTTGATGCAGTATTTTTTAAAAGGGTAACCTCAGCTTCTCCAGTTACACTGCAGTGCAATAAATTAGGAGGGTGCTATTAATAGCCCAAAGCACTTACGACCCTCCTCTGGCTACAGTCACAGACTGTAAAATGCATAAAATCCACCGTTCATACACGCTAAGAAAATCATGTTCACATATAGAAACAATAATATTTTTTTAAAACGTACAAATGAGCACTCGCCATTTTCCCTTGCATACATTACATTACAGGCATTTAGCAGACACTCTTATCCAGAGCGACTTACACAACTTTTTTGCATTTTTTACATATTTTATCCATTTATACACCTGGATATATTCAAGCGATTCAGGTTAAGTAACGATTATACTATACTGCCGCTTACTGCACTATATACAGTACCTGATGCACTTTCGGTTTAGAAGACACCTAATTTTTTTCTCCAAAATCTCTTGTATAAATATGTTTAAGAAACCAAGTAGGCTACTTACCAGTATATTCAGCTACAGCTGTTTTCTGATGAACCCTGAAGAATTTATCTTGTTATATTTCGCCAAAGTCCCGTACAGTCGACATTTCCACAGCGACCACCCATCGCACTTAGGGCTGAAATTTGTTGCTGTTCTTGTGTAAATACACACGCACTTTCCTACGTTCTTTTTTAAACGTATTTAAATACATTAGGCGACGTATGTTCTGGTTATTATATATACACTGTATGTGACTATTCTGAAATAAATGTATTCTGTAGCAAATTTCTGAATGACACAGCTTCTTCTTCAGTTCAAACTTAAAACCATGGATGTGCAGGGAATATTTTTTTAGATATTGACATTTAAATAAAACTAGTAGAAACCAGGTGGAAATAGCCTCTGAAGGGCCAAAGTAAATAGAGTTAAAAAGTAATCGCTGAAACGTATCTTGTGCATTGCAGGGACTGCTACCACCTTGGCATTGCAAGCAATTTCAACTTCAGACGATTCTGCAAGTTTGCCCGTGTGTGTCTCTGCGATGAAGAGATGCAAATCTGCATGAGAGACAAGGTACAGTATATCGCAACAAAATATATTTTCAACGTACAAAAATGGCAAGTTACTCATACATAGCCTAAAAATTACTCTCAGTAAGTCAGTAATTAAAATTTGCAAAAACTTGGCCTGCCGTTTAAAGTATTGATATCAAAATGAGGCCAAGTTACAACAAGCAATATTGGCTATCGTAGCTCACACAAATTAAATTAGCTCTATTCCAAAGCAATGCTACCAAATCTTTCCTAAATTATTTCATGCAACCTAGCCCTGTGTTTTTTCATGTATTGTGCTTTTAATTTCATGCCATGTTTTCGGCTATCACTATTGGATGGATAACTTGAAGGGGTTCTTCTCCTGACTTATTTTTACATAGAGTTCAATAGGAAAATTTGTCAGAAGAAAAATCCCTTAAAGTGATCCATCCATATCAGGGGCGGCTGGTGAGGTAAAAAATAGGGAAGGCTGCATTTGTTACGAGTGTACTAGGTGGTTGGCAGAGGGTGTAAATGAGGGGGGTCTGGGGGTCATGGCTCCCTGTAGAAAATTTTGATTCAAATAACCCTTAAATGGTGATACAGAATCACTATTAAATGGTTCATCCTGGTGATTTTGTCGGTTCCAACCAATCAGCTGTCAAATAGCTCACAATTCATTCCTCACTCATCATTTGAATACCAACTTCAGTGTTGCTCCAGGTGTATTGACAACAAAAATCTTACCATTTAATGGGTGTAATGGTGCAGCTCTCTGACCATCCCTGCCTGTAGAATTCCCTATCCCGATATGGGTAACTTGTCTGTCTCAGGATCCTACACTTTCTCTCTCCAGAAATGAATGTTTTTCTCTCTCTCTGCAAACAGCCAGCAACTATTGATCAGAAAGGTATATTAGCAGAGGTCTAAAATCCAGGTCCTTCCCAGTATTTTCTTCCAATCATCTGGATTTGCTAATTATCAATCTTCAGCCAGGAGGTAGAAGTAATTGGTGAAATCAGCTGGTTGAGTTAATGGGTGGAAGAAACTCATGGCAGGACTTTTACTTTATGACCCCTGGACTTTACACCTCTGGACATTAGCAATAGTAGTGACAAACTTGATTAAAACATGACAAACTTAGTCTTGCACATAACTTAGAATAGGGGTCCTAGTTAGCAGCAACTACAGCAAAAACACAATAGCTAACGCATACGTATTTGCACAAATGTAATTCAATTCTATCAAGCTTCTCCAGCTAGCTAGCGAGCACGTAGCAAACGTATCAGATATATTGATAAGCTAACGTTACTTACTAGGTAAGTTAGAAAACAATTATTCAAGCTGATATAATTGTTTAACCAACTAAAATGATCGATCATTCATTTATTTAAAATTAAATCAAGACAAAAATACCAATGGCCTAGTGATGGCTTTCTATTTTCTCCTACCTTCTCTATTCTCTCTTTGCACGTTATCTGGCTTTAGCTGTAGGATAGTGAGGGGACACGTTCGCATAAACGTTATAAAATGGAAGTTGTTGGCATGACATGATTTAGCGCCCGTTAGTTAAAGGTTGTATCAGCGATTTTGGGTGGAAACATAAATGATCACATTCATCTGATTTTTCCTCACGATCCGCTAGCTGCCCGCCCCATAAGCAGGCCGTCAAAAAACCGCGTCTCTGTAGGCAGCCTATGCTCCGAGATCGTACACAAAAACAATGGTACTACCAACTACTCAAAACCAAAATAAACAGTATTCCAACCAATCACAATGATCTGCACAAACGTGACGTCACTTCTGAAGCGAAATCCCAAACAAACATACTTATGAATAATTATGTTATGTTTTAAAAAATACTGTTCAAGCATCCAGAATTATAACCACGTTAATAACGTTTGTAAGAAACCAAACCGTTTGTAAATCCGTCAAGATTTCAGCGAGATAAGAGTATTAGCGTATTAGTATCACCCACCCCTTGTCGGTGATTGGTTGGAATACTGTTTATTTTGGTTTTGAGTGGTTGGTAGTACCATTTGTTTTTGTGTACGATCTCGGAGCATAGGCTGCCTACAGAGACGCGGTTTTTTGACGGCCTGCTTATGGGGCGGGCAGCTAGCGGATCGTGAGGAAAAATCAGATGAATGTGATCATTTATGTTTCCACCCAAAATCGCTGATACAACCTTTAACTAGCTAATCACCCAGCTAGCTATCAGATGAAGAGCAAGTTAAATAGATGTTTTGCTTGGTTATCTTCTAACATTACTGCAAGAATATACATTTGTTCTTCCACCGGAATGCGGTGGCTTTAAATGACTAGCGAGTTCGCCTGTCGGAAAAAAGAACGGACCTTGTTTGTTTATTAAAAAATAAGGGGAGCGCAAATGGTGGGCGGAGTCAGAACATTTCACAGATCTGAGTGCAATATGCAAATGAGATGTAATTTCTGTAGGCTACTCGCCCTGTCACCGGATGGGGGTGTGGCTGAGGCTAGCCTCACAGACAAGTATTTTCAATGTACTCTGCTCGGTACCATCTCATTCTACATGAGCCGCTTAGAGGTACTGTACTGTGAAATGCTTTTGAGTGAGGCTGAACGTCACCCTCGGCAAAATAGCCTCGTGAGCATAATGCGTATGTGCGCAGACCTGTTGAAGCAAAAATTAGACTCAGATGCGCTCTCGCTATAGCCTATATAATTATGTACCGAATTCTTATATAAAATTATATATTTTTGCAGACGATTTTATTCATTTCATTTTTAATCCCTTTCGGAGGCTCAGCCTCCGTTAGCCTCAATGACAATCCGCCTATGATCCATATCTACTGCATATCTGGCAGCAGAGTGATGCTTTGAGGCTTCGTTGATACCTCAGACCCTTGTTGACTTACAGCCATTTTACCAATCATGTATTCCATACTGTTCAAGCATAATTTACAGCTAAATCTAGTCCCATTCCCCAATTCCCATAGAGATTCAAATGCAGATATGTTATATAGTATCGCTTGTAAGAGTACCAGAAAATAAGATATGAAGTTTAGGGCATTTTGTTGTTGTTGGGTCACAGACATCAGGAAGTCATGGCATGCAAAGGATATGCCACCAAATATTAAATATTAAAGGCATAGTCAACTTAGTGTATATAAACTTCTGACCCACTGGAATTGTGATATAGTGAATTAAAAGTGAAATAATCTTTTAACAATTGTTGGAAAAATTACTTGTGTCATGCACAAAGTAGATGTCCTAACTGACTTGCCAACACTATAGTTTGCTAATATGAAATCTGTGGAGTGGTTAAAAATTAGTTTTAATGACTTCAAAGTGTATGTAAACTTCCAACTTCAACTGTATGTGTTAACGAGGGAAATGCACAGGTGGCTAAACCGCACTTCTGCTCCCTACCCCTAACAAATAATAATAATAATGCCTGGCATTTATATAGCGCCTTTATCACACTCAAAGCACTTCACAATGATGAGGGGGAAACTCGCCTCAACCACCACCAATGTGTAGCACCCACCTGGGAGATGCAACGGCAGCCATTTTGCGCCAGAATGCTCACCACACATCAGCCGAGGTGGAGGGGGAGAGAATATTTTTTAGCTAATTAAACTGGCGGATGATTAGGTGGCAGGTTGAAAGAGCTGGGTTAGGAGTTTAGCCAGGACACCGGGGAAACCCCTACCCTTTGCGATAGGTGTCACGGGATCTTTAATGATCACAGTGAGTCAGGACCTTGGTTTAACGCTTCATCCAAAAGACGGCATCCCCTACAGCACAGTGTCCCATCACTGCACTGGGGCATTGGGGTTTATTTGACCAGAGGGAAGACTGCCCCCTACTGGCCCACCTACACCACTTTGAGGTGATCTCCCCCAGCAAAAGGCTTACACCACTCTCCAGCTCCGCCGACTCAGCCACGCCGACCCGCTCTGCAGTTCACCGCCGCTCTCCGCTTGTCAGACCCGGAGGTGATACATTACAATGCAGGAAAAACCCTGGACACTGACCCTTCCTCAGTCTCATGCTGTAGTGGACAGCCTATCTGAGTGACGCCAGGGGATCTAGCCACAGTTGTGGGGCCTAAGTGGCTGCTGTTTTGACGATAGTAGCCTTCACAGGGTCCACTGCATTGTCTGCATCTGCAGCTGATTGCCTCCTGATGCCAGCGCTTTTTAGAACGCTTCTTTGCCGCGGGCCTCTGCGTGTGCAGTTCCCCCATCACGCTCCGTACAAACTGGTTGCCCAGGTGTGATGTCCCCCGCGAACAAGCCACCACCTACCGAATCCTGCGCTCCTCTCAGCATAATAAATGCTGAAGTGAGCGCAACACCAAAAAGACACGGAATTGAACAGTAAGACTGCAGGGTAACGGGGGGGGTGGGGGAGCCCAAGGTAGTATATGCCCTCACGGACACAGAGGCTCCTTTCGGCATTTAAATATTTATATGAACTACAATAATATGTCATGGTTTCTAGCAGCCTCTGCTGTTTCTGCGTTCGGTTTTTCTTTTGGCATCGCTGGGACGTTCTATTGGATTTTTTCCGCCGTTTCGTTGTTTGAATCTCGCCCGGCAATTATTTCTTTCACCTGTTTTTGATTTCCTGCCGGTTATAAATAGCCCAGGACTTCCGCATTTACGACGCTTCCATATTGTCTTTTGTTTTGACAAGGAAAGCCGGTACGGTATAGGACAGCTCGAGTTGGAGCACTTTGCCTTCAACATTAAATTGTTGACGCAAGGCGGGACTTGACTCGGATGTCTTAGAGTGTTAGGAATTCTCAGTCTCTTAAAAGAACTCTCTGTCTTTGTTTTGTGAGTTTACCTGTCTCTAGTGCGAGGCAGGACTCTTTGCCGTTTCAGTTTTTGTTTTATCCTCTTTGTAATACTGCTTTCATTTATGAGAGCAAGAGGTTGTTTCCTTGGTTTTTCTCATTTCTAAGCGCTCTAGCTCTTGAGCCTTTTTCGCCCGCTTCAGGTTGTTATTTGTTTGTGGCAGTTCATCTCTCTTTTTGAGAGCCTGTTCTAAACTCTCGTGTCCACAAGTTCACCTGTTTGCTACGGGTTGTTTTGCATTATCCCTTTGTGCCACCGTCGCGCCTGGTCCTTCGACCCAGTCACCTTACATAATAATAATAACGTGCAAGTACAAGAACCAAAATATTGGGATCCGCCAAGTTACAGCTTTCCTACATAAGTAACCACAATGACCACAGACTCTCAGCCCTTAAAAACATTAACGTCTGTATGTTCTGACCTCACGTAACTACACAGCATTCAGATACAACTTCACACATCCACACAATAAAGCCCCAAACTTGGGATATTTTGCCGTTTTTCTACTTCTTTAGTTTCTTCTTCTTCCCATTTTTCCTGCCGTACCCTCAAAGAATAATTCTCCCCATTAGATAACATCGCATACCTGCTCTCCCAAGCTTATCGACCAATAAAAACGCTTCAAACTAATGTGGACACATCGCAGAATCACAGACAAAACAGCTATATGGTGTGGTGTTTTCCATGAAGCTACTGTGGCCTACTGGTTAGAGTTGCTGTCTCTACAACTGTTATACTTTTCATTTATTAGACTTATTTTCACATTAACAAACATATTTGTATTGCAAAGGCAAAAGACGTTTCCAATATTAGCCTAACTGTTTCACTTGTACTACAGTGAAATGGTGAAAGTCAGACGACACCATTTCCGGTAACGTTACGCAGTATGGAAACAAATGTCATTGACAAATGGCCTATAGCCTATATCACGTGACTGTACCAACAGGCTTCAATGCTTACCATGCGAGAGATCTGGGTTCGGTCCCCGCCTGGTACTAAAGTGTCATTTCATTTTGGACTAAAACATTGTCCACATATTCTGGTTTTCTGTGTTTGCGTCTAGCCTATTGTGCATGCATGTCTCCACATACACTTGGTTAATTCATTTACATGCTTCTTCATGATCCATAGATCAGGTGGTGCTGTTCATTGTATTTCATTAGACATTAAATACAGCTCATCTACAAACTCTTTTAATGTAATTGTGGGCTATCGGTAATAGGAGAAATGTTCTCATTCTCATCAGTACAGGGCGTTATGGTTACGCGAATGTCTGCATGCATTTATGCATCTTGATGTCATTATCTTCATGCATTATTCATCATTAGTTAGCTACCAAAAATAAGTGATATCTGATAAAAAATGTCTGACGTAAAAAAAAAGCCAAGTTACTCATGCATAACCAACAGAGCGCTGTCTGTAAGTCCTTAATTCCAACTTGCAAAAACTAGGCCTGCCTTTAAAAGTATTGATATCAAAATGTGACCAAGCAATGCTATACAAAATTTCCTAAATTATTTAATGTAACTTGGCCCTGTGTTTCTTCGACTTACCATCTCAAGAGAATGTGGTCAATTAAACTGTATGTTCCACATCAAACTGCAAAATGAGAATAATTTATAGTGGAAATACTCTGATTCAGATGTGTTGCACATAGAAATTAAACAGAAAAAATACTACACTATAGGGCATGTTTGGACAATTGTCTGCATCCACTGCTTTGGGTCTATGAAAAGCACAGAATTAATAAAATATATTATTATTATTATGTATTTATTGATTTGGAATATTTGGATTTCTATCAAAACATGTGTGGTCCTACAGAGCATAAATATCCTTGTGTTCACAAAATTCTGTTCGCAAATATCACAACTATTATTATGTTAAGAAAATTAGTACTATTACTTATTTACTTATTCATCTGACCCACAAACATGTCTGGATACGTTTGTAAAAATGCTATATGTACGCTATTTTCTAGGTAAAAATATGACAAATTTTTATCTGCATTTATTTATTCATCCCCCCTTTCTCTATTGTACATGATGTTTCTTGATATAAATGTCTGTTTGTGAATTGTAAAGAAATCTGTAGCAGCAGTTAACATTTTAAAACATGTACATTTTCTGAAGTAAACTTGCCAACAAAGTATAACCATATCATTTCTGGAGTGTAATTATTCATCAACTGTTAAAAACATTCATTGAAATCATATATTGTTCCATGAGGCACAATCCCTTCACATGCTAAGATGAAGAAACACAGGGCCAAGTTGCATTAAATAATTTAGGAAAGTTTGGATAGCATTGCTTTGGAATAGAGCTAGTTTATTTAGTGTGAGGTACGATAGGCAATATTGTTATTTGTCACTTGGCCACATTTTGATATCAATACTTTTAAAGGCAGGCCTAGTTTTTGCAAATTGTAATTAAGGACTTATAGACAGCGCTCTGTAGGCTATGCATGAGTAACTTGGCTTTTTTTTAACATCTGAGACGTTTGTGATCAAATATGATATCATGTGTAAGTAGAAATCCAAAAAAGTGTATATTATATTATTATACACAAATAGAAAAATGTATGAGATGCAGTGGACATCCAGCATTGCGTATAGCGTGACATGGTGTCCGCCCCGCAGTGGTGGTTAATTTGCTATTCAGTGTCCTAGAAGCTCACGCTCTCAGCGAAGATGACCCATACAGTGGTGTGTTGACCGTAATGAAATAGAATTTTTGGCTTGTTCTATTGTTCCAGGAGGTGGGAAACATGTATGGGCTCCACGACACAAGAAACAACATCCAGGAGAAAGCCTGCCAGCATAGGGTCTCCAGCATTATTGACACAATGTGAGTATATTCCCTCAAATAAGGACTACAGAACATCTGGATTTTATTTGGATATATACAGAGTCCAAAATTAACACCCGCCAAGCACCAAATGCGGGTATAATATATTGTGCATTATGATGTACTGTTTTATTTGACACTGTACTTCAAGCATGAAATATATACAGTGCCCTCCACTATTATTGGCACCCCTGGTAAAGATGATTAAAAAGGATTATAACAAATTCACCATATGGTGAATTAGCTTAATCTTACACTGGGAAAATTAGAAGAATCCAACCTTTAATTGAAGTGAATTTATTATGAAAAGAGATCCCTCATCAAGAAATAATTATTTGTAACATAACCATGTGTGCCACAATTATTGGCACCCCTGCATTTATATATAGAATAAAGTAATCATTTTTAATATTTGGTCATATATCCTTTGCTTGCCATGACTTCCTGATGTCTGTGACCAAACAACATCAAAAAACTCTTGATATCTTATTTTCTGGTACTCTTACAAGCAATACTATAACCTCTCTGCATTTGAATGGATCTCTATGAGAATTGGGGGGTGGGACTAGATTTAGCTGTAAATTATGCTGGAACAGTATGGAATACATGGTTGGTAAATTGGCTGTAAGTCATCAAGGGTCTGACTTATCAAACGAGCCTCCAACCATCATTCTGCTGCCAGATATGCAGTAGATATGGATGGATCACTTTAAGGGTTGTTTCTCCTAACAAATTTTCCTATTGAACTCTATGGAAAAATAAGTCAGGAGAAGAAACCCTTCATGTTATCCATCCATATCTACTGTAGTTCTGGCAGCAGAGTGATGGTTTAAGACTTGTTTGATACGTCAGACCTTTCATGACTTAGAGCCATTTAGCCAACCATGTGTTCCATACTGTTCCAGTGTAATTTACAGCTAAATCTAGTCCCACCCCCCAATTCCCATAGAGATCCATTCAAATGCAGAGATGTTATAGTATCGCTTGTAAGAGTACCAGAAAATAAGATATCAAGAGTCTTTTGATTTTGTTGGATCACAGACATCGGGAAGTCATGGCATGCAAAGGATATGCAACCAAATATAAAAAATTATTACTTTATTCTATATATAAATGCAGGGGTGCCAATAATTGTGGCACACGTGGTTTTGTTAAAAATAATAATTTTTGAGGGATTTTTTTTTCTCATAATAAATTCACTTCAATTGCAGGTTGGATTTTTCTCATTTTTTCAGTGTGAGATTAAGCAAATTCACCAAACAGTGAATATTTATATCCTTTTTTACTCATCTTTACCAGGTGTGCCAATAATAGTGGAGGGCACTGTATATATACAGGCACACACAGTGCCCTCCATAATATTTGCATATTCTTTTTTTGCTTTGGGGGGCTATGTATAAAAAGTGCTGGAATTTCTACATGTTTAAATGTATAAAAATACCCTTTAATAAAAGCTGAGAATCTGCACTTTAACCACATGTGAATAGTTTGATTACAAATTGTGGAGTACCGAGCCAAATCAAGGAAATAAATATGTCTTTGTCCCAAACATTATGGATGGCACTGTATATAAAGCAGCAAACAGAAGACCATAACTCTCATCAGTATTTTAACCTGATTCTGAGCTGGCTTCATTTCCTTTTCCAGGATAGTGGATGCTTTCATTAAAGCTGATGGGGTCCTGAAGATTTCAGACTCTTTATTAGATGTGACGAAGCACACAAAGTTGACAGGTATTTTTGTTCGTTTATTTTTCTCTTTTCTATTTATTCATAACAATCTTTCACATCAACTGTGACAACTTAACTGAGTGTCTGAAAGTCCTCTGGGAAACAACCATGCTATAGTATATAAAATACATAGAATTTCAGCAGCTAGATTAACATTGTAGTCTTTTACCCAAGTATGTTTTAATTTAGTGTGGCAACTCCACATGGAAGACCTGCAAATGGATTTACTGTACTTCATAAAAAGTAACAATGGTAAATTTGTCTTAGTTTAAATGTTTTTTTTGCTTCTTAATTTTAATTATCCACACATGAAGATAAACTAAATAATATAAGAACATTGAGATTGACGTGGATATATGGTGCACACATGATTTATTTCTGACATCCCCTTCTAATGCTTCTTCATCTCTCAGATGGGATCTACCAAAAGATCCTGCATTTGGATGTGAAAGAGGAGCTGGATGCCAGAGACAAAGAGAACCTCATAGAGGCTCAGAAAATCCTGCAGAGAATCGAACGCCGTGAACTGTACAAGTGTGTTTGTGAAATTTATTTACAGAAGCCGATCGCACAGGTAAATCAGGAGTGTGAACAGGACTGTGTGTAATTGCATGTTGTGTGATCCTACTGTACTTGGATGGATATCACCAGCACCTAACAAAGGTCTGTTTCAAATGCATTTCTGCAGTCTTAGTTGGAGCTATCTGGTACCCTATTATGAGCATCACGAACGAAGTGCACATAGCAAGTTCTGTCAGGAAACTCTTGCTGCCCTTATCCTAACTGCAGTCTCCAGCTCCAATCTTTGTACAACATGGTGGCATCACAAAACTGCTCTTCCACGGCTTCAAAGCACTGTCACAAGCCCATGTAAAGTCAATGGGCGACATCAGTCGCGTTGTCCACATTTCTACAGTTAGAAGCAGCATCAGATCAGCTTACCTGCAAAGCCGGTCTCCGCCTTGTACAAGCGACCCTATACAGGTGCAGCTCAAAAAATTAGAATATCGTGAAAAAGTTCAATATTTTTTGTCACTCATTTCAGAAAGTGAAACTCATATATTATATAGATTCATTACACAGAGTGAAATATTTCAAGCCTTTATTTCTTGTAATTTTGATGATTAATGGCTTACAGCTAATGAAAACCCAAAATTCAGTGTCTCAGAAAATTAGAATATTGTGAAAAAGTTAAATATTGGAAACTCATGGTGTCACATTCTAATCAGCTAATTAACTCAAAACACCTGCAAAGGTTTCCTGAGCCTTTAAATGGTCTCTGTCTGGTTCAGTAGGCTACACAATCATGGGGAAGACTGCTGACTTGACAGATGTCCAGAAGACAGTCATTGACACCCTCCACAAGGAGGGTAAGCCACAAAAGGTCATTGCTAAAGAAGCTGGTTGTTCACAGAGTGCTGTATCCAAGCATATTCATAGAAAATTGAGTGGAAGGAAAAAGTGTGGTAGGAAAAGGTGCACAAGCAACAGGGATAACCGCAGCCTTGAGAGGTTTGTCAAGCAAAATCCATTCAAGAATTTGGGGGAGCTTCACAAGGAGTGGACTGAGGCTGGAGCCAAATGTAAGAGCCACCACGCACAGACGAATCCAGGACATGGGCTACAAATGTCGCATTCCTTGTGTCAAGCCACTCCTGAACCAGAGACAACGTCAGAAGCGTCTTACCTGGGCTAAGGAGAAAAAGAACTGGACTGTTGCTCAGTGGTCCAAAGTCCTCTCTTCAGATTAAAGTAAATTTTGCATTTCATTTGGAAATCAAGGTCCCAGAGTCTGGAGGAAGAGTGGAGAGGCACAGAATCCACGTTGCTTGAAGTCCAGTGTGAAGTTTCCACAGTCAGTGATGATTTGGGGTGCCATGTCATCTGCTGGTGTTGTGTTTTTTGAAGTCCACAGTCAACGCAGCCATCTACCAGGAAATTTTAGAGCACTTCATGCTTCCTTCTGCTGACAAGCTTTATGGAGATGCTGATTTCATTTTCCAGCAGGACTTGGCACCTGCCCACACTGCCAAAAGTACCAAAAGCTGGTTCAATGACCATGGTATTACTGTGCTTGATTGGCCAGCAAACTCGCCTGACCTGAACCCCATAGAGAATCTATGGGGTATTGTCAAGAGGAGGATGAGACACCAGACCCAACAATGCAGACGACCTGAAGGCCGCTATCAAAGCAACCTGGGCTTCCATTACACCTCAGCAGTGCCACAGGCTGATCGCCTCCATGCCACGCCGCATTGATGCAGTAATTCATGCAAAAGGAGCCCCAACCAAGTATTGAGTGCATAGAAATGAACATACTTTTCAGAAGGCTGACATTTCTGTTTAAAATATCCTTTTTTATTGATCTTATGTAATATTCTAATTTTCTGAGACAGTTCTAAAAATCCGTATCATAAACCGGTAAGATGGATTCGCTCCTAAGGTGAAAATCTTTGTTGCCGCTGGGGGGCAGAGAGGGAATTTTCCACTTTTTCCTCAATTAAGCACTCGGCTAACCCTTGCTGATTGGGTTCTTTTTGTGGGTTTTCACCCTCACAGAAGTAAACCTAACTGCCGTAAGAGTTCACCTACATTATTAATTGGCTAGCCCTAGTTTATTATAATCCGCTTTCAGCTAAACCTGGCTGTATTTTGTCCGGAGACATAAATAAACTATTACCAGTTCTAAACAGAATTCAGAAGTGGGTGGGAACCTGGCAAATTAAATGCAATAACCTATAGCCTAGCTAAATGTGAAGGGAAATAAAAAATCACAAGACAATACTAGATGGGAGGAACAAAATCAAAATGTGCTCAATTTGAAATACTTGAGCAGACTCCGTTGTACTTCTGCCTACGTCCAATAGTTTTAATAAAAACAAATCCTTATCATGCTCAAAGGCTCATGAGCTCTCATGCATCGTAAAGCTTGCTGCTATTAAGTGCCACCTTGCTGCCTCATATTGCATATCGCTGGATCGTCAGGTTCATTTCTTATGGCAAAGCTTATTCTGCTTTATAGGCAATGCATATCTTGTGGAATGTTGGGCTATTTGCTTTTTTTTCTAATGGCAAATAATTCAAATGGCTAAGCATTCTAAAGGCAATCAAATCCTAACAGCAAAGTTGACACCAATAGCTAGCTTCTGATAGTAGCCTAAGCCGTTTGCAATAGACTTTTTTCACACGCTATTTTCGGGGGGAAATCGTTGCAAAGTCGCGCTAGTACGCCCACAATCCAGTAGCCTAGGCTACCTTATCAGAATAAAACCTAGAGTGGCTCTTTTGACAAATTACAAGGCTCCCTTTTGAAAATAAATAATGAATTCTTACATGGAATGTAGTCTCGCGAAGGCCAGACTTTACACAAAGTCTGGTCCATAAACTTGCTTAACGTGGTAAAGACAGAAACCAAAAGAGCCGCCCACTTTGACAAAATGGTGCATTTGATTGACATGCAAGATAACCAACCACAGACCGTCTATGTTCCGTGACGTATTGACGCGCTACAGAGGGCGGTCGATTCAGAAACAGCACAACAGAAAAAAAGACCCGCATGAAACAAATGTGATGTACTAAAATGGCACGGCGATCTCCATTAATACAGTCTATCACACCGAAGAAAGACACAGAACCTGACCTGACCAGACCTCTTAGACATCTTTGTAAACATTGCTGTAAACTAATATTAAAACCAAATGTTCAGACTAGCTAGCCTACATGCAGAGCATAGAACCAGTCGTTTTATCCGTTTGCCCTGTAATTAACAATTTAGGCTAAAGAGTAACGTTAGCTGGTTAGCTGACAAAAATATTGTAACATATTCGAGACTGTTTCCACTGTAGTTGAAATAAGAAAATGATATCTTACCATTGCACTACGGTGTGAACTTCATCAACTGCCATTCCGATGAGGCGTTCCAGATAAACCTCTGTTTGTAGCACTTCTCTCCATTTCTTGGTGCCCACAAGTAATTTGGGTGATCCAAACACTATGTTGAATCGCCCTGCAGCGATTTCTACATCGGTGGCCTCACTCTTTCCAACACATGCCACAGACAACCCTTTGCCTGTCAGGTACTTAAGCTGATCTTCCATTATCGATGTAAGGGGACAGACAACTAACAAAATAGGTTGAGTTGGGAAGCTGGTATGTGTTTGCAGAGGGTCGGCCATGCTTGAAATATAAGGCTTTTCCCGTATCCTGTCAGCAAACATGTGAGTATATCTCGTTTATTAATTATCTGCCTCAAAACAAACTCTTGAATATCTTTCAGAGATGGAATGTCGTGAACTTCCAAAACTTTATTCAATCCAGCGTTAAGCTCTTGGTCCGAAACACTCATTTTCTTGATGGATTCGCAGCATTCACTAGCTACCGATTAGTTAGAAGAACTTAAAACTTAACTTGTTTCCCATCATAGCGGAAATACGCACACACTCCTGTGATTGACAGTGCTACTAGCCAATGAGTGCTAACTGAGTTTTCCCACAGTACTGTCCACAGAACTATATACTTCCTGATGTCTGTGACCCAACAACATCAAAAGACTCTTGATATCTTATTTTCTGGTACTCTTACAAGCGATACTATAACATCTCTGCATTTGAATGGATCTCTATGGGAATTGGGGGGTGGGACTAGATTTAGCTGTAAATTATTCTGGAACAGTATGGAAACACATGGTTGGCTAAATGGCTGTAAGTCAACAAGGGTCTGAGGTATCAAACAAGCTTTAAACCATCACTCTGTTGCCAGATATGCAGTAGATATGGATGAATAACTTGAAGGGTTTCTTCTCCTGACTTATTTTTCCATAGAGTTCAATAGGAAAATTTGTCAGGAGAAACAACCCTTAAAGTGATCCATCCATATCTACTGCATATCTGGCAGCAGAGTGATTGTTTAAGGCTTGTTTGATACCTCAGACCCTTGTTGACTTACAGCCATTTTACCAACCATGTATTCCATACTGTTCCAGAATAATTTACAGCTAAATCTAGTCCCACCCCCCAATTCCCATAGAGATCCATTCAAATGCAGAGAGGTTATAGTATCGCTTGTAACAGTACCAGAAAATAAGATATCAAGAGTCTTTTGATGTTGTTGGGTCACAGACATCAGGAAGTCATGGCATGCAAAGGATATGTGACCAAATATAAAAAATTATTACTTTATTCTATATATAAATGCAGGGGGGCCAATAATTGTGTCCAGTGTGGTTTTGTTAAAAATAATTATTTCTTGATGAGGGATTTTTTTTTTCTCTTAATAAATTAATGTCAATTAAAGGTTGGATTCTTCTTGTTTTTTCAGTGTGAGATTAAGCTAATTCACCAAACGGTGAATTTTTTATAACCCTTTTTGTTCATCTTTACAGGGGGGGCTAATAATTTTGTCCTCAACTGTAAGTGTTTAATTTAAGTCATTGATTGGCTAAGGAGTCTGCACACCTTGTTTCCAAGGCCTAAATTGGCTACTGATTGAAAGGAAATCACAAAAACCAGCAGACACAGCGGCCCTCCAGGACTGGAGTTTGAGATCCCTGCTTTAAATCATCACTCTGCTGCCAGAAATACAGTAGCTATGGATGATAACGAAGGGTTTCTTCTCCTGACTTATTTTTCCATAGAGTTCAATAGGAAAATTTGTCAGGAGAAACAACCCTTAAAGTGATCCATCCATATCTACTGCATATCTGGCAGCAGAGTGATGGTTTGAGGCTTGTTTGATACCTCAGACCATTGATGACTTAGTCATTTTACCAATCATGTATTCCATACTGTTCCAGCATAATTTACAACTAAATCTAGTCCCACCCCCCAATTCCAATAGAGATCCATTCAAATGCAGAGACGTTATAGTATCACTTGTAAGAGTACCAGAAAATAAGATATCTAGAGTCTTTAGATATTGTTGGGTCACAGACATCAGGAAGTCATGGCATGCAAAGCCAAATGATACGCGACCAAATATTAAAATTTTAAAGGCACAGTCAACTTAGTGTATGTAAACGTCTGACCCACTGGAATTGTGATATAGTAAATTAAAAGTGAAATAATCTGTCTGTAAACAATTGTTGGAAAAATTACTTGTGTCATGCACAAAGTAGATGTCCTAACTGACTTGCCAACACTATAGTTTGCTAACATGAAATCTGTGGAGTAGTTAAAAATAAGTTGTAATAACTTCAACCTAAGTGTATGTAAACTTCCGACTTCAACTGTATTTCTCCACCATCTGGACTCATATCATGGCCAGGTAACTACACAACCCAAAGTTCTACCAAAGTTCAAATTTGCTTTAAATTCTGTTCAACTCAATTTGATTAGTCCTGTTAAATGCAATGCTCTGCTCATATTAGTTCAATTAAAACAGTTCCCTGCTGGACTTAATTCCTTCTTCATATAAATCAGTTCAACATCATATTAACTTCCTTTTCTAGTTATTATTCTTATTATTGTCTTCACACTCCTGACAGTAATCTTATCTGACTGGCTAGCAGAGTTATTTGGCTAAATAGCCAGCATAGGTTACCAAACTACTTTATCTTGTCCCCTTAATTATTGAGTAATTTCTTGCAGTCAAGACATTGATAAATCAGTATTGAAGATAGGAAATCCTAAGACTGGTTTGTCCACAATAGCCTTGATCGTGGTACAGATTGATGCATTTCAGAATGGAAAATAAATAGCTTGTCGCTGCCCAGTCTCTGTTTTGGGTTATTGAAGAGGTAACAGTATGTAGCCTATTGGCAGACATTGCATGAAGGACTGCCATTTTCTACAGCTTTATTTCTGTTTTGGGTCCCATTTTTCAATCGAATAACCGGCCAATAAAATTATAATTGAGCTGTATTGACATAATGGGAAATGTAAATAAACAATGAAGTATGTCCCATATCTCTGTGGCTCTGAGGTGCAAAGCCAGGTTTGAGGAATTTCCTTTATTCATTTTCTCTTTCAGAAACAGAAGAAGGCATTGGAAAAAGAACTAGGAGAACATATTGAAACAAAAGTGAGTTCAGTCAGTTTCTTTCATTCATAAAAACAACTGAAATGTTAAATTTGTTTTAAAAAAGTGTTAAGAATGTATTTGGTTTTATCTCCTTTCAATGAGATCCTGGAGAGGACTTATGGGATGAAGGGAGTCAACCCAATTGAGCAAATCAATTTCTACACAAAGAGCAAGCCTAACGAAGCCGGAAAACTGAAGAGAAGGAATGTGAGCCATTTTAAATTTAAGATACCACTAAAAGGAATATGTGTCTGACAAAAATGTACACCATCTTTCAATTTTACAGTCTTACATATTAAGACATAACTAACCCTCATGTAGTCCTCACCAATTCCTAACATTAGATAAGTATAACCTGATGTGACGCATAACATAACAAATGTTACTTTGTCATTATTTATTCAACTAAAAATAAGCCAACCTGGAAATTACTGCAACGTGTCTGACTGCAAACCGGATCAAATCAAATCTAACTTACATTCTATCTCCCTAGGTCTCCCAGCTCCTCCCAAATGTCTTTCATGAGAATGTGCTCCACGTTTACTGCAAGAAACCAATGTTGGAGGAGGAAGAAATTGGATCCCTCGCGAAAAAGGCAAAACAGTGGTGTAAGAAGAAGGGCTACAAAGAATAACAATCAGATACAATGTTAGTGTCTGAATAATCATCAGCCTGGCATTTTGACACAAGGCCAATAATACATGCTTTATACACCATTGCAGAGAAAAGGCTAGGGAAAAAATATATGACAAAGATCTGAAATTCATTATGCACTGACAAAAAAAAGACACATTTTTGAAAAACGTAAACACATGCATCTGTACTCAAGTAACAGATGAAAATGGCTATCACAATTCCTGTCTTCCTGGTGAAGAGAAGGGTGTTTTCAGAAGGATGTTTTCACACTAGTATAATCACAGTAATAGAGAAAAGATCTCCACACATACAGTATATATTCATTGTACAATCATACCAATTGAAACGTATATTAAATTCTCTAAATCATCAAGAGACAGAGAAGTAGCGGTCTGCAGCCTCTTTAACCACTGGAAGGTCTCGGTTTATCTCTCGGTTTATCTCTCTGGTTCGCCTCAGCCAACGCGAACCAGACACTAAATATATAATAGCTTGTGTGTACGTGCATTTTTCTGTCTCTCTTCCTCCCTTCTCTCTATGACACTGCAGGCCTGTGGCCTCTGACCCACTTACATCTCATGCATAAGGCCCATCTTATCGCAAGAGAGCCAGAAGAGACACTCCTGAAAACAAGACTCTGGGAGACCAAATAGTTATTGAAAACTGTTTGTGTGACGTTAAGGGCTAAGGGTCACTGTGTGCTCATCCAATATGCATGCTATATGATAAGATCTAACCAATCATTGATTTGTATATTTTACTGTATGCTAATGTGTAACCATGTACCAATCAGCAATAGAATTATGTATGTTGTTATATTCCACTCTATGCCTATGTATTAACTATGCACCAATCAGAAGTAAGATAATCTATGTATTTCAATTGGTATGATCGTACAATGAATATACATGTGTAGGGATCCTTTCTCTATTACTGTGATTATACTAGTGTGAAAACATCCTTCTGAAAACACCCTTCTCTTGAATTAATACATAATTCTTTCGCCGATTGGTACATTCCTGTCTTCCTGGCATAAGGTGAAGCAGCTAAAGACACAATTTTTCCCTGTTTTATCTTAGTGTTCACAAACATTGTTTCTCAAAACAAATGTGAAAAAAAAAAACTAATAGGGGAACCCATATTTTAAAGAATGCTTTGTGTGGAGAAGATTTTTATTTTAATTGTAGAATATAATAAAGCCTATCTTGATTATTTTTACAATTTTCATTGATGATAAACAACTTCTTTTTTTTGCTGGTGTCTAGAAATTATATGATGTTGGGAAAAAATTTAATTAGCTGAAACTGTAACAGTGATTAATTTCATGCCATGCCAATTTACATCAGATCAATTATTTTATGTTTTTGTTTTCACTCAACTTGACTTTGCAATCTGTAAAATAAACAGTAATTATAACAATTTTCCATTTTTTTTAAATATTAACCATTTTTATTTTACCTGTAATATAATTCTGAAATGATATTACATAGTATGAATTATCCCATAATGGATACGTGTAATTGGTAGGCTGGAGGCTATTGTCATTTCAATGCAGTTCGTACCTCGCATTCTCCTTTGTAAGGTACGATTCGCGGGAGGGGCTCGTCTCATGCCTTGTAAAAAGAATAAACTATGTGCTCAAATTCATACTGGCGAATAGTTATTTTGCCGGGGTAATGCGACCAATGGCTCTGCGAGAATCTTAGCTTTTAAAACTTTTATTAAAGATGTTAAGAAATGTTTATTTTATTACGGTTTGATGGAGAGGATTACTTTCCGTACCGCGGGCGCACTGCTCGGTCTCAGAGGATGTCAAATCACCAAGGCAAGGATGCACCTTGGGGAAAAATGGAAATAATTACTTTTCTTATGTATGGCCCTGCTGCCCCCTAGTAGCCACTGACAGCGTCTCGCGGAATCACGCGCGCCAGAAGCGAAATCATACCGGAAGCGCGCGCCACTCGCGTCGGCGCTTCTCAGATACGGATTTATACAGTATTTTTTTCGGAGCAAAATGGGCTACGTTACTTGTAACATAATATCGTAATTTTTCAGGTACAAAAAAAATAAGCTATAGCACACTTGTCAAACCCGCCATGGAAGGTTTTAAATCATAGACATAAAACGAACATAAGTTATTAGCTTACACAGATGTACGTAGCTTACACCAAAAAGTCTGCGAAAAAGTTCAGAAGCATTTTAACAGTTTAACAGGAGGTATATTTTTTAGAGAAATTAAATCATGGGGTTAAAAATAGATTTTAATAACATAGCAGCAATTAACACATGTATAGCCACACCTAATGATGATGGCTATAGGTGCAAAACTATATTTCGAAAACAATACCTGCACCATGAACACCTATTTTAACCACATAATGCTGATTGCGGTTTAAATAGTATAGGTAGGTCTATGCAAAACTATCCCTGAGAACGCTTTCAACTTTCAACTATCGTAACAACGGGATTCGTTTATGCATAGTCATGCATAGAAACGTCCTCGTTTTCAGTAAAGTATCGCATACACTTTACGAAAAAAGCACAACCTGCAATAACAAATAATTTAACAAAAGCTGAGCTTTATGATCGTTTAATTTCCATGAATATTTTCGGAATTAGAGTGCGGAGAACGAAGAGCACATGTACTATCCACAATTATAATGTTGATTAAAATGTGCACAATTTTGCGATGCAAGTTAAAATAATTTAATTACTTGCCTAATACCATAATTGAGGAGAGCTGGCTACATTTGATGGCAATGAGTAATTTGTGAATTGAACACTGATGTAGCCTACTGCAGACCTGCCAACCTTGGGAAAATATTTTGAGTACCACAATAGTGTAACGCTCACACGCTTTCACACCACTTCGCTTTGCACACGGTCATACCTAATATTTCATTATATGATATGTGCTTAAACTGATAATCATAAGTGAATTGCATTCAATTATTTTATTATTAAATTAAAATGGAAATCATGTACACTATCAGTCAAAGGTTTGAGTACACCTGCATAAAACCATTTTTATACGTTTTGTTTTGTATATTGTAACATATGTAACAAATGATTTCCATTTTTATTTAATAATTAAATAATTGAATGCAATTCACTTATGATTATCAGCTTATATAAGCACACATATCATATAATGAAAAAAATTGTATTCAACTGACAAACTATCAAGGAATGTATGTTGGTTTTAGCTAAATTATTACCTGAAGCTCCTTGGTGGCTGATGTCAACATCATAATTGCACAATGTGCAAAATGCATGGTGAGGCATTTTTGATGGGCAGAGACACGGCCATTGCTCCTGATATTTAGTGAGGAACTTCTGGGGCGCATGCACTCGCTTCTTTTTAGTAACGTTAGGTCTGCTGCTCTCTCTCTCTCCGTCAGTATGCTCGTCGTCATCGGACATCATGATGACTAGTATCTACCTGCAAGGCTGGTCGGGTGACAGGCTGCAATAATAGTAATTATTTGCTACGTTAGCATCAGTTTATCACACCGTAGCCTTAAGTCTCGTAACGAGGCTAATCATGTCGTATGCGAGTTACGACAAACTAGCGAACAACAAAGTTACCGAACATGTTTAGCAATGTTTCATATGATAACATTACGGTCACATTTCAAATATTTTTGTGCTTGATTATTACTCCCCCACATGCCATTTTACCTCAGCAATGCAATGCAACGTACGCCTCGGTCAATGATAAAGTAACGTTACCGCATCAGTGGATGTTTGTGAGTGAGAAGATTTGGGTCGGGGAGGGGCTAGTCTCGTCCCCAGCCTCAGAACTCAACCGAACTCACTCGAGTCGATTCCGAGACTAGGGAGGGGATAACGTTACAGAAGCACAAGAGGAGGGATGTAATTTAAATACCGAATACATGTATATGTATATGTAATATATATATATATATATATATATTATTTTTTAATTTGTGTAGTTTCAGCTGGAATTTCGTACCTGCGTATTTTGACCAAGAATTGCGTGGTTGGTACACAAAATGCGTGCAGGTTGGCAGGTCTGCTATTGGTAATCAAGGAAACTGATTGAAAAATGATTGAGACCAATAATCAATTTAAGGGGAAGTTATCTGCCTCCTCAATTTTCAGCTCAGGAGCCGCCACTGCTATATAACATTCTTATTTATTTGGCAGTAACAGATTGTAGGCCTTCACTATGGTGGGCCTAATTGGACTACGTCACCCTCTGTTTACTGAGGGGAGGGACCTCTGCAGCTCATGCAAACCAATTCATACAAATACTCTCCTTTAATAAATCAGGCAACCAACAGGGATGTGAATCAATTGCTGGTACAAGCAGTTTTATTACAATCAAAACATACCAAGTTGAGACAGAGAAGGAGGGAGAGAAGGGAGAGAAAATCCAAAGCAGGCTACAGTTCTCGACACTACAAGGCAGGAGAAAAGAGAGAGTGGACTGTGAAACACACACAAGAGAAGAGAAGTGAAACGCACTTCAATAAAGCACATTACATACCAACCACCTCACCAGTGCCCACCTGGCTTCAGTGCTCCAAGGCTGTAGCCCACCGTGGTAAAAGAGCTTCGTTAGGTAGCAGCTAAAAGAATCAAAGAATGTCAGGCTATAAAAACAATAATAATAATAATAATAATAATACCCTCGTATTGCAGTTATAGCCTATTTCAGGTGATATACGGACACAAATCAAAACCAAACAAAGATACAAACAAAATTCCAAAGTAAACGGTAATTGGCGCTTGATCCTGTGAACAGAAATAACACTAAGCGCGATATCTTTAAATAGTTTTTATACCATTTTATAAAAGTTCATACCATTTAAAAACCAAACCCCCGAATGAATGATTTACCTTTTTAATTAAAATATGCTCCCAATGGGGGCAGCGTCCGCACGACAAATTAGTTGGGAACTTCCATGTGAGACTCATGCAAACAGCGAACAGCGATAAAAACAAACAGCGAATTCCTCAGAGGTTTACGTTAAATGACACGCTAACAAATCTGGTGGCTAACAAACTTACCAAAACCATTCAAAATACCTTGTTATAGAAGTTGCCGTCTGCACAATGTAGCCACTTAACTTGCTACTCCAAGGCAATGCAATCAACACCATTGGATCTCTATGGATAAAAACAGCGTCTTATCATACATTTACATAAGATTATTACTACACCAATAAAATATAAGTTAAATACCTTAAAATCCGTGTTTTTCCCACGAGACTCATTCAATGGCCACGGGCTTTCTAAAAACTCACGTCTACCCTTGACCTCTATTTATAGGAACTAGGATGATGGTAATTGTAGTCCTACTGACGATGCTTTACCTTAAACCCGCTGCAAGATGCAATGCTTATCCATGCCCACTGAAGTGATAATACATGTTTAATGTAGTTTTAATAACCGATGTTCATATCCCATCTCGATTTAAAATTAATATCAGCGAAGCGAGTAGGCTATTATTTAACAATAACAAGAGATTATAGGTTGGTGATCGATTACCTATATATTAATTCTGATTTAATGACATGGTTATTAGCAACCCCCTCTTTGGATAGTTTATTTGTTTGGCCTAATAACTGGCCTAAAAATGTGAATAATCTCAATGTTGCATTTTTAGTAAGGTAATTTATTACATGACACTGGGGAAGGCATATGAGTTACTTGTTGTAGGCTGTATGGATAGATAAAATAACACAAAGCATCGTATTTGTTTTTGGTGTGTGATGAATATTTTTCCTTTTTATTTCAGGTAGGTAGAGAAAATAATGGAAATAAATAGGTGCATATATGGGCTATACACACCCACATACAAATGCAAACATAACACACAGTGTAGGTCCGAAACTAATCCCGTAAATTCAATTCTCCGCTTCTGGCGCGCTGGGCCTTTAAAAGCCTGCTTTTCCAACTTGGCAGATTGCTTGATAGCGAAACTCGTGTGTGTTTAGTGCGATCAAGGAATAGGCTAAATGGAGTATGATCAATATTATCCGGACTAACCATTAGCCTATGAGTTCCCGGTAATTCCCGACAGGGCTGTTATTTTACAAAATATATGTGGTTAAATTTCGTTAAAAGGACCTGCAACAGCTGAGAATAAGCTATCAATGGCTTCAGTCTCACCTTAGAAAACGCCAAATTAGCCTGGGCCCCGTTTCCCAAAAGGATCTTAGATAAAGACCATCTTAGGCTATTTTGTTTTAATATTAGTTTCATTGTTTGGTTTTTGTAATTAGGTTTTTGTCTTTCTCCCTCTATTTTTATTATTTGTTTTATGTAATATCAGTAAATATTAATAATTTTAATCATGAAATGCAGACAACACAAACACAAAACACTTGTTACGACCCCGGAAATGGACTGGACCCAAATGCACGACTCGAACACAGGAATGCCTAAACTCAATATTTTATTGTTGATCAGGGTAGTCCTGAGCAAGGGGAGAAAGGGGAGAAAGGCAAAAGGTGGTTAACGTTCCAAGCCGGAACTGGAGTGAGCAAGACAGACAACAGAGCGCGTAGCTCTTAATAAATTATGCTTCGACCAATTCTCCTGAAGCATAGGGAGAACATAGATGACAGACAGTCCAGGTATGAGGCAGCGGGGGAGTAGTGGGAGCAGGACAGGCCAGGTAAGGAGATGGAGACGGACAACCAGTTTGGTGGAGCAGGGGATGAGCGGGAGCGGGAGCGGATGTGCAGGACAGTGGAACAGAGTCCGGGCAGGACGCAGGCGTTGCAGCAGGGCAGCGGCAGTAGCGGCACAGCAGCAGCAGGGCGGCAGCAGCGACAGCATTTACATTACATTACATTTTAGTCATTTGGCAGACGCTCTTATCCAGAGCGACGTACATTAGTGCATTTTCCAAACTGAAACAAGTGCGTTAAAACAACCCTAAAAGGTAAATACGAATTCAAACACCAGGCGCAGTCAGTATGATTTTTTTTTTTTTTTTTTGGGGGGGGGTGGGGGGGGACCACACGATATCAATCATTGGCGTGCACAACAGTAAGCCAATAAGTAACCTTACAAGTATTAAACTAGAAGCTTGAACCACTTAAACAAGGATTCATAAAACACAATCAGGGGAGGTCACAAGGAGGTAGGGAGGGGTGGAGAGAGGTGCAGCTTGAAGAGGTGAGTCTTCAATCTGCGCTTGAAGGCGGTCAGACTTTCTGTTGTTCTGACTTCCACGGGGAGCTCATTCCACCACCGTGGGGCCAGGACAGACAGACGTCGAGACCGGGTGCTAGTGTGAAGTGGGGGGGGGGGGGTACCAGTCATCCTGAGGAGGCGGAACGCAGGGATCTGGTAGGTGTGTAGGGTCTGATGAGCTTTTGGAGATATGGAGGGGCTGATCCTCGAACTGCCTGGAAGGCGAGCACCAATGTTTTGAATTTGATGCGAGCCATCACAGGTAGCCAGTGGAGGTCAATGAGCAGGGGGGTGACATGGGAGTGTCGGGGGAGGTTGAAGACCAGGCGCGCTGCTGCGTTCTGGATAAGCTGAAGGGGTCTGATGGCCGATGCTGGCAGGCCAGCCAGGAGAGAGTTGCAGTAGTCTAGGCGGGACAGCACCATCACTTGGACCAGGAGCTGGGTTGAGTGGGTGGTGAGGAAAGGGCGGATTCTCTTGATGTTGCACAGGAAGAACCTGCACGCCCGGGTTACCACTGCGATGTTCTCAGAGAGGGACAGCCTGTTGTCCATCACCACTCCGAGGTTCCTGGCACAGGGCATTGGGGTCAGTGGAGTGTCCCCTAGGGAAATGGAGAGATTGAGAGGGGGAGAGGTTAGAGCAGGAATGTAGATTTGAAAAACAATAGCAATATTCACTGGACAAGTTTTTGAACTTTTTTCAGTCACAAACCATTCTATTTACTTACAGGCTGTATTCCTAGATAAACAGAGCTGTATTGTAATGACGTCTGAAGCGCATTTTCAGAACTCAAAAGTCCATCTATTGCAGTGCGCGAGTTTTCCATTGAATGACAATTCACGCATTAGGTGTAAATGACAATTCGCGCATTAGGCTTGATATAGGTGTTATCAGCTCCTTTTTAATGGATAGCCATTGTCCCGTACCATCGCACATCGCCTGGATGTTTATGGAGTGGGCTGAGAGCAATGTAATGTGGCATCGTTTCCCTTCGCCGAGGGAAAGGTATGTGGACCTATGGAACCTATTATTATTATGCATTTTTGATATAGCCTACACAATAATAATATTTCACATTGTGATCTAGATATTTTAGTCATGCTTGTGCGCGCCCCTGTGTGTAACAGCCAGGAGGGTACGCGCGTTGTGCACACGCCTATGTAGACGCACTTATATCCGCTGTTAAAATAACATGTAAACAACTGCGACATGACTTTAGATCAGGTTTGTGGTGGTTCTAGCGCAAGCGCTTTCTGCTGGCTCAACATAGCAATACGCCAAAAAGAATCCTGGCCACTCCTCATCTTAAGACCAACACGCCCAGTTCACTTGTAATGGGCGCAAGAATACATGGTAGTTAAAGGACGTAAGCGTTAGGCGTTATAATGAACCTAGCGCCGGGTGTAAGATAGCAAAGACACTTGCGTTTGGGTTAGCGCCGCTTTGCGCCGGGTGTAAGATAGGGCCCCTAGTCTCTTTGACTATGCGGTTGCTTTTTCCCGCTTCTCTCCTGCCTTGGCCTGACTGCGACTTTCTTGTTAACAGTATATTGCTTTGTGATACAACCTAATAAATGTGTGGGAAGTGCTCCACCTCAGATTCTGAACGAGAATAATGAAAAAAAATAGGAAACACACCAGAAAACTGTGCCGAAAATAACTACTGAACAATGTGTCAACAATAGCCAAATGGAATTTGGATTGGATTGTAATCTTGAATAAAGACAAACATCCCGGAATCTTCTTCACAGCTTGCCGTGGCTTTCCAAGCAGAGGGAGAGTAATGTTAACTTGTCAGGCTGGCACATAGGCCATAGAAAAATATGGAGGAAGAGTTGGCATGCGATGCAGCAGCCATCTGCTGAAAAGCAGTGAACCAGACTTCCTTGCAAAAACATCACTTTTATTAAAGTGCCTCGTGCTAATGGGGTGTAAGCAGTGGTCTTTCATGTACATATTATACTTGTCCTTGTCATCGTAATGATAACTACAAAGATTCAATGGGACTGGCAACCATGACAAATATATATCAGCATACTTATCTGTCACACAAACTGAACTGAACATTGAATCAAAAAACCACACAGCATTTCAAGTTTGGTAATATTTATTGGAGATGAGATTGAATAAATGAATGAATAAACTGGTTACCAGACGAAGACCACATGAAATGCCAGCAGTGACAGATAATCCTTTCAGGTCTTTTTCCACTGTCACAGTGGTGCGAATACCTCACAGCAACTGCTCTGTGTTACGGCAACCAAACTCATTTACTACTGTGTATCAGACGCAAATGGTTTTATGTTGCTGGCAGTGGAATCACAGAATCTTCTAAACTCACACGAGGAATGTCAAGAGTTCCTCTCTCCCTCTCCCACTCTCTCTCTCTCACTCACACACACACACACACTCTCTCTGTGTGAGAGAGAGACGAGTACTTAAGGGGGGATTTGTGTGTGCGTTTCTGCGCATGTGTATAAACATTATCCGTGATGTGAACCAATCCCTTGTCTCTACAGTTGGGGGATTAACAAACTCCCAAAAGATCTTGTATGTCGTACATTTAATTCAATTATTTCCAAACAAGGTGCAATATGTGCGGTAGCAGGTTTCACAGTGTCTTCAAGAGAGATAATCCCAGCAAGGGTTAAGATATGTGAGGTACATGCACATGGCAGTGGGATGGGGACAGGGAGGGACGTCACGGCTGTGTATACAGTATATACATGGCTCCCAGGGGGGAACAGGTTGTAACTTGTTGCCTGTGTGTGACATTGGCTCTTCGCATAAACTGTCAAGAGAGAGACAGCAGCTGCCCTAGACTAACACTGGGGGCATAATAACCATGAACTGGTTGTCACCCAGGGAATCCAGTGCCAAGTAGGCACTTACTCTGTTTGGAAATAAAATTAAGAGGCTTTTTTGAAGATGAGAAAGTTATACAATTTTTTAGTTATACAATGAAATAAGAAGATATATATCTAGAATATATGTGGATTCTTTCTTGGTATATATGCATACTCATTAAGTGCATTCACCACGCACATATATTCTCCAGCTCTGTTTTATTAATTATGTTGTTTAGGTTCACTTTCATGGCTTGACTTTACCTCAGATTAAATATATAATCTTGATAGCAAAATAATAGCATGGATCACCTCTCTGCCTAACATTTAGTACAAAGGCAAGTGCTGTATATCAAATACAGAAATGTTAAGTGCACAACACAGAGATGCTGACAGAGATTGCACTCAAGTGAAATAAAAGTTTCCAGTGGAATCATACACAGTTAACAACACGCAAAAATTCATAACAACCCCGCCCCTTCCCATACACACACATGCACACACACACACACGCACGCATACACACACACCTTTTCAGGTGAGAGGTATCATCTGAATTTAGATCCCAAATAAGGGGTGTTATTTTGAGGGCGCAGCCAAAGTATTTGCACGTGTTATCATTTCACACTTTGCAGGTGATCAACTAAAAGTCATTATGTAGATTACTCCAGCCACAAACAGCCATATTTAAATGAGAGATTTTGCGTGTCTGGAATGGTTACACTGTAGGAGATGTCTCGTAAGAAAACGGTGAAAAGACTGGCAGCAATGTTGCCAGTGAGAAACCATTTAAAGAATTTGAAAGAAATCTATAATTCATGTTATTTTAGATTACTGTTAAATAATTATTCTATACGGCTTTGACAGTGTTTTGAAATTTTTTACAAACATTTTACCTTAAAAATATTGTTTTTTTCCACTGCAAAAAAAAAACTTACAGGATTTCACAGTCTTTTTTAACACAGTCATGTAGAATACCAACAATAACTCATTATTTAACAGTCATCCCATAAAATAACAGGATTTATACAGTTAAATAGCAAGATTTATAGGCTTCAGCTAAATAAAAGGATTAATAGTTTTCCGCCTTCATTAAATTGCTTGTCACTGGCAACATTGCTGCCTTTTTCATGGTATTTTTTTACAGTGTAGGTATAGGCTACTGCTACATTGAACAAGCTGGTGGTTAAATATGAACTGTTTCACTGGATGTCTCTTAGTTTCTACAGGGTGTTACAGATGTTTGTGAGGACTGAAATGATCAACTATGCTTAATATCACTACTCGCACCATTAGTGTCACAATTTTCATGGGTTTTATTTTGATAGTTTTTAGTGAAAAGTGAAATTTTATAAACTTTTTCGGCTATAACTTTTGAACTGTTTAGCCTATCTTCAAAATTATTTTTGCCTCAAATTCGGTGGTTCGTGGCAAATAACCTTGCCATTAGGATCAATGAGGTCCGCCATATTGGATCTTTTGCAAATTTGCATTTTGTGAAAAACCTATAAATTCGAACTCCTCCGAGACCATTTGACATATCAACATGCAACTCAAACCCATTTGTTCAGGGGACGATTCTCTAAAGAATCACGAAGCGATTTTCCTGATTTTCCAAATTTCCTGATTGCAGTAAGCCAATAAAAACTGTTGTGGGCGTGGCTAGTCACAAAAACGCTAATAACTCTTCAATTCTTCAATGGATATTAATAAAATTTGGTTTCTGTACTTGCACTTACCTTCTGAGCCAAACTCTAAAGTATTGGCTCAATAGAATCAAATGGTGGCGCTATAGAGCATAATCAATTTTTTTAAATGCATAAATTCATAAAAAATCACCATTATTTTTTAGACATTTAAAATTTGCTGTAGTGATCAATTTCCTCATCTGGAACATATGTATGTGCCACATATGTCGCTGCCATCTTGGATTGGCCACCATTTTGGAAATGCTATTACCATTTCCCTTCATGAAAAATCACTGTTGTGTTTTAAACATTGAAAATTATGTGTCGTCATCAATCAATGGGCAGCCACCGGTTATCTGTTATGGCTTAGTGGTACGAGCAATGGCTTGGTATGTGGGGACCAGGGTTCAATCCCCACCATAGGTTACTTTTCTTTTCGATGAAAACAATGCAGTTTGTTATGCTTTTCACACTTAATAATGTTCTTTTCACATTATTGCAAAGGTGAAGAAACTTTACTATATTAACTATTCACTGTTTCACTAGTACTTAAATGAGTGAAACAAATAAAGTTTTAACTCTATGGGCTTTGGCCCCCTAGTGGTGGGACGTATCCGTCCCAATTTTTTATAGTGTTCATATTTCTCCTAACCTCTTGCTGCCAAACGCCCCCTAGCGGTAACGCCGGCGTGACGGAAATTATTACATTATACATTTCATTAATTTAATAATATATAATAAACTGCTCACCTCAATATTTTGATTAAATATCCTTAAGATATATCCATTCCTTCTGGGAAAGTGGTTTTTAAGCCCAAAACGTCGGGATAAAACTTAGTAAATAACGTTGGAAACTCGGACCTAATTCTCAAACATGTATTGCAGCTTGATGTCACACCATAAACAATGTGCTGGTAAACTGTTCTGCTTAATTGTATTTCACAAAACTTTGGTTTGAAAAATCATTATACCTTTAGGCTTCAAGAAAAAATACTTTAAAACTTTCATACGGCTGTACATTATTTTTTTCCAATTTTAAACCGACTTGTGCTTTTTTGCACTTGATTACGACTCGTTCGGCTGTGTTCACTTTGGCGTTGTGAAACTCAGCCAGTTTCTGGAGTACCAATCCCATGGCTTAGTATATGTTAGCCAGAGTAGTTTTGAACGTGCTTGCAGAGATTTATGCAAAACCGTCGTCAATTGGGTGTATTTCTTTGACTGATAGCACAATAGGCCTATCTGAAGTGGGAAAAACCGTCTTCCACCCGCCTCCACTCTGAGTATTATTTGCTTTCCATTGGGTTTTAAAACTGTCTGTCAAATATTCCAGGCAATAGCCAAGACTCTTATCTTTGAAACAAGCCGGCTATTGAATACAATAGCCGTCGTAAAAAAGGAAATCCTGCCCTGCGTATAAGGAAGTTCCAACCCACGCGTAATTATCGAACCAAGATGGCGCAGTGTTTTTACCTTGTAGCGTAGCTCGCTACATTCCGTTTAGCAAAGCACAATTAATTAGGTAAGGCCCGCAGTTACATTTTTTTACTTTAGAGTATTTTTGAGACAGTTTTTGTGTAGTTATGTCGAGATTTTTGAGGCGTTTATCCGTGCACCAAGTGCTAGACGAACTGGATAAGCCAGAAGATGTTTTTGCCGAGGGAGACTCATCCTGTCTCAGTGACGCTGAATCCACTGATGACCGAGATGATGTTGCTGACATGTAAGTTGTTTTATCATACTAACAGTGTTATGCTATAAACGCATTGAATTTCGCCATGACAGGTAACGTCGTTAGGGCTGGTGGTATTACAGATTTTCTCGATATACCAGTGTGAATTCACGCAATGCCATGCGCGTTCGTAATTACATTGTGTCAACTGTATTTTATTGTTTTTCATACAATTAATATTACAAATTGCACATTCCAACGGTATGATAAATAATTTATGAAGTAAACTTAGGGTGTATTGTCTGTGTTGACAAACTCGCACGTGTTACGTGGCGTTGCCAACAACACAGATGTTTGTGGAAATGGTAAGTTTGGTGTAAGCATCGAAGGAAATGTGCAATTTAGCTGCAATGCGTGAATCCCTGTGTTTCTTCTGTGAAGCTAACTAACCTTATATACTTATGCATAAAATCGGTCCCTCTCAGCTAAATTAATATAGATAGTATTACCTTTACAGTGGCAAGCTAGCAAGCAAAATTACAGGTAACAAGCAGCTAGCTATCTATTTGTGTCTGAGATGAGCTACTAAATCAATTTTTTTGAGTGTGAAATGGCTTCTGGAAGTGTTTAGTAAAGTCATTGTTCCACATGAGTAAATTGTTCTGTATGCAGTACAGAAGGCTGTGCAGGTAAACAAAATGGCAATTTATGCATGGTATGAGGGAGAGAACATGATAACATGAGGGAGTACTTGTTTATTATTATTATTGTTGATTGTTGTTGTATAAGGGGGACTAATGGGTATATCAACATGGTGGACAATTCCATGGACAGGGTTAGTGGGGTTTGTAATGATGCAGATTGCTCTCCTGAGGGAATGTGTAGTCTAAATGGCTTCTGTATGAATGGTTAAATAATCTCTCCTCACCGTCCACCCCCATGTTTTGATCCTTTACCTTTTTTTGTTTTTAGTTCATTTTTTTTAGCTTTTTGGACCCTGCCATTTTGTACTTTCTTTGTGTAAATACGGTAACTTCAGCAATTAGAGGGCAAGGATCTTTTTATTTGTTACAGCAGGGGTGTTTTTATTTTTTATCTAGGAAACTGGTGGACTTTTGATTTTTTTATCCACTGCACTTTTAGTAGTACACCTTAGTGCACTTGTATATAGTTGATATATGTTTGTCATGTATAAAGTTTTGCCTCCTAAAACCCAACCCCAACGTCCCTGTCATAGGAGGTGGCAACAGAATAAAGGACAGGACTGTCAAGCAGTAATGTGTAGGGAAGTTTCATACTATTCCCATTATTCATTTGAAAACCTGTTTGCACATTCCTGGACTCATTTCTGGCTAATGGGGCTCTGGTGATATACACAAGATTCACTGTGCTGCTACATGGGTTTTGACAGCTTTTTGTAACCTTGGGTAGTTAGTTGTGTAATATGAAGAGCACCAAGAACACGTCTAAAAATGAACTTTTATTGCCAATATTGACAAATTATCTCATTTTATTGTAAAAACCTAAAAAATAAATCATATTGAGACCTTTCTGGAACATTGCCATTTTTGGCACATTTGGCACCATTTGGCACCATTTGGATAACGAAAAAGGTTCACCTGAAAAAAACCCTGTAAAATTTGAATGGTTTGAGATATTGACACCAGATTGTTACCAGAGGTAGGCAGCATATTGATGAATCAGATAGAGGAGTCATTTCCTTGATTGCATTTGTAGCTCATCAGGTAAAAATTCTTAAACTTGAATGTAGGTACCCGTTTTTTAGTTTTTTTATATTTTCTGTACATAAATTGTTGTAGTTAAGTATCAAAAACTGTATTTCTATGAGTTCTCACTGCTTAGTTGTAATACTGCAGGTGTCTGCTTTAATAAAAGCCATGAACCATATTTGTACCATTTATAGTTTTTGAGATAACCACCTTTGTTTGTCACTAGTGAAAACAGGCAAAAATTGGCCTATTTTGCCCTCGGTAGGAAGAGGTTAAATTCTAAATTATAACGTTAATAAAACACGGAACCTTTGACGCAAAATTGTTAAAAACAGTCACAGCCTGCGAACACATTCGTTTATATGCTTATCAGCTCTCAGGTTACACTACAGAGCCATAAAGCAGCAGGGTGCTAATAGCCCAACCCACTTTTTTTATTTGTTTACAGCCTTCACCTCGCCGCAGTCACAGGCAATAAAATGCATATCACAAAAGCTCTTGGTACCATTTCAACACGCTAAAAAATCAAGATCCGATTTAGGAACAATTGTATGTTTTTGAAAATTTGTATAAATAAACATTATGTGTTTTTTCCCTGTGCTCACTTCACTATGCATACAACCGATGTGCTTCCGGTTTTGTATAAATATATTTTATTTTCTACAAAAGCTCTTCGTAAACATGTTTAATCAACCAAATATTTTACCTGGTTATGTAGTTATAACTGTTTTCTGAAGAATCCTGAACGCTTTTTCGTAATCCATTAATCCATTCTCCAGCAAACTCGCATTTACCTTTGTACTACGTTACCACCGTTGCGTAAAACCATTACTAGACGGGGTTTCCTACCCCTTTAAATGAAGTAAAAGATGTCATATTCCAGCGACTGGGAACGGCGCTGTATCCACGCGTAACGACAGCCCATTGCGCAATCGGCTGTGCGCTCCTGACTGTCGACAGCATCAGATGACGCCTGTGGCCATTTTCACTGAGTTTATCTGGAAGGGATGGCCTGGATTGCTGTTTTTAGTATATCCAGATGATATTTAGCAATGTGTAGCTTTTTTGTGAGCTGAAAAACTGTCCTGTGACGTATTTTCTCTGTACGCATACGGAGGTTTGTTGTATGGTGCAATTGCGCTGGTGATGTCTTTGCTGCTTCAAAGTTTACGATTATTTTATACATTTATACGCGAACGTGGCAATCAACGGTGGAAAGAAGAGCGCTTATTTCACGGTTGCTCAGGTTTTGGAGGTGTTCCACCGAAGTTTCCCAGAGGTGAAGAAGTCTGTGTTCTGGCAGAGCAATGACTCCGGCATGGGACCCGTGCCTGGACATGTAAGTGTTTTTAAAAATATATAATACAAATTATTATTATTATTATTATTGTTATTATCATCATCATCATCATAATCATCAACAGTATGGAGCGCTATTATCTAGAGTATATTTAGTTTGGTGATGGATTCTCGCAGGAGTTCGCTAGTTAGCTAGTTAGCTTCTATGGTTTCACAGGCTGGTAAGGAGCGCCTGCTGTTTGTTTGTTTTCTAGCGTTCATTCCCTGTTTCTTTGTGCAGAAACCAACACAAGGGCTAGTTGTTGAATTTACACATGAAACGACATCCATTCTCAGTACTTTATTTCACGGTTCAGTCAAGACATTACAGTATTATAATAATGTAATTTAGTTTGTGCAAGCTGACAAACTAATTCATAAATCCTAGTTAGCTACGAGTGCTAATTATGTTGGAGCTAATATCAGACGTACTGTGGATGTAAGATTTTTTAATGTATATACGTATATATATATTATATATATATATAATATATATATATGTGTGTGTATATATATATATATTTTTTTTTTTTATAAAATAAAAAAAAATTTCCACTTAATTGTAATACTTGCCATATGTTTTTTTGAGATAATTTGTGATCTCATTTTTTAGTGATTCTTCTTAGTAATGTACTTGAATCTGTCTTTTTCAGGGAGGACAGTGAAGACACCCCTCCCCCACCTGACACCTCTGTCGTAGGAGGTGGTAACAGACAGGTTTGCCAAATAGTGATGTATAATTCATTACTTTTGCTGTAAAAAGTCAAGTTGAAGGCTTGTTTTAGATAAACCTGTTATTCTGCTAGCTTATGGGGCTCTGGTAAATCTAATTTTGAAGTACAGTGCCATTTTAAATGTAAAGCAGATTGGTTGGATAACATTAGGGCAAGTAATCCTGTTCGGAGAGGTATTTGGGCACAATTTTGGCACAATTTGTAAGATCATACTCTCATACACATATATACAAAACATGTGTAGGTTTATTTTCTTTACATTTTGTATTACAAAAACTGTTTCAATAGAAAGATAAAGTTTTCTGATGATTGACATGCCTGGACAGAAAGATATGCACATGTTTTATATTTGGAGAGGTTTGGATAAATATTGGGACACTGGGCACAGTTTTGGAAAAATTACCAATGGATAAGGAAAGCCTGTAGATATCTTTACCAAATTCTATAAATTTGTGGACAACATATCAGTGCACTAGTGTAAGGAATTCTGGCTTGCTCCAGTACTTTGAAGTTGAAATAGTCAGTGCTAAACTGTAAAAACACAAGGGGCCCTATCTTACACCCGGCGCAAAGCGGCGCTAACACAAACGCAAGTGTCTTTGCTATCTTACACCCGGCGCTAGGTCCATAATAACGCCTAACGCTTACGCCGTTTAACTAGCATTGCGCCATTAACTAGTCTTGCGCCATCATTAGTGAACTGGGCGTGTTGGTCTTAAAGGTTGTATCAGCGATTTTGGCTGGAAACATAAATGATCACATTCATCTGATTTTTCCTCACGATCCGCTAGCTGCCCGCCCCATAAGCAGGCCGTCAAAAAACTGCGTCTCTGTTAGTGATGTGTCGTTCATGAATGAGCCGATTCTCTTGAACGGCTCTTTGGTAGGAACGAAGGGAACCGAGTCTCGTAGGTATCTGAGCCGTTCTTTTTTGCCAAGTTTTCCCTAGAGTGTTTCCCATCAAAATATTTCATAAAACGCGACCATGTTTTTGGTATATTATATTTTATATTAGAGTACATTTCCATAGCCTATAAGATTTTAGTCACGTTAACTGTCGCGGTTAAAAAATACAGAGCGAAGTTCACAAACTCCGTTGGTAGGTTTAAATACATTTCCCATGCACCCCTACTGGGGGATGACGTTGTCGAATGTGTTGTTTTGATACTTGTGTTGCTTTCAAAATAAAGGGAGAGTTTGCATTAGCTCTTCAACTCGCAAATTATTCGTCGTCTCTCTATCGCTCAACTTCCACAACCTTGCATAATATATCGACAAGAAGTCGTACGTCTTGTAAAGTGAGTGGGAAAATATTATACATTAGGCTATATAGCCTATATTACATTTAATCAATTTCTAATCCATTTCTAATTATTATTATATTCTAATTTAAGTGCGTGTGTGTGTGGGCAGTAGAAAACCGTAATGAAGTGAACGTAAATATGAACAAAAAAAAAAGATATGTAGGTAGAGTATCATATATGTTCACGTGTTATTTATGTCTTCTGCTAATGGGCAGATGTTTACAGTCCTCTGCCAGACATTTGGCGACTAGTATGTGCATTATTAGATTTAGTAGTGTAATCCTGCCATTCGTAGTCGTAAAGTGCCCCCTTCTCACACATGCATGCATGCACACATACACGCAAAAAGAACGAAGAGCCGTTCTTTTGAATGGCTCTCGGAAACGAACGGAGCCATAAGATCCGGTTCCCCTAAAAGAGCCATAATTCCCATCACTAGTCTCTGTAGGCAGCCTATGCTCCGAGATCGTACACAAAAACAAATGGTACTACCAACCACTCAAAACCAAAATAAACAGTATTCCAACCAATCACAATGATCTGCACAAACGCTAATACTCTTATCTCGCTGAAATCTTGACGGATTTACAAACGGTTTGGTTTCTTACAAACGTTATTAACGTGGTTATAATTCTGGATGTTTGAACACTATTTTTTAAAACATAACATAATTATTCATAAGTATGTTTGTTTGGGATTTCGCTTCAGAAGTGACGTCACGTTTGTGCAGATCATTGTGATTGGTTGGAATACTGTTTATTTTGGTTTTGAGTAGTCGGTAGTACCATTGTTTTTGTGTACGATCTCGGAGCATAGGCTGCCTACAGAGACGCGGTTTTTTGACGGCCTGCTTATGGGGCGGGCAGCTAGCGGATCGTGAGGAAAAATCAGATGAATGTGATCATTTATGTTTCCACCCAAAATCGCTGATACAACCTTTAAGATGAGGAGTGGCCAGGATTCTTTTTGGCGTATTGCTATCTTGAGCCAGCAGAAAGCCCTTGCGCTAGAACCACCACAAACCTGGTCTAAAGTCATGTCGCAGTTGTTTACATGCTATTTTAACGGCGCATATAAGTGCGTCTACATAGGCGTGTGCACAACGCGCATACCCTCCTGTCTGTTACACACAGGGGCGTGCACAGGCATGACTAAAATATCTAGATCACAATGTGAAATATTATTATTGTGTAGGCTATATCAAAAATGCATAATAATAAAAGGTTCCATAGGTCCACATACCTTTCCCTCAGCGAAGGGAAACAATGCCACATTACATTGCTCTCAGCCCACTCCATCAACATCCAGGCGATGTGCGATGGTACGGGACAATGGCTATCCATTAAAAAGGAGTTGATAACACCTATAGCTATCAAGCCTAATGCGCAAATTGTCTTTGCACCTAATGCGTGAATTGTCATTCAATGGAAAACTCGCGCACGGCAATAGACGGACATTTAAGTTCTGAAAATGCGCTTCAGATGTCATTACAATACAGCTCTGTTTATCTATGAATACAGCCTGTAAGTAAATAGAATGGTTTGTGACTGAAAAAAGTTCAAAACCTTGTCCAGTGAATATTGCATTTATTGTTTTTCAAATAGCCTAGGCTACAGCGAATTCGCTGTGCATAAGGTTTTTTTTCGATAGCCTATGGTTAAAAAACGGAGATGTCACCATGTTAACTAAATTGTAACCTTAGCTATTCTTCGTCCTTCATATTTTTTTAAATTACAGTGACCAGGTTTCCATACTCTCACCGTTTAAAGCCCAGCTGATTTCACCCGTTATTCCTTAACTGAGCAAAACGATTTTAAAGAGAACTAAGCGTCTAATTAGAAACTAAAACAAATTTGCAGCACGTTACACAATTAATTCACAATTCATTTTAATGCCATTCTCTGCACGTGAGCTGCATGTTCTCTGTTTCCAAGTCGCACGTTTCACGGTCTTCCTGGGAAAGTGGATTGTTTTAAAGGATTACGCTACGAGTAAAACAGGTTGGTCACATTTCCATAAACAGGACATTATTAAACAAGGGGAAACATGCGTGAACTTATGGGTTGCGAACCTGACAGCTTTATTGTAGGCTATTTAGTGTCATCATTAAGGCAAAATAACGGTATGTATGTTATTAATCAATATTAGCCTACTATGCAGGTAGCCTAATGAACTTTGGATGAAGCTTGAACTTCAAGAACTCCATGAGAACAGCCTCTTGGAATTGATGTTTGACACTTTCATTGCATAATCAAACGAAATTCGCTGAACAAGCAGGCTAATTTGGCGTTTTCTAAGGTGAGACTGAAGCCATTGATAGCTTATTCTCAGCTGTTGCAGGTCCTTTTAACGAAATTTAACCGCACATATTTTGTAAAATAACAGCCCTGTCTGGAATTACCGGGAACTCATAGGCTAGTGGTTAGTCCGAATAATATTGATCATACTCCATTTAGCCTATTCCTTGATCACACTAAACACGCACGAGCATGTCTGTTTCGCCATCATAAGCAATCCGCCAAGGTGGAAAAGCAGGCTTTTAAAGGGAATGGGATATGACATTTTGATTGGTTTATTGAATGTCACGCCCAAGACACACCTATAATTAATGAAGCGACTAGGTTCAGCCCAGTTGCGCCATGCGCCGTGCTTAGCGCCAAAAAAACACGCCGTTAAAATAGCAAAAGTGGACTTGGACACGCCCTAAATGGACTTAGCGCCATGCGCTTAGACTAAGCGCCAAGATCGCCAAGATAGGGCCCAAGACGTTTTGTACTTTTTTTTGTTTTTTATGTGTATTATGTATAAACTGTATGTGACCATTTTTACATAAATTTATTCTGATGCAAATTTCTGAATGGTACAAGCCTCTTCTTTCATTGAAACTTTCAACCATGGATGTGCAGTGAATAGTTTTTGAGATATTGGCACTTAATTGACACCAGTAAAAACTAGGCGAAAATTGGCCCAAATGGGCCAAAGTAAATAGGGTTAATAAGGTTATTATTTTTCCTGCCAAATTCATCAAAAATGCTCCATACCCTCCAATAATTCTCCCCATACCAAACAACATCTGCGATGGCTTTGTAGTTAGTGTGATTGCCTTCGCTGTGGGATGCCCGGGTTCAAATCCCACCGAGTACCAAAGGTTGCGTTTCTTTTCGGCGACATGCGCTTTCTTGTGCTTTTCACATCTACAAATCTTATTTTCACATTAATGGGGGAGGAAACACTAAAACACATTTTTTGAGTTAATATCTAGGCATTGCCTCAGATTGAAGGTCTCTTTCATGAATGTCTTCTCAAATTATTCAGCTTACATTCAGTTTATGATTTGAAGCATATTGATGAAATCTGGTTGCTATACTAGCACTCACATCAAGAGCCAAACTGTAAAGTATTGGCCAAATTGAATCAAATAGTGACACTATAGAGCACAATATGTATTTTTTTCATTTATAAATTCAAGAAAAATCACTGTTGTGTTTTAAACATTGAAAATTATGTGTCGTGATCAATCAGTGGGCAGCCACAGGTTATCTGTTATGGCTTAGTGGCAAGAGCAATGGCTTGGTATCTGAGAGACCCGTGTTCAATCCCCACCGTAAGTTACATTTCTTTTCGATGAAAACAATGCACAGTTTGTTATGCTTTTCACACTTAATAATGTTCTTTTCACTTTATTGCAAAAGTGAAGTGATTTTACGATATTAACTATTCACTATTTCACTAGTACTTAAATGAGTGAAACAAATAAAAGTTTTAATACAGTTATTCTTTTTCCTGCCAAATTCTTCATCAAAAATGCTCCATGCCCTCAAATAATTCTCATGCAATACAACATCTGCAATGGCTTTGTGATTAGAGTGATTTCCTTTGATGTGGGAGACCTGGGTTCAGGTACCAAAGGTTGCATTTCTTGCGCTTTCTCATGCTTTTCACATCTGCAAATCTTATTTTCACGTTAATGGGGTAGGAAACACTAAAACACATTTTTTGAGTTAATATCTAGTCATTGCCTCAGATTGAAGGTCTCTTTCATGAATGTCTTCTCAAATTATTCAGTTTACCAAGAATTAACTGAAGGTGGTGGTCTGAAAACAGTTTGACCTTTTATAGATATTCATGTTTAGACACTCATGTCATGCAGCTACATGTGTCTCACGTATACCTTCCGAGACTCGATTGTAAAAGGAAACCAATGTAACATGATTCCAACAAAATTACAACCTTTTGCTTGGACCCCGTGCAGTGGCTGCTTTGCAGGTATATTTACATTTTGTTATTTGTGTTGGTCAGGGAGGATACCATTATCGTATTGTGTTACCTTCCCTTTGAATGCCAACCAGCTGATTTTCTTTGTTTAAAATACTTTTGTTTTGGAAACTGAACAGGTGTCTGAACCAGAAATGTGGCATTTCTCCAGCAACACATGTCAATACAGGTTTATCTTTGGCACCAACAGCATAATCATTGGCTTTATTGGTAACACTTTACTTGAACCCTTCAACATAAGGCTGACATAACACTGCCATACACATGACAGTTTTATTTAGTTATGAAAGAAAATTCAATACATTCACGTCATCCACTCTGAGCAATAAACATTCCTATAAAACCTGTGCATTTCAAACCCACTTTGAGACTGAGTGCCCATCAAGCAGAGGAGCACCAACTGTTTAGTGAGACAAAAAGAAAGAGCACAATTGTTCTACACAACCGATTTCACCTGATTAAATGAATTCAGCTGCACCTTTCCAAAACTTTGAACAACTATGAAAATCAGCTGGAATCTCATGAGGACATGCACTTTTTCTTATTTGCTTGATCCTTTTTTAAGGCGAGTTATATACAACAAGATGACTATACATTTACAGGTGGGTAAAGAGTTATAGGACCTGTGAAATATTTATTCCTCAAGAATAATACTGGCAACAATATAAAGCAGTCACAGTGCCAAATAAAAATTTTCTAATTGAAAGTAGTGTGCAATATCAATAATATCCCATGTTATGAAAGTTAGGAATTATGTGTTACTACATGTCTATCAATGCACTAACTTCAATTGACAGTTGTCATAACTTAAAAGTGTCGCATTTAAAGTTAATTTTATACTTCAACAGAATAAAATAGTTATCATATTTCTTCCTCAAACACTATGGCCAGACGGGTGAACTTGTACAGTACCATTCTTTTTCTCTTCCACCTTTCATGTTGGGGAAATGATGCCACTGTTAGAGAAATGTTCTGTTGAATTGTGAATTTTATGAAGAACTCTGACTGATGGACTGGAAAGACTACATTTCCTTTGTATAAATGCTTTGTTTTTATTTTATTTGAAGGAAGGGTTGGGGATTTATATTTTAGATTATGTTCTCTTTTTTAAATGGTGTGCAGCACGCCCCTGCTTCCAGGAGTTTGTCAGTGAACTGGATCATGTGACAGGTTACAGAGGTCACTGAGGTCACACTTTCCTCAGGGATCAAAGAACCCTTCTGCTTGGTGTTGAGAGCTGAATCATCAAATAACAGTATTCCTTACTACCCTGGAAATTAAGAGAAATATGCATTAACACCTTGCACATTAATAGCCTTATGCCTTAACATATACATGAAGACATCATTGAATAAAATCCATTTGCAACCTGCATTGTAAAAGAAGTGGGGCCACATGGCAGGCCTTGGTATAAAACAGTCGTCTCAGGGTCTTAATTACTGAAAGAAGTGGGAATGTGTGGTTTAGTCTTGGACTAGGAGGCCAGTTTTAATGCAAAAATGACTGGCAGCACAGACCTTGAATATGTGCAACTCTGAAAAGGTTAATTTGCAAGCAGTGTCAAGTCCCCACAAAACACAGGGTACCGATGTCCCCACAGACCACAAGGTAGTTATGTCCCTACAAAGCACATGCCAGAGATATCCCCAGAGAACACAGGGCACTAATGTCCCCACATTCCCCTACAGTATATTCTCTCATCTATTTTATAGCTGAAATCACTCAATCAGGGTAAACCATGCAATTTTTCTCTTTATTCTCATCTCTCTTAATAAAACGGTTGGTGCTCCTCTGCTTTGATGCTCCGTATGTTGCTAAGTGGGTTTGATTGAAAAAGGCTGCTCCTCCACATGCCAGATGCAATACAAACAGAGCATCACTCTCACAAACTCTTCTGGAGAGGTTGCAGGTCCTTGTGGAACTTCTTCCCCATCTCTGCACGTAAGCATGATCCACCCACAACAAGTGACACATTCTTATTGACAATCATGTGACTGTGACATTTCTTTATTTGACCCCTCCCTGCTGGAAGCTGGGCAACCACATGTGCTTATCAAGACTATATAGAAAAGTATTGCCTATACTCAGGCTAGTATAACCAAGGCATTCTTTGATTGAATTCCCCAAGTTTTTCTGTATATGTACAAGAATGGCAGCAAATACACAAATAAACAAGGTAAGTCAGAATAAATTTACTATTTCTCTTCATTAAATATTTTACAGCAAGAATAATACAGATATAAAAAATGGATGGCTCAGAACTTTCTCATGTTAAATTAGATAAAAACTGAAGTCATGCTACTGGATACCAAGCAATAATGAGATTTGAATCACGCAAGTCTGGGTCCCTGGATACCTTTTGAGTCAAAGCTGGGTTTTGACAAACTCATTAAAAAGACATGTCAGATGTGCTAATACTATCAAAGAAAGAAATATGGAAATAGACACAAGTGGCCATTGCAGAGTTCTAGTCTGAATCGGTTTAGGAAAAATGACTTTAAAGTATAAAATGTTTGTTCCAAACAGTAGAAACGTAAATTGAGTATCAGGAAACCTTGCCTTGTTATCCTTTATAAAAACTATGCCATAAGTATACTCAACTAATTCCCAGATAGTGCACTTTCACTTTACCTTCCAGGGGCCCTATCTTAGCGATCTTGGCGCTTAGTCTAAGCGCATGGCGCTAAGTCCATTTAGGGCGTGTCCAAGTCCACTTTTGCTATTTTAGCGGCGTGTTTTTTGGGCGCTAAGCACGGCGCAAGGTGCAACTGGGCTGAACCTAGTCTCTTCATTAATTATAGGTGTGTCTTGGGCGTGACATCCAATAAACCAATCAAAATGTCATATCCCATTCCCTTTCAAAGCCTGCTTTTCCACCTTGGCGGATTGCTTATGATGGCGAAACAGACATGCTCGTGCGTGTTTAGTGCGATCAAGGAATAGGCTATATGGATCAGTAGCAGTAGTAGTATTATGAGTTCCCGGTAATTCCTGACAGTGCTGTTTACAAAATATACGCTGGTAAATTTTGTTAAAAGCACCTGCAACAGCTGAGAATAAGCGACCAATTGCTTCCTTCTCACCTTAGAAAACGCCAAATTAGCCTGCTTGTTTAACGAATTTCGTTTGATTATGCAATTAACTCATGTTCAAGCTTCATCCGAAGTTCATTAGGCTACCTGCATTCTAATTTTGATTAATAACATTTTGCATTAATGATGACACTAAATACATCAAATCTGTCAGGTTGGCAACCCATAGGTTCAGCATATTTTCCCTTGTTTTATAATGTTCTGCTTATGGAAATGTGACCAACCTGTTTTACTGGTAGCGTAATACTTTAAAACGATTCACTTTCCCAGGAAGACCGTGAAAAGTGCGATGTACAGCAGGGGAAACAGACCTGCTCCTGTAAAGCGAACATGCAGATAATGGAATCAAAATTAATTGTAAATTAATTGTGTAACGTGCTGCAAATTTCGTTTCTAATTAGACGCTCTTTAAAATCTTTTGTTCAGTTATGGACTAACAGGTGAAATCAGCGGGGTTTTAATAACCTTGTCCATAAAATATGAAGGACGAAGAATAGCTATGGTTAGCCTACAATTCAGTTAACATGATGACATTTATCTCCCTTTTTTAACCATAGTCTATCGAAAAAAACATTATGCACAGCGAGTTCGCTGTAGCCTAGGCTATTTGAAAAACCATAAAAGCAATATTCACTGGACAAGGTTTTGAACTTTTTTCAGTCACAAACCATTCTATTTACTTACAGGCTGCATTCCTAGATAAACAGTGCTGTATTGTAATGACATCTGAAGCACATTTTCAGAACGCAAATGTCCGTCTATTGCAGTAGGCGAGTTTTCCATTGAATGACAATTCACGCATTAGGTGCAAATGACCTGAGGGAAAGGTATGTGGACCTATGGAACCTTTTATTATTATTATTATTATTATTATTATTATTATTATTATTATTATGCATTTTTTATATAGCCTACACAATAATAATATTTCACACTGTGATCTAGATATTTTAGTCATGCTTGTGCACACCCCTGTGTGTAACAGACAGGAGGGTATGCGCGTTGTGCACACGCCTATGTAGACGCACTTATATGCGCCGTTAAAATAATATGTAAACAACTGCGACATGACTTTAGACCAGGTTTGTTGTGGTTCTAGTGCAAGCGCTTTCTGCTGGCTCAAGATAGCAATACGCCGCGCCTCTGTTTCTGGCTGCGCATGGCCGCGCCTCTGTTTCTGGCTGCATGCCACGGTCTCCTTCTGGCCTTGTTTGTCCTGTTTATGTCTCGCATCCTAAATGCACCATCCAAAATTATGTACGACCAACAAC